>QRDG01000050.1:2481335-2831667 GCA_012064385.1 Puccinellia tenuiflora | reverse complement strand
TGTGATCATATACACTCAGACAAGCAGGAGTAGGGGTTTTACCTCCCCACGAGGGCCCTGAATCTGGGTAAATCATGTGTGTGTTCATGTGTTCTGTGTGTGTAATTCTACGCACCATCCCTCCCCGGTGCCAATAGCGCCCATCGGCCCCAACTTAAGCCATCCCATGGCATCTGTCAGTTCACCACGACGATAGTTGGCGCCCACCGTGGGGCCAGCAGCGGCGCTGGCTGGTGTTTTCATCCAGACGGGATCCGTCATCGCCTCCGGCGAGCGTGTGGTCTGTGGCCTTGTCCACAGATTCGGCTCGCTGAACGTCATCAGCGACAACGCTGGCTGCTTCGGCAGCAGGCCGCTCCCGCGGAACGGCTGCCTCATCAACTTCGGCGACCTTACGGTCTACGTCGCCACAGAGATCGTCTGTAGGTACCCCGAGCAGGTGCATGTCGCTGCGGATCCTCCTGCGGTCTGCGCAGCTCGCGGCCGGCAAGTTATGATGACCTCCCCGGTCGTTGCGACCAGGGGTGTGGCCGGTGAACCCACCACCAGCACCAGATCCACCAGAATGGCGCGCCCGCCGTTGGAGAGGCCCGAGAACCGCACTGTACCCGCCGGTACATCAGGTGTGCCGGTGGTGCCGAGTCCTCTTCAGGACGCGATCGAGAAGCTGGCCACTCCAGTTGCTCCCAGCGCAGATGCGGCTCTGGCGCAAGCTCAGCTGGAGGAGCAGTGTCAAAGCATACTCCAGGAGGCTATCGAGGTAGCCCGAGTCAGGCAAGAGTTCGACATCTCCCTCCGTGAGTATAACAAGGCTCATGGTTTTACTCCAGTAGCAAGCCCTACGTACCATCGCTTAAATGAGGTGCGTAACCGAGGTAGAGACCTCAATGCTGAAATGGCTAGAGATGGTAGATCTAAATCAAGTAGAACTGCTAGTCATGTATCGGCTGATAAGCCTAGGTATAGCACTCCTGGCAAGAACCTTAGGGCTGCAGAGGCAGCCATAGGTGAGTTATCTAGCTTATCCTGTGAAGCTCGTCGTAGGCAGCAGGACCGGGTAAATGAATTGGTAGCTGTTGCTAATCGTCAGAATGAGGCATACTTTAAGGCAAACCCTCCAGGTGCAGGTGGATCCCGGTACATTCACTCGGCTGGTGGTGCCGATGGAGTGTCCAAGGGACAGGCTTCATCGCCGCATGTCGGCAGAGATCATGGCTGGAGTGTAAACTCTTGTAGAAACAAGCAGATGCAGACATATGATCCGGCTTATGCCGAAAGGCAGCTAGCCGGGCAAGGCAATCCCGGTCGGGAAGCTCCCGATCCCGTTCAGGGTAATCAAGATGCCGGTCGGGTTCATCCGGCTGGTCGAGACCAGCAACCTCGGTATCGGGCACCAAACCTACCTCGGCAACAGCATGGTGCCGGGTATGCCGCTCAGCAGCAAGAGGGCGATCCGGGGGTCAACCGGTGTGATGATGGTTACTCGGCTGTGGAGAATGCCGGGTACCGAAGATTTGTGCGTATGGCGTCCGAGGGTGCGCTCGGATCCCGGCTGGGAGCTCGCCAGCTGCCAGCACATGATGTCCGCAACAAGTTTGACAGAATCTATATGTCTGAACTTATGGAAGAGCAAGGCCCACCTGGTCCGGCTTGTTTTGGACCCCGGATCATGAAGCAAGCACCGGTGCCGGGATTTCAGCTTCCCCGGGGCACAAAAACATATGACGACAGTACTAAGCCGGAAGATTGGTTGACTGATTATGTCACAGCAGTGCACATTGCTGGTGGCAGCCACCGATGGGCAGTGCGGTATGTGCCGCAAATGTTGGAAGGTCTAGCCCGGATCTGGCTGAACAACTTGGAGGAAAACAACATTGATTGCTGGCTGGATTCCTCGGAAGCTTTCGTCAACAACTTCTCCAGCACATACAAGAGGCCGAATCGTCCTCAACAACTCTCCATGTGCAGGCAGATGGATGATGAAACTGACCGGGAGTACCTGACAAGGTGGAGTAATATCCGGAACTCCTGTGAAGGAGTCATTGAATCGCAGGCCATTGCATGGTTTTGCTCAGGGGTGCCGTCATGGCACCATGCTCTGGCAGAGATTGCAGGGAGAAATGCCGGCCACTCTGGCCGAAACAGTCAAGATAGCAGACAGTTATGCTCTGGGTGACCCCACTCAGCCCTTGCTGACCCTGGTTGAGCCGAGTAAGAGATACCCGGGCAATGATGCTGACCGTCCATCCCGGCGGAACGATCGCCCGGATTTCAGATACAAGAGGAGAGATGACCGGCCGGGCTACCGATATGGGTCCAACCAGCCGGCAACAGCCAGCGTCAGAATAACAGTGGTCCGTCATGGCACCAAAACCCAGATGGAAAGAAGCCATGGGGCGATGGTAAGAAGCCTTGGGAGGACAAGCAGAGGTACACCTTTGAGATGATGTTGGATGGGCCTTGCAGCTACCACACTCCGAACCCTAGCAGGCCGGCTAACCACACTACCCCGACAGTGTAGCTAGTATCAACGGATGTTGAAGGATAGCCCGGTGCTCCTACCACTACCTCGATCAGCACCACTCACGGGTGCAAACACCATACCCTTGAATGCACCTCCGAGGCCTGCGGATAATAGGAGGAGGCCGGTGAATGTCTACGAAGTGGCCAACGGGGCCAACAACAACAACACCAACGACAACAACACCACCACCAACAACAACAACACCAACAACAAAACAACAACAATGCCGGTCCTAGCCGGCAGAATGAGTATCGGGAGGCCCACCAGAGTTACATGGTCTTTGTGACTGAGCCAACTGACAAGCAGAGCCAGCATCGGCGTGCGATGGAGGTGAACCCAGTCATGCCGGCTGTGCCGAAATACATGTACTGGTCTAAGGAGGAGATCAGCTGGAGCCGTGATGACCATCCCAGGGTCATGCCTAACTCGCGAGGGTATGCACTAGTGGTGGATCCGACATTCATCGGACCCGACATCAATGTCAGGTTTACCCGGGTTCTCATTGACAATGGGAGCAGTATCAATATCATGTATCAGGACACGATGCTCAAGATGGGCATCACCGAGAACATGATGCAGCCAAGCCGCACTACCTTCCATGGTATCGTGCCGGGTGTCTCTTGTGCACCCATGGGCACAATTTGGGTCGATGTCTTATTTGGCAAGAAGGGCAACTGCCGAACTGAAAGCCTTCAGTTCGAGGTCGTGGACCTCGAAAGTCCATATCATGCCTTGCTCGGTAGACCAGCATTGGCCAAGTTCATGGCGTCCACTCATGTCGCCTACCTCAAGATGAAGATGCCGGGTCCCAATGGCATCATTACTGTCTCGGGAAACTACAAGCTGTCCATGGAGAGCGCCTCGGCTGGATCGCGCCTAGCCGAGTCACTGGTTATCGCGGAGGAGAAGAAGAGGATACATGAGGTGGTGGCACTAGCCCAGTCAGCTCAACTCTGTATGCCGGGTATGACTAACCCGCAGCAAAGTGCGACGTTCTAGGCATCCAAGGAAACCAAGAGGATCGGTGTCGATGAGGCGTTCCCCGACCGCTCCGTCATTATCGATGTCGGGTTGGAGAACAAATAGGAAAGCGAGCTCATCCACTTCCTCCGTGAGAATCGGGACATCTTTGCGTGGTCGAATCAGGACCTGCCAGGTGTTCCAAGGGAGTTGGCTGAGCACTCATTAAATGTCAGGCCGGATGCAAGACCGGTGAAGCAACCTATGCGGTGTCTCGCTGCAGAGAAAAGGAAAGCTGTTGGGGACAAGGTAGCTAGGCTACTTGCGTCGAGATCTATTGTGTAAGTGAAGTACCCGGACTGGTTGGCTATCCCGGTCCTGGTAGAGAAGAAAAAAGATGACCCGGATGCGGCCAAGGTTTGGCGCATGTGTATCGATTACATGCACTTGAACAAGGCATGTCCTAAAGATCCATTCCCGTTGCCTCGGATTGATCAGGTGATCGATTCCACGGCCGGGTGTGAACTATTGTCATTTGTAGATGCTTATTCTGGTTTCCCACCAGATACCGTTGAACTCGGTTGATCAAATAAAGACTGCCTTTATTACCCCGTACGGGGCTTATTGCTATCGTGTTACGTGCTTTGGTTTGAGAAATGCCGGTGCTACTTATCAGAGATGCATGCAGAAATGCTTGCATGATCAAATTGGCAAAAATATGCAGGTGTATGTCGACGACATAGTCATCAAGACTAAGGAGAAACATACCTTGTTGGATGATCTCAAAGAGACATTCGCAAACCTGCGAAAATTCCGGTTAAAGCTTAACCGGGACAAATGCACATTCGGTGTGCCGGTAGGCAAGTTACTCGGTTTCCTTGTGTCGAGCCGAGGTATCGAGGCGAACCCGACAAAGATCCGTGCTATAGAGAGCATGAAGCTACCGACGTGTCTCAAGGATGTTCAGAGGTTCACTGGTTGTCTGGCCTCCTTGAGTCGCTTCGTTGGTCGGTTGGGAGAGAAAGCTCTGCCTCTGTACCAGCTGATGAAGAAAACCGATAGATTCAGCTGGACCCCGCAGGCGGATGCGACATTTCATGAGCTAAAGAAAATGTTGGCTACAGCACCGATATTAGCCTCGCCACTACCAAAAGAGCCCATGTTGCTCTACATTGCAGCCTCTAACCGGGTTGATAGTGTCGTGGTGGTGGTAGAGCGAGAAGAAGAGGGAACTATGGTGCAGAGACTGGTGTATTATCTGAGCGAGGTAATCTCCTCGTCGAAGCAAAATTATCCGCACTACCAGAAAATGACATATGGTGTATATATGGCGGCCAAGAAACTAAAGCACTACTTCCAAGAGCACCCTATAACGGTGGTATGTGCAGCTCCGATCTCAGAAATCATCGGCAACAAAGATGCAAGTGGCCGAGTAGCCAAGTGGGCTATTGAACTAGCGGCTTACACGCCGCAGTATGCAAGAAGAGATACCATCAACTCTCAGGCTTTGGCTGATTTCCTCATTGATTGGGCCGAGATGCAGTATGAGCCACCATTGCCTGACTCCAATTACTGGAGAATGCATTTTGATGGATCTAAAGTAAAAGAGGGCCTGGGTGCCGTCGTGGTTCTTACCTCGCCGAAGCGAGATCAGCTGAAATATGTGCTGCAAGTCCACTTTGCCGCATCTAACAATGTGGCCGAGTATGAAGTGTTGATTCATGGCCTCAAAGTAGCCAAGGAAATCGGAATTCGCCGGATAGTGTGTTATGGTGATTCGGATCTGGTGGTTCAGCAAACTTCCGGCAATTGGGATGCTTTGGATGCCAACATGGCAGCATATCGGTTCCATGTCCAGAAAATCTCGGGGTATTTTGACGGTTGTGAATTCCATCACATCCGACGGACAGAAAATGAAAGTGCCGACATGCTGTCCAAGATAGGTTCATACCGGCAGGCCATTCCGGCCGGCGTATCACTGGAACATCTGCGAAAGCCATCAATCAAGCCATCGCCTGAGTCCGAGTCAATATTTATCCCGGAGAATCCGGAACCCGATGTCCCGATGGACGTGGATGTCGGATGCGTTTGGTAGGACTAGAGGACCGATTGGCAGGACTCGGGGACTGCTTGGCAGTACTCGGGGACTGCTTAGGAAAACCTGGGGACTTATCAGCCTATGTTGGGTGTGACAATGTCGGTTGAAGCAATGGAGATCGACGAGCCTGTCCTCTGTGGTGCCAACATGGGCACAGTCCATCATGTCATATATGATGGATGGCACTTTGCCAAGTGATGAGGTCTCGGCTAGACAAGTACAAAGGCGATCCAAAGCTTTTACCATCATCAACCGTGAGCTGTACAAGAGAAGTGCAACAACAGTTCTTCAACGCTGTGTCAAACCGGAAGAAGGGGAAGAAATTCTCCGAGATATTCATCACGGAGAGTGTGGTCATCACGCCTCTTCCAGAGCCGTGGTGGCTAAGGCATTCCGGTATGGGTTTTACTGGCCCAATGCTTTGCAGCAAGTAGAGGACATTGTCCGGAAGTGCGAAGGACGCCAGAGGTTTGCCAACAAAATTCACATGCCGTCTTCAGCACTCAAAACTATTCCCATCACATGGCCATTTGCTGTTTGGAGTCCGGACATGGTGGGACCATTCAAGCCAGCCAGAGGAAACATGACTCACATGCTGGTGATGGTGGACAAATTCACCAAGTGGATAGAGGTAAAACCAATAAGGAAGTGTGACGGCCACACGGCCGTATCTTTCTTGAAAGATATTATTTTGAGATATTGTAGCGCCCCGACCCCGGAAATATACAGAGAGGCTATGTTACCCAAAGGCTATGCTACACAATCGAAGGGCATGGAATTACCGCTCCCACGCAACACATCGATCATGCCATAAACACTGGCATAGCTATCAATGTATAAAACAGAGATCAAGATTGGTGAAACAACTAGCACATCACAGACTCTACGACACAAAATCATATAGCAACTCATATATGAGAAAGATACAAATGTACACACAAAAGGGGTCACAGACCCAACAGTACATCAAACGGAAGCGAAGCGGTTGTCTAGTACAACAAGATCCAAATATATGGCCTAAGAGGCCTACAGATAAACAATCCCAGCTAGCTTGTTCCACGGTCCCAAGCTGCCACCTGGGAACCCCGAACTACTCGTCGATGTCCAGGAAGAAACCACCTGTCTGCACGGTGTCGTCCTCCTCTGAAACAAGTTATAAAAGCGGCAAAAAGAGACTGAGTACGACGTACTTATAAGTTTAGTAGGGCAATATAGGCCCAATGATGACGGAGGCTCTAAAGCTGTATAGTAGCTATTTTGCATAAAGCTAGTTTTCATAAACCAAGATATACTGACCCACGGCATCGACTACTCAGATTATTTTTCATAAAGGGGGTAAGAGAGTAAACTTTCATCTTTGGTTCACATCAAACCAACTTGTAGCCAGAACCACTCATCTCAACCAAAGGCACTCCCTCGAATCCCCCTCGAGGAAATGAACCTTTTATCACACGTTGAATTGCAACCTCTAGCTGCCAAATTTTAATTAGGTTAAGATTCTCTATGGCCTCGTATATCCGTTCCCAAGTCGTCCATAACCGCGGACACGACTTTTCGAAAAGATTAAACCCTCCAGGGGTGTACTAATTTACCCATCGGTACCGTCCGGCTCACCTGATTCGCCCTCTTCCGGGGAAGGCCGGTGAGTGGGCGCGGTTAGACCTTTATAATACATGAGGCTTACTCAAGGACCATCAGTGTGCGGAAGGACAGGTTCAGCGCCTCCAACGCCCTGCCCCGCGGCCACATCCTAAACACCACCGTCCTCATCGTTTCTTTTCCACCCACACAACTCACGCGCAAATGGAAATAGCAAACTAGAGGACCCTTGACAAGCCCCTCACAAATTATTCGGTCACAGGGGATTCCATATGTCCCCACCTTTGGAAGCACGCTCGATCTTGGTTCTAGGGACAAGAACTCGCACCTAGGGGGGAATGAGGCAAAACACCATCCCCAGATGGCAACTCATCCAAGCCTTTTAAGCAAATTAATTAAGTACCAACAGTAACCACCATGTCCAAACATTCCATCAACATCAATATCATGGAATTATATCAACGGACAATAAACATTTAACTAAGCATGGCTAAGCATTATATTTACAACAATTATATCTTTGTCTTCGGCCAACACATCAAACCTAGGGTTCATAGGAGGGGAAACATGCGATGGTTCGGCGAAAACATGCATTCATAGGATACTCTAGCATTGATCAAAATTGTCATTGGAATCGCATGCAATAATATGGTGGATAAAATAATTTTATAAAACACTAGGATACTAGATGCCAAGAAGGTTAGGTTATCTCTTGCCTTGCTGTCGGGGCGTGTAGTACGGCTCGTCGGGGTAGGTAGGGTTAACCTCCACTCCGGAATCTATCGATACCCAAAATAATAACAAAGGAACAAATAAATAACACGAAGCCAAGTGCAATGCGCAAGCACATGATGACATGAAAAGTTTATGCTAGGATATCGTCATTTAATTGGTTTAACAAATTAAATGGAGTTCCAAATAATTAGTGCAATTATTTGGAAACAACCCCATATTTATCTTAGTGACCACATTATTTATAAATTATTATATTACAAAAGAGGTGGCTTAAATATGCATGAACATGACAGGATTAAATAGGTTTTGCTCTTCCGATCATTTTGGTACCTCATTTGTGATTTTCCGAGTATCGATGAATAATTGGCGAATTAAATAATTATTTGAATTTAATTATTTTAATCAATTAAAGAATAACATCAAATAAACATTTGTGATCATGATGTGATATTAGCATGATTTGATAGCATTTGAAACACTGATCAATTTGATATTTTATTCATAATTTTTTGTTAATTATTTGTCAAGTTATGAATTTTTATGAATTAGGTATTATTTATGCCCCTTTAGGATTTCCTAAATAAGGACAAAATATTTTATTCAAAAGAGTAAGGCAATGTTACCAACAGATAGGTAATGTTTTTCTAAACAATTTGATATTTGAGTTGTCAAATTTGGATCATTATTTAAAAAGATATCAATTATTTTAATTTGATTTTATTTTCCAAAAAGGAAAAATAATAGCCAGACAGGCCGGCCTCCAAACCGGCCAGGCCGGGCTGCAGGCCGGGGAGTGACCCGAAGGGGTCGGCCTTGTGGCCGGCCCAGGTTGGGCGCTAGGCCGGGCTGGTTCCCGAGGCCTCCGGCCTTCTGGCCGGCCCAGACCAAGCCCAGGCCGGGCAGCGCCCGAGCCAGCCGGCCTCCAGGCCGAACAGGCCGGTGCCCAGGCCGGGGCACGGTGGCGTGCGGGAAGCGGCGGTGACCGCCGGCGTGCGACAAGTGAAGAAGAGGGGAGGGGAAAAATGGGAGGAAGCACAGACGGAGCGGAGCTCACCCTGAACGGGTAGGCGCGGACGGCGAGGATGAAACGGTCGGGGTGGCCGGAGACGAAGGAGAGCATGACGGCGCGCAGTGGCGGGAGGCGGGGAAAACCCGGGACGGCGACGGCGAGTCTGGGCCTCCCACCTCGATTCCTTGCACGGGAAGGACGAGGGCGACACAGCGCAGCTGACGGGTGTGGAGTGGGGCACGGAGGTGGCCACGGCGGCAGCGCGGCCATGCGGCACAGTGCTCCACTGTGCCTTTTTCCTTTCTACACTTTTCTGGAATCCTTATAAAACAGCAACTTTGGCAAATTTCTGGGAAAATTCACAGAGGCTCCCCATAACATTTAGCACCTCCACAAAAATTTGGTGCCCCAAAATAGAATGTTTTGACCCACATTTGTTCATAGGGTTTAATTAAGGTCAAATTTGATAATTTCCAAATTGTATTTATTTGGAGCACTTAAGCATTTCCAAAAATAATGAAATTATTCATGGAGGCTCCCAATATAGTAATGAAGCTCCCCATAATTTTATTTTGAATTTTTGGAAAGTTTAACTTGGTTCCAAAAATAGAATTTAGATAGAACCAATTTTGAATTCTCAAATTTATATCTTTTCTTGTCAATAATTGGATTTTGACAATTTGTTATAAAATATATCCTTGAGCTTCCTGGACAATTTGGAGACTCAAGAACAATTGGTTTTACCAATTTGAGTAAAGTATTTGGTTTGGAAAATTTGGGAAGGGTTTTGCTTCCTTTGTTTTTAAATTTTCAAGTGTTGATTTATTAACTTAGCAATTTAAACAAGTATGCCATGATGCAATGCAAAGCAAAAAGTGAAAATTTGGCCCATATTTTAGGGTACCAAACTGGGGCTGTTACAAATCTACCCCCCTTACAGGAATCTCGTCCCGAGATTCTAGAGAAGGAAGAGGGATGAAAGAAACAAGGCAACTCTTAACTTCAACGATCTACTCGAACCCACGATGATCTTCCTTATTGGAGTACCAAGGTAACAAGCATGACATGCCGAGGTTACGGAAAGAAGGGAAGATAGCTCAAGGTGCTAGACAAGTTTTCTCCAAGGGTTGGAGATATGAACCTTGCTCAAAACCATACGCCATTGAGGAGACTAGGAACAACTTGACCAAACAAAGGTCGAGCCGAGGATAGGACATCCGACCACTTTGTTCAGGATCTTTGTCCGAGGCCAGGACATCACTTCAAACCACCCGCTGTGTAGATCGTAGAGATTTGGCACCGTGAGGAGAAAGGCCGTTTCCTAGACTCCACGCTTCTGACATATCATAGGTTTTTCTCAGGTTGAAAACTCGGGCCCTAGCGTGACTGATGAATTGACCTAACGTCCGTGTGATTGGGCAAAATATTTGGGTTCACCCAGGAGGGATAGATATAGCACTGCTTCACATTTAGATAGAGAGGTAAAACCTCATAAACGAGCTATTCCTAAGATACAGGGAGTAGGGGAATCAACCGATAGATATTTAGCCACTCCGTAGTGAGGTTCTCCTTGAGGTTCTAGATATCACACTCCGGCTTCGGAATAGCCTTTGATCGATCCTCAAGCGAAGGTCGTACATGATGATAGAGAAAGCCATAAGGGAAAACTCATAGGGTAAGTTACACACGATCCTCAGGGAGAGTGGTTGATTCTAGCGATTTAAAAGATTTCGTCAAGAGACCTCCCGGTGAGGTGCGTGAACCACACACCGAGACTGTCGGGGTTATTAATAGGCCTAGGTCATACTCTTACGGAACACCAACCATCATTTCTGCTTGAGATTCAGATTTGGTCAGGCGTGCGGATATTTCAGACTTGACATGTCCGAAGAAGGAGTTTGCTAAAGTTAACCGATAGATAGGATAACTAGATTCTCAAGCCCTGAGCTACAATGTCAAGCTCCAGGACATGATTCGAGATTGGGAAACCCATGGGGCCATGATTACTAAGATAAAATTGAACCAGCATGTACTCCAATCACTGAAGCACAACCGAGTCCTGATTGGGAAACACCGGTAAGATACTGAGATTTGGCAACTTCTTCTTATTTAAGAACAAATCGGTCAGTGGCATACATGACGTATTTAGAGAACTGGAGGTATCAACCTACCCTCTCAACAACATTCCGCACATGCATGACCAACTTGCGATTATTTCCGGGGGAACAAGTGAACTTCATTCGGACCCCTGGCGACAGATGTCAACCATTACATGTGGACCAGAGAAGAGCACTTCCATCATCCAGAACACATACTACGCGATGACATGAAGATGGTTCGGACAAGTTTCCAATATCACTCGACAACACGGTCAGGGGACAACACGGCAGTACTTCTGGAAAGACATCCAGGATATCACGAACCACCGCATGTCACTGGTTGCGAGAGGAAATCTTGCTTTCCAAGGCAAAAGATGTGGTCTTGAGAGTTTCGACAAAAATCTAACTCGTTGACCGAAGGTGTGCACCTGAACGAATGGACTTGGCAACACAGACAACTTAGCTTGAAGATATGATTACCCATCATGCTAAGAGTGCCACCAAAGTATTTGGATTTCAAAGCAATAACAATTGCTAAGAATCTCTTATTACCACAACGATATTCATCCTCAACATTCTCGAGCCCGAGTAGCTCGGGAGGTAGATGGATAAGGAAGGGTAAGAGCATCACTTCATCAAGTACGTCATGAGACTAAGCACGACCTCTTGATATAAAAGAGTGTGACACTCCAAGGTGGAACAGACAAAAACTAGACAAGCTCTTACTCCGCGAATTACAATACTTTGACCTGGTCCGATAAATGGACAAGGTACTGGAGTTTGTTTCTCCTGACATCCCGAAGTGGGATGGCTTAACGAACCACAAGAATAACATGCATCAGAACACCTCAATGCACGATAAACTTGATGGTCAACTGACCGATAGAGGTCGGAGAACAGATTTAGAGTAAGGAGAGGGCTAACAACAATTCCAAGATATTGCAGAAGCCCTTGTTAGCACTCTTCCGACAACTAGTGCCGAAAGGGTTTCAGGAACGGGTGTTACCGGAGGAATCACAATTATTGATGGATAAACTCGCTAAGAGCAATCCCGTCGTGATTCAGATGGCTCCCTGACAGAGAGTTTAGCTAAAGATAGTGACAGAGAGGAGCATTGTTGAGCAAACAATTACGGCTGCAACCTCGAGTTTGAAGACTAACTTCAAATTTTGCCAACCTGACGTAGGGTTTGACTATTAACATCAGGGTTCAACGAGAAAGATCTTGGGTTAAAGATCAGCTTCATGTACTGGGACTCACAATAGCATAATGTTGGGTAAGGAGTAAAAAGAATCCTAAGAAGGTTTTTACAACTCCCATGAATCATTACACCGGAGCCCTAGCACAGTCTGGGACCTTCGGTTCAAGATGTTGGTCTAAAGCAAGGGAATGTCTTGATGAACCGCAATACTTCCTCTCTTCGGGCTTTAGATTTGGCAGAGAAGCAGAGCTAACCAGTAAACAAAAGGTAGAAACCCATCCCGTGAACCTAGAGATTAGAATTTGCCGACGATCAGAAGAACCGTTAAAACAAATAGAGGTAAGATGGCACCGAGATCAGAGTGAATTGGGTAAGGAGTAAAAAGAATCCTAAGAAGGTTTTCACAACTCATTTTTAGGTTAAAAATAATTTTCTCGAACTAGACTCGACATTGACCAATAGTAAGGGTTTCCTACAGGCAGTCCTGCTCTGATACCAACAGGCTATGCTACACAATCGAAGGGCATGGAATTACCGCTCCCACGCAACACATCGATCGTGCCATAAACACTGGCATAGCTATCAATGTATAAAACAGAGATCAAGCCTGGTGGAACAACTGGCACATCACAGACTCTACGACACAAAATCATATAGCACCTCATATATGAGAAATATACAAATTTACACACAAAAGGGGTCACAGACCCAACAGTACATCAAACGGAAGCGAAGCGGTTGTCTAGTACAACAAGATCCAAATATATGGCCTAAGAGGCTTACAGATAAACAATCCCAGCCAGCTTGTTCCATGGTCCCAAGCTGCCACCTGGGAACCCCGAACTACTCGTCGATGTCCAGGAAGAAACCACCTGTCTGCACGGTGTCGACATCCTCTGAAACAAATTATAAAAGCAGGAGAGACTGAGTACGACGTACTCGCAAGTTTAGTAGGGAGATATAGGCCCAATGATGATGGAGGCTCTAAAGCTGTATAGTAGCTATTTTGCATAAAGCTAGTTTTCATAAACCAAGATATACTGACCCATGGCATCGACTACTCAGATTATTTTTCATAAAGGGGGTAAGAGAGTAAACTTTCATCTTTGGTTCTCATCGAACCAACTTGTAGCCAGAACCACTCATCTCAGCCAAAGGCACTCCCTCGAATCCCCCTTGAGGAAATGAACCTTTTATCACACGTTGAATTGCAACCTCTAGCTGCCAAATTTTAATTAGGTTAAGATTCTCTACGGTCTCGTATATCCGTTCCCAAGTCGTCTATAACCGCGGACACGGCTTTTCGAAAAGATTAAACCCTGCAGGGGTGTACTAATTTACCCATCGGTACCGTCCGGCTCACCTGATTGGCCCTCTTCCGGGGAAGGCCGACGAGTGGGCGCGGTTAGACCTTTACAATGCATGAGGCTTACTAAAGGACCATCAGTGTGCGGAAGGACAGGTTCAGCGCCTCCAACGCCCTGCCCCGCGGCCACATCCTAAACACCACCGTCCTCATCGTTTCTTTTCCACCCACACAACTCACGCGCAAATGGAAATAGCAAACTAGAGGACCCTTGACAAGCCCCTCACAATTATTCGGTCACAGGGGATTCCATATGTCCCCACCTTTGGAAGCACGCTCGATCTTGGTTCTAGAGACAAGAACTCGCACCTAGGGGCAGGAATGAGGCAAAACACCATCCCCAGATGGCAACTCATCCAAGCCTTTTAAGCAAATTAATTAAGTACCAACAGTAACCACCATGTCCGAACATTCCATCAACATCAATATCATGGAATTATATCAACGGATGATAAACATTTAACTAAGCATGGCTAAGCATAGCTAAGCATATATATATTTACAACAATTATATCTTTGTCTCCGGCCAACACATTAAACCTAGGGTTCATAGGAGGGGAAACATGCGATGGTTCGGGGAAAACATGCATTCATAGGATACTCTAGCATTGACCAAAATTGTCATTGGAATCGCAAGCAATAATATGGTGGATAAAATAATTTTATAAAACACTAGGATACTAGATGCCAAGAAGGTTAGGTTATCTCTTGCCTTGCTGCCGGGGCGTGTAGTACGGCTCGTCGGGGTAGGTAGGGTTAACCTCCACTCCGGAATCTATCGATACCCAAAATAATAACAAAGGAACAAATAAATAACACGAAGCCAAGTGCAATGCACAAGCACATGATGACATGACAAGTTTATGCAAGGATATCATCATTTGAAACACTGATCAATTTGATATTTTATTCATAATTTTTTGTTAATTATTTGTCAAGTTATGAATTTTTATGAATTAGGCATTATTTATGCCCCTTTAGGATTTCCTAAATAAGGACAAAATATTTTATTCAAAAGAGTAAGGCAATGTTACCAACAGATAGGTAATGTTTTTCTAAACTATTTGATATTTGAGTTGTCAAATTTGGATCATTATTTAAAAAGATATCAATTATTTTAATTTGATTTTATTTTCCAAAAAGGAAAAATAATAGCCAGACAGGCCGGCCTCCAAACCGGCCAGGCCGGGCTGCAGGCCGGGGAGTGACCCGAAGGGGTCGGCCTTGTGGCCGGCCCAGGTTGGGCGCTAGGCCGGGCTGGTTCTCGAGGCCTCCGGCCTTCTGGCCGGCCCAGACCGAGCCCAGGCCGGGCAGCGCCCGAGCCAGCCGGCCTCCAGGCCGGATAGGCCGGTGCCCAGGCCGGGGCACGGTGGCATGCGGGAAGCGGCGGTGACCGCCGGCGTGCGACAAGTGAAGAAGAGGGGAGGGGAAAAACGGGAGGAAGCACAGACGGAGCGGAGCTCACCCTGAACGGGTAGGCGCGGACGGCGAGGATGAAACGGTCGGGGTGGCCGGAGACGAAGGAGAGCATGACGGCGCGCAGTGGCGGGAGGCGGGGAAAACCCGGGACGGCGACGGCGAGTCTGGGCCTCCCACCTCGATTCCTTGCACGGGAAGGACGAGGGCGACACGGCGCAGCTGACGGGTGTGGAGTGGGGCACGGAGGTGGCCACGGCGGCGCAGCTGACGGGTGGAATCGATCTGGACGGGAGCGCATCAATCGGCGGCTAAACGGCGGCGAGCCCGAGCTCCGCTTTCGGTCCGTGGGGGAGAACAGAAAGGGGAAGAGGAGCAGGGGAGCAGGTGGGCGGTGAGCGAGTGGGGAGAGAGAGAGAGGACAGCGTCGCGGTGGTCCTCAACCACGCAGGGGAGGCCGTGGAGTGGGGGCACGGAGGAGGCCACGGAGGCAGCGCGGCCATGCCGCACAGTGCTCCACTGTGGCGACAGGGATGACATTTTTCTGAAAACCCCCCTGTGGCCTTTTTCCTTTATACACTTTTCTGGAATCCTTATAAAACAGCAACTTTGGCAAATTAATTGTGGCCTTTAATCAATTTTAAAATTTCTGGGAAAATTCACAGAGGCTCCCCATAACATTTAGCACCTCCACAAAAATTTGGTGCCCCAAAATTGAATGTTTTGACCCACATTTGTTCATAGGGTTTAATTAAGGTCAAATTTGATAATTTCCAAATTGTATTTATTTGGAGCACCTAAGCATTTCCAAAAATAATGAAATTATTCATGGAGGCTCCCAATATAGTAATGAAGCTCCCCATAATTTTATTTTGAATTTTGGAAAGTTTAACTTGGTTCCAAAAATAGAATTTAGATAGAACCAATTTTGAATTCTCAAATTTATATCTTTGCTTGTCAATAATTGGATTTTGACAATTTGTTATAAAATATATCCTTGAGCTTCCTGGACAATTTGGAGACTCAAGAACAATTGGTTTTACCAATTTGAGTAAAGTATTTGGTTTGGAAAATTTGGGAAGGGTTTTGCTTCCTTTGTTTTTAAATTTTCAAGTGTTGATTTATTAACTTAGCAATTTAAACAAGTATGCCATGATGCAACACAAAGCAAAAAGTGAAAATTTGGCCCATATTTTAGGGTACCAAACTGGGGCTGTTACATGGTCATCCGCACAACATTATCTCGGATAATGGCACCAATTTCTCCGAAGGGGCCTTTGCTCGGTTTTGCGAGGAAAAGAGAATCTGGCTAGACCTGGCATCGATTGCACATCCTCAGTCCAATGGACAAGTTGAAAGATCAAATGCACCAGTTTTATCCGGCATAAAACCCCGGTTGATTAAGCCACTGCTGCGCTCTCCGGGGTGTTGGCTGGATGAAATACCGGCAGCGTTATGGAGTCTTCGGACTACGCCGAATCGCTCTACTGGCTACACGCCATTCTTTCTGGTATATGGAGCAGAAGCGGTCCTGCCGACCGACATAGAGCATGACTCTCCAAGAGTTGCATTGTATACAGAATCCGAGGCTAAGGAAGCTCGGGAGAATGATCTCGATCTGCTTGAAGAAGCACGAGAGTTGGCATTGTCCAAGTCAACAATATATCAACAGAATCTCCGACGCTATCATAGCCGGAAAGTAAACCCTCGCAAGTTCCGCGAGGGGGACTTGGTGCTTAGGCTGGTGCAGCGCACCGCCGGCATGCACAAATTGTCACCTCCTTGGGAAGGACCGTTTATTGTAAGCAGGGCTCTGCATAATGATGCTTATTATCTTACAGATGCTCAGAAGCAGGTAAAAAACAAGATGGACAGATCCGGGGGGGGGGGGGGGAGACCAAATGACCCTGAAATGTAGCCCTGCTTCGCCCCTTTTACTCTTAAGGACGCAATGTATGTATCTCGGTACCCTGCAATGAAATGTCGGCACCCCAAAAGAGACTCGGGGACTGCCTTGTTTAAAAATCTGTGTTTATCTCTGTTTTCTGTATGTCGAATGGCTCTAAACCGTGTCTCAAAGTTTTTAAGTATTGTATGCTATGTCTTGGTGATCTTGTGACTCGACTGTCGAACGCCAATATGGTAGACAAGAGCTAAGGTTGCAAAGTGTAGTAAACAAGAAAACAAACTCGGGGACTCGACCCAGGAGCGATCCGGTTTTTATTTCGGTTAACCTAGTGTTTTGTTCCTCGTTCTTATGTCGGATGGCTCTAGATGATATCTCAAAGTTTCGAGTATTGTATGCTATGTTTTGCGGCCTCGTGACTCGACTGTCGAATGCCAAAATGGTAGACAAGAGCTGGGATCGTAACACCTAGTACACAAGAAAATAAACTCGGGGACTTGGCCCAAGGGCAATCCGGCATATGCTGTTTATTAATCCTATGCGTTGTTCCTTACTTTTATGTCGGGTGATTTTAAGCCTTATCTCAAAGTTTCTAAGTATTGTATGCTATGTCTCGGTGATCTTGTGACTAGACTGTCGAATGCCTGAATGGTACACAAGAGCTAAGGTTGCAAAGTATAGTAAACAAGAAAGTAAACTCGGGGACTCAGTTCAAAATGATCCGGCATTCAGCAAATCCTGTTAAAACTTCCAAAGTAGAGTGGCAACCTTTAAAGCTTAAAAGTATATATTACATCTCCACCCGGCATCCCGGGGATTTAACAGTTTGGGTTTTGCTAAGTTCAAATAGCAGCGCTAGAGGTACTCTTATTTGTAGAAGGATCGGCAGTCTCGGCAGCTATCTCGGCTGCGGTCTCCACGGCTGTGCCGGCGGCGGTGTCGGGAGTCGGGTCGGCTTCGATTTCTTCATCTACCTCCTCTTCATCTTCACTGTATTCTTCTTCATCGTCGGAATCCAGGGGACCCTCGACGAAGTCATGAATCAGGGCGTACTTGATGAAGGAGTATGCCCTTTCCTAGCGGCGCTAGATGAGTTCCGGATCTGTTGTCTATTTTGACCCGGCGCGCATCGATTGGAGCGCATCGAGGTTGATTGTTTCATACCAGGAGAGGACGTAGACCAGGGCCTCGTCCACACCAACTCGGGCGGCTGATGCCCGCCACTCCTTGAGCCGTTTCTCGCAGGCCTTCAGGCACTAGGATAGATCATCAACCGAGGCCGGGGTCTCAGCACTTGGCCAGAGAACCCGGTACACGCGGATCGCGGCGTCAAGGAGACCAACTCCGACAGCTTTCAGGGGGTGACAAACGTGCACTCAAGGCCGTCAGGTGGTCTTCCACGTTCCACTCTTCCGAGATCGGGGCAGACTCGGCTCTCCTCTGTCGGACCTTGCGAGTAAGGTTATTCGCGGCAGGCTGAGAGTGGGGGAAGTTCCCTGAGAAAAGTATGGCTAACACTAGTGTAAGCTACATGACGGCATACATTGGATGTCGGGTAAAAACAAAAGAATGAAAGAGGCTTACTGTCCATCTCCCCGTTGATCCTGGAGAGCTCCGCAAACCATATCTCGGTCTGACCCTTGAGGGTCTCAAGTTCTTGCTGGGCCGAGGTAGCTCGGAGCTCGGCTTACTCGTGTGTTTCCTTGAGTTTCTGGGCCTCATCTACCCGGAGCCGTTTCTCCTCGGCGGCAGTTTTCTCAAGCTCAGCATTGTGACTCTGCACCTTTTCAAGCTCGGCCTATAGCCGGGATACCTCATCCCGTTCCTTCTTGAGCTCGGCCTTGTGTGCGTCGTCACGCTCCTTCTGTTCGGCTGTGCCGAGATGACAGAGTCAGCATATAAAAATTAATGCAAGTGCAAAATAAAGCACAGAGTGTGAATTACTCTCGAGGGCGGAGATCCTCATTTCTTCGACCTTAGCCTCCGTACCGACTATTTATGTCGGCAAAAGAAAAGAAGTTAGAAATGAGATCAAGGCAGTTGTGCATAGCTGCTATGTCGGCAGGAGAAAAGGGTACCTCGGCTATTCAGCTCGGCTTGCAATTGCTTGTGCTCGTCGGAGAGCTTTTTGTGCGCCAAGAGAAGTTTGCGGTGCAGCCGAGTCCGGGCGGTCATGCAGGACTGAAAAAAGGAAGTATTAGTATTATTTGTGAAGATTCGCGCCGAGTAATATTTACTCGACCGAGTTTCAACTACTCGACCCGAATCTCGGGGGCTGGGGGTAGCGGATATATATTATGAAAAGGCTAACCGAGGAATCTTTACTCGGCGGTGTTTACCTCGACGGCTTTGTCGGCTTCAATGATGGCAGCCTTCACCGCGAACATCTTCTACGCGGAAAGACTCGGACCTGCTGGGTGCCGCGAGGTCACCTCGCCCGTGTCGGCAGCATTCCAGTCCATGTTGTACTGCTCAAGCGATCCCAAGCTTTTCCCGCTCAGAGTTCGCAGCGGAGCAAACCCCCAGCTGGTGGTGGTAGTCTGGATGCCGGTGGATGTTACTGCTGTTGCACCTTGGCTTGGTGGCACGACCAACCGTCTATCCGGGTTGGCCGGTGCTGCTTTGGTCGGCGCTTTCCCGGCCGCAGAGGGTGCTGTTTTCTTCGTCTGCTTCGGCTGCGGCTGTGTCGGTGGCGGTGGTGGCCGTTGCTGCGGCTGCGGCTGTTGCTGCTGATGTGTCGGCGGTGTCGGCTGTGGCTGTGGTTGTTGTTGTTGCTACTATTGCTGCTGTTGTTGCTGCAGCTGCTGTGGCTGCTGAGATTGCTCCGGCCCTTCCGGAGTCTTAGTCCTTTCTGTCTCGGTGTCCATGGAGTTGACACCGAGATCTTCATCTCGGTCGGGCGCCAAGATGTCGGCTCCGACCAGACCCGTGGCTTCCGCTTCCGGAATGTTCTGTTCCCCTCCAGTTTCGGCTCCGGATCTCGGAGCTGAGGGGTTTGCCAGTGGGCTCGTCCTTGGTGGGCTATGCACACTGGTGTCGGCATGCCCGGACCGCGGCGGCGTCACGATCGGTGATGGGATGGAGGATGCACTCTGTGTGACCTCCAGGGGGTCCCTGCAGTGGAATAACACAATACGTTATCTCGGTCAAAGGAAAAGAGCGAGGAAAATAAGAGTTATCAGAATATGGAGTCGATGTCGGCAAAAAGTATCTTACCCTGTAGTGGTTGGTCTCTGGCGTGGCTTCCTCGACACCTTCTTCTTCTGGTTTTTCTTCGGGGGGCCAGCGGCTTCTGAGGGCCCGGCTTCTGAGGACCCGGTTGAGGCACGTTTCCGAAGCTGACCTCGGCTTCCCACGGCAAGGGGCGCCACGTCAAGCACCTGTTTGTCCGGGTCAGCTGATGTCAAGGGCACCGAGTATGAGAGTGCAGTTGAGCAAGGGTCAGGTACCTCTAAAATTTGACAATCGTCATCGTCGTCAGACCAATCTCGCACAGATTCGGAAGCGTGAGTCTTACCCGTAGCAGGGCCAGTGCCGGCATCGGGGATCGGCATGTAATCCTCATTGTTCGGGTCTTCCGTGTCGGAGGCAATGAGATCCTTACCCCACTTGAGGGATGGATCCGGTCCATCCTCGGTCTTCTGCCATGCAAATCTCTGCATGACAGACACGAAGAGTTTAGTCAATATAAAGAGTAAAATAGTGCACCGAGATAAAAGTTTATGTCGGCAGGAACTTATGTCGGCTGAGGTATCAGGTTACTTACGGCGGGCGGAAGGTTGTTTCGGCTGTGGGGTTCTTTTCCCATTCCCAGTCATCCGTCATCTGTGTCCGGGCTATGGCCTTGACGCGCCTCTGGACCTGGGCCTTGCTCAGCTGATAGGTGCTTGTCTGAGTTGGATCAAGTGGGCCACTCATGTGGCATATCTTGTGAACCCGGCATTGGAGAGGGGAGACTCGGCGACTAATGAATGTCGCCAGCAGGTCGTCGGCTGATATCCCTTCTTTTTTAAGCTGGATGACGACCCGGTGGATTTCGTTCACTTCCGAAATCAGATCCTTCGGGTCGTACCCCCAGTTGTGCTGCGCTGTGGGTGGACCGACAGTGAACTCGGTAAACCGATTTGATCGATGTCGGTTGAGTTCTTCACATAGAAGAAAGATCGGAGCCATTTCCGGCATGACTCCAGACCTTGGATGCGAGGAAAGATGGAGGTGCGCCGAGGTATGACGGTGGCGGCCCCGCACTGGGTCATGACCTTGACTGCGCCGGGATTTTCTTTATCCGGGATAACTTGTTTCTGGAATTGGAAGTATTTGGAACAGAGGTTGATGGTGGGCCAGGGGCCGAGATAGCCCTCCGAGAAGGAGACAAAAGCGGAGAGTGTGGTGAAGGCATTAGCCGGAAGATGGTGAGGTTGGAGGCGAAACTTGTCGAAGAAATTGCTCATGAAATCACTAACGGGGAGCCCGAACCCGCGCTCGAAGTGAGCAAAAAACACGACATACTCACCGGGTTGAACTACCGGCGCAAGCTCGGGACCCGGAAGCCGACATACCACTCTTGCCGGGATACGTCGAGTCTTGATCAGCCAATCAATCTCGGCTTGGGTGACGTCGGAGCCCTCCCAAGCAGCTCTGGTGGATCCCTCTTCCACCCTCTCCTCGGTGTGCTCAACGACGGCGGCATCTTGGGAGGCCATCTGGACGGCGCATCTTGGCGGAGACCACCGGTTGCCTGTGGCGACGCGGCGGTGAGCTGCAAAGTGTTCACCGGCGATGAGCAACGTGTCATGCCAGCAGAGAGAACAAGATGCAAAAACGAGAAGAGAAAGGGGAAAACTTACCGCGGCGGCAAAGCTCGAGGCACTGCGGCGTACGGCGGCGGCGAACTATGCGATGTGCGGCGGCGGAGCTCGGCGTGCGGCGCGTCGGCGGAGTGCGGCTACGGCGGCAGCGTCGGCGCGTGTGGAGCGTGCGGCGGCGATGGGCTCTGCGCGCTGGAGAAAGGAGATGGAGAGAAAAAGGACAGATGTGAATGCGAGGGAGGGGAGAAATTAACCTCCTCTCTCCTATTTAACGGCGAGGGGAGATCGTGCGCCCTGGATCCGCTGCGCACGATCTCCGTAACCGGCAGGGGAAACTGCCCCACGATCTGCCCCACGATCGGCCGCACGATCGGCCACAGGAGATCAACCGCCCGGTGTGGCGCAATTAACCGTGCGGGACTCGAGGCGCCGCGCGGGCGGCGCAGTCAAACCAATCAAGTGCCTGCGCGGATGTAATAGCTGGTGGGACTAGCATGACACGTGTAACACGCGTGCTATGGTCACGTCCATCCATGCACGAGAACCCAAGCGTCTCGCGGAGATGATCTGCCACATGTGTTGACCCGAGATTCGGAGGAGACGAGGAGTTCTTCCGTATGTCGGAGCAATACCGACATAAGGTTGGATATCAGGTCTGGATGGCAACCGATTTCCGACATATAAGCTGAGTCGACATATGATATGTTGGTGGTCATTTTAGTTCTTGTTCTTGAGTTAAGCTGCCGTGGCCCTTCATCCGAGGCTGCAGGACCGCGCCAGCTTCGGGGACTAATGTCGGGGGGCGACCCCCAGATAGGGTCAAGGTAATGAATTATGTATAGACCCGGAGTTGACCGGGTCAATGTTGACCGACATAACATGGACCGGCATGGTCGAGATAGCCGTGCTGGCATAAACCGGCATATTGGAACCGGCATATTGGAACCGACATATCTGGACTGACATACAAAGTTATGTCGGATTGTCTTCACAGTTCCTCGTATGTGCAGGGGGAGCGAACCGAGTCAAGTGTATCTGGCATGGCTATGCCGTATCAAGAGGAGGCACCCTATCTCGGTCGGCGGTCAAGGCAAGTGTCCTGTCCTTCCAATCATGGAGCAGGGCATGGCGCCGCGCAGCAAGTACGATGGGATATGTCTCCCCCATACCGCTGACCAGGGCGGTACGGGGGAGCAGTGCACAGGAGTGGACGGAGTGTCCTGTCCAGGGCAGAGGCGACATGGCGACCAGGGCTGACGCCAGCCAGGGATGGCCACAGTAGTTAGAGCCGCACTGTAACTTGGGCACCATTATATAAGGTGCTCGAGGCCTTCGTAGAAAAGGGGACGGGAGATATCGAGAAAACTCTTGAGACATCCGACCGACATACAGCTCGAGGAGCACCTCTGTAACCCGGGTTGTGACTCATATACACTCAGACAAGCAGGAGTAGGGGTTTTACCTCCCCACGAGGGCCCTGAACCTGGGTAAATCGTGTGTGTGTTCGTGTGTTCTGTGTGTGTAATTCTACCACTAGTATAAAAACAGTTACCCGTGGCACACCATTTTTGGTTACCCGTGGCGCAGGGCCCTGCGCCACGGATTACCATGCCACGGGTAACACACTAGCCGTGGCACAGGGTCCCGGTGCGCCATGGGTAAAAAATTAGCCGTGGCGCACATTTGCGACCTGCGCCACGAGTAGCACCCGTGGCGCACAGACCACATGCGCCACCGCTAAGCGTTTATGAATTTAAAAAAAGCAATCGCATGTCCTCGTCATCACGGGATTCGTTTCGGGACGCGGCAGCTGCGAGCATCGCGGGGGACGGTATGCGTCGGGTGCCGGTCCACAGCTGGGGACAGGACGCGCTGGGGAGTCGGTCTGTGGCGGCGGCGGACGAGACGTGCCGGGGAGCCGTCGGCGACGGCGGGTAACGGGACGACGGATGGCGGCCTGGGCGCCGTGGAAGGTCGCTAGGGTGTGAAGGACGCGTGCTAGAGCTCGTCGTGCAGCGGGGACGCGGAGCGGGGCGGCCTCTGTGGTCAGGGAGGAGAAGAGGCAGGAGAGGCCCGCGACGACAGACACGTGGTGGGATGCGGTCGGCGAGCTCTAAACGCCAGGGACCAATGGTGGTAGCCGGCAAACGCCGCCACGCGGGGTCGTTCGCGTGGACCACGTGCGAGAACACCGGCCCGCCGATTCGGGACCCCTCGTCGTCCACCGTGCTTGGCATGCGCGCGCACGCCGCGAAGTGCAGAGCTTGCCGAGGAGGAGCTGCCGGAGGCCTTCGTCCAGGCCGCGCCGGGCGTCCATGGCACGCCGAGGTCTTCGTTTCGGCCGCCACCGCAGAGGCTCCGTGCTCGGGGGGCTCTGCGTCGCCCGCACTCCACGGCTTCGAGCTGGGCAGCATCCACGGCTCTGAGTTGTGCGTCCATGGAGCAATGAGCTAGGCATCTCTGTCATCGATCTATGTTTGTTTCTCTTAGCCAATCAAAATGAAGCACAACATAGCACATGGATTGTGGTTTTGTTTGAGATGATAAGAGTCGTCGGATGTGTGAGATTGATTTATGGAGGAAAGCGATGGAGGTCTGATGTACTACTACCAGGGCTAGGTGTCAGACATACGTACTGTGCTGTTGCTGCTGTAGCACTTTTCAGCTACATATATATGTAGGTGCATCAAACCGATGCAACGTAGTGGCGCATCAAACCGTGCTGCGCCACGTAGTGGCGATGCGACGGGAAGGGACATGCATAAGTACTCGTGGCGCATCAAACCGTGCTGCGCCAAGGATGAAAATATATTAGTGACGTATCTAACTTAGGTGCGCCACGGCTAAAAAGTTTCATTGGGATCACACATACCCGTGGCATACGGGAATAATGCTGCGCCACTAGTATTGATAAGGGGTGGCCCGATCTTCTCAATTAGCGGTGGTAGATGGATGAAAATGTAGGTAACTTGCGAGATTCCGATGAACTCTCCGGCTGCTTCCCTGTTGCCAATGCAACAGCTCTTCAACCCAATGGATATTCGCGACGCCTCACACCGATGCAACATAGCCGCCGGCCACGAAGCGGTTTCTGCAATCTACTAATTCTCAGTGGAACAACATATCACACTCAAACTTTGGTAACAATATCCTCCAGATCGAAACAAAGTGGAGGGGGTGAATTCCCGATCGAAGCAAAGAGGAATTCTAGTATAGATGAATGCTTAGCAATCCAATCTAGGGTTTAATCAAAACATGGTCTAACCTTAATCTAGCCGCCGACCCTAGCCTTATATAGGAGTCCTAGGGCTGGGGTGAGACTCAAACCGACTCAAACAGGGTTTGGTTCGACTTAAAATGGATGCAAACCGACCAAAACTGGTTCGGTGCAAAACTGGCGCATAGGCTGGGTCCAGGCCAGGCTGAGGCCGGGCCAAGGCCGGCGCGGGATTTGCATGGCACGCAATCCGGGCCTGGCCGGGCTGAGGCCAGCCTTCCTGCGGATTGGAGTCCGGGAGCTTCGGGTGCCTGCCCGGCTCAGGCCGGGTTGAGGCCGGCCTTCCTGCGGGTTGGAGGCCGGGGGCTTCGAGTGCCTGGCCAGCCTGCCGGGCTGGGGCAGCCTCAGGCCGGGCTGCCTGGGTTTCTTCGTTTTTCCTTCTTTGCGCATTCCTCCCACTCCTCCCTCGCGCCATAGGTGATGTCGTGTTCTGATTCTTGTTGCTCCTCTGGTTCTTCTCCAATGTTTGTGTTATCAACAACCCTGAACATACACAAATGCATAGACTTAGGTAGTATAAAATTCTCATTATTACAAACATCATATTCAATTAAGAGTGAGTTCACCTGTTGTCCAAGTAGCTTGGCACGAGCTTGGTCCAATCCTCACTTCATTGGGCTTGTCTTGAGTAGCAACCTCATCGATAGAAGAAAATGGTAAAGGACTAGGGCTGTCCTCATCATCCTCCCCCCTTGAAAAGGCGTCGACCTCGACGCGTCAAGGTCTTCTCCAGCATATGGCGTCAAATCAGCAACATTGAAAGTATTACTGACACCAAACTCAGTTGTAGGAAGATCTATCTTGTATGCATTATCATTTATCTTGGCAAGAACCTTGAATGGACCATCACCCCGCAGCATCAACTTGGACTTGCGCTGAATAGGAAATCTGTCTTTACGAAAGTGCACCCAAACCATGTCGCCGGGCTGAAAGATCACCTCCTTTGTCTTCTTGTTTACACGAGCTGCATTGTACCTGCCTTTCTTCTCAATTGCCTCTTAGTCTTCTCATGTATCTTACTCACGAAATCTGCATGCTTCGATGCCTCCATGTTGACTCTCACATGTAATGGAAGCGGCAGCAAATCAAGCGGAGTAATGGGTTTGAAACCATACACCACTTCAAACGGACATAATTGTGTGGTAGAATGTACCGCCCTGTTATATGCAAACTCCACATGCGGAAAACAGTCTTCCCACTCACGCAAGTTGTTCTTGATCATGGCTCGCAGCAACGTGGATAGTGTGCGATTCACCACCTCCGTTTGGCCATCAGTTTGTGGATGACAAGTGGTACTGAACAACAGCTTCGTTCCAGCTTGCCCCAAAGTGTCTTCCAAAAATAGCTCATGAACTTGACGTCTCGATCAGAAACAATCGCATTGGGTACTCCATGTAAGGGAATGATGTCCCTGAAAAACAGATTAGCAATATGCGACGCATCGTCGCTTTTGTGGCAGGCAATAAAGTGTGACATCATAGAAAAACGATCCACTACCACAAAAATAGAATCATGTCCTCTCCTGGTTCGAGGCAATCCTAACACAAAATCCATGCTTATGTCCTCCCATGGAGTTGTAGGTGCAGGAAGAGGAGTATACAAACCATGAGGCTTCAACTTGGACTTTGCCTTGTTGCAAGTGATGCAACGCTTTACAAACCTGTCCACATCCTGCCTCATCCTTGGCCAATAAAAGTGATCAGCCAACATTAGTAACGTCTTCTCACGTCCAAAGTGTCCCATCAAACCGCCACCATGAGATTCCTGCAACAACAACAAACGCACGGACGATTCTGGCACACATAATTTGTTAGCTCTAAACAAGTATCCATCATGCATATGTTATTTTTCCCAAGCTTTCACAGCAGAACACTTAGCAAATGGAAAAATCAGTATCATTAGCATATAAATCACGCAAACTCACTAAACCAGGAACTTGAACATCTAAATGTGTCAAAAGCATGCTTTTCCTAGAGAGTGCATCAGCAACCACGTTATCTTTGCCTTTCTTATACTTAATAATGTATGGGAAGGATTCAGTGAACTCAACCCATTTAGCATGACGTTTATTCAAGTTAGATTGGCACTTCAAATACTTGAAAAATTTCAAAGCTTCATGATCAAATGTATGATAAATTCTTTTGGCCACAAATAATGTTGCCAAACCTCAAGAACACGAACAAGTGCATACAATTCTTTATCATAAACAGGATAGTTCAATTGGGCACCATTTAATTTCTCCGAAAAATATGCAATTGGTTTACCCTCTTGCATCAACACACCTCCTATTCCAATGCCACTAGCATCACATTCAATATCAAATTGCTTATTGAAATCAGGAAGCATAAGCAAAGGTGCAGAATTAAACGGCATTTCAGCTCATCAAAAGCAACATCTTGGGCTGCGCCCCAAACAAACTCAACACCTTTTTTAGTTAAATCATTCAAAGGTGCAGCAATAGAACTGAAGTCTTTCACAAAACGTCTATAAAATCCAGCAAGACCAAGAAAACTTCTTATCTGACTAATATTCATGGGAATAGGCCAATTCTTAATTGCTTCAATTTTAGATTCATCCACCTCAACTCCATGCTTAGAAACAACAAAACCCAGAAATATGACCTTATCTTTGCAAAAAGTGCATTTAGCAAGATTACCATACAGCTTATTATCACGCAACACTTGCAAAACTTGTCTAATATGATCAGTATGTTCAGATTCATTGCAGCTATAAATCAATATATCATCAAAAATAGACTACCACAAATTTACCAATGAAATGCCTCAAAACATGATTCATCAATCTCATGAAAGTACTAGGTGCATTAGTTAAACCAAAAGGCATCACTAACCACTCATATAAACCGAATTTTGTTTTAAATGCAGTTTTCCATTCATCTCTTTCTTTCATCCTAATTTGATGATAACCACTATGCAAATCAATTTTAGAGAAAATAACAGCACCACCTAATTCGTCTAAACATGTCATCCAAACGGGGAATAGGGGTGTCTATAACGAATAGTGATGTTATTTATCGCTCTACAATCTACGCACATACGCCAAGTACCATCTTTCTTAGGAACCAAAATGACAGGAACAGCACAAGGACTTAAGCTCACATGAATATACCCTTTGTCAAGAAGCTCTTGAACTTTGTCGCTGTATCTCCTTTGTCTCCTCCGGGTTGGTCCTATAGGGAGCTTGGTTTGGAAGTGTTGCTCCGGGAATCAAGTCAATTTGATGTTCAATACCTCGCAATGGTGGCAAACCAGCGGGCACTTCCTCCGGAAAAACGTCACCAAAATCCTGCAAAACATTAGAAACACCAATAGAGAGAGGGGTCATGTCGTTAGAAACAAGAATTCCCCCCTTGCACACAAGCACAAGAGGTACTAGAGTGGGATCCTCACGAAACTCTCTCAAATCAGATTTGGTGGCTAACATTACTATTTTGTTCTCTCCCTCACTTTTCTTTTTACCACTCAAATTGGCTTGTGGCCCTCGCTCACCGAAGGTGGAGTCTCTCGCCTAGCTAATCTCTCATGCTCAGCCTCACGGTTAACTTCCACTTTTTGGCGAGATTCATTTACTATCTCTTGAGGTGGCAACATCACCTCCTTGCCATGCCAATTGAGCTGATAGGTATTTGCTCTCCCATTGTGCCACACATCTCTATCAAACTGCCAAGGACGCCCCAACAACAAGTGACAAACGGTCATTGGAACCACGTCAAACTCCACGATATCCTTGTAAGGCCCAATCTGAAACTCAACTTGTACCATGTGATTAACCTTCATCTACCCACTTTCACTTAGCCACTAAATAAAATAAGGATGGGGATGTGGCAAGTATTTCAGATTCAGTTTTTGACAGAGCTCTTTGCTAGCTAAATTGCGGCAGCTGGCACCATCAACGATTACCTTGCAAGAACGTCCATTGCCAATTGCAAGCCCTTATTTGAAACTAGTAATCGTGTACGTGCAATGCACGTATATAACTAATATAATTTTTTCTCGAAATGAGCTGACTAAATATTGTAAGTTAGTATACATACCAAAGTTACATACGAAAAGGAACATGTAGGAAGAACACAATTTTCATACATGTTTACAATTATATGAAATACTTCAAGTAAATTGATAAATCATGAAAAATATCGGTTGAAAATACAAGAATTTCTTTGTGTTCTTTTACAGAAAGTGTTTTCTATAGATCAAACAAAAAATATTACATAGTACTCACGCCCTTTATGTATCTTAAATAAATAGGATATAAGATAGCTAAAAACAATATCCGAAAACACCCTAAAAAATCTGAACACAAAACTCTTGTGGAAACTGCCCATCGACGACATCAGGTACACGCCACATGAACAAGTATGCTTACATTCAGAACTGTGTGGAATATCTTTACAAAAAGTAGTTTGTTAAATCTGTATCAACCCAACTCAAAGAATAAAAGATTGCAACCTAAAAAAAACAACAACAGCTTGGTACCTTGTTGCACATTCCTGAACCCCAACAATCAGATACAGTAGACAAAATATATACATCCATGATAGCGAATACTTGCATGCTGGGTGTTGCTGTGAACTAAACCATTCCACAAGTGACCCTTTATCTTAATTTTACAGGATTAGAGAATTTCAATGTGAACTGAACCCCCTACACGTTAACATTGTGATATGAGAAGCTAGAAAATACATCTGCTATGCTATTCAGTTAATCTATTGAATGGTAACAGATAAAATTAGGCACATAAATTGTGCATCTCTAGTGCACCAATGGCCGTAAGAAGACAACTGAGCACAAGCAGGAATCGTGCATAAATAGCCAAACATGCAGTGAGTGTAAGTCTGAACTTCTGTAACCATGGAGCTTGTGACAAAGATGCATACCTACTCGGCGAAACCTCTTCAAGCAAAGAGATAACGGAATCTCTCGGATAAAACATCACAGTACAACCATTGCTACTCACTTCATTGATCGATCACCAGCTCTAGAATTAACCCATTGCTCTTCTCATGATGACAACAACGTTCTGTCTAGTGCTTCTTCCTTTTGTTGTTGGTGTCCTCATTGTCCTCGCAGCTCCCATGGATACTCTTCATCAGGTCAAACAGTGTTCAATCCATGGAGAAATTCCCCAAATAGTGTTCAAACACAATACTTGTTTACTTTGTGCACAATAAAAATCTGAAAGAACAGGGTGTGGAAGACAGCAGAGGAGTTACTTTCTGGAAGGAGGAGTAGATGGTCTGGCGGTTGGTTAGGGAGGACCCGAAGCCGAGGTGGACAGCGAGGTTGCCCGGCTTGCTGGCTGTGTGGTAGGTCGGCTACCTGTGGAGAGGAGTGGGCGGAGTAGCGGACTTCGGCAGCGAAGCACCTGCAAGCTGGCGGCAGCCGGACCTCGGCGCATAGCGAGGGAGGTGCCTGGGCAACGGCGGACGGGGCGGCGCTTTGGGGAACGCACTGGCGGGTGCGGTGGTGTGCGGGTGGTGCGGCGGCCTGGCAGGCGGGACGCGGCGGCGGCAACGGGCTGGCGAGCGCGACGGCGGCGGCGTGCGAGCGCGACGGGCGGGCGAGCGTGCAGGCGGGGCGGTGGCGGGCTCGCGCTCGTGGCGGCGTGCGAGCGGAGCGGCGGGTGCGCAGGCGGGGCGGTGGCGGCGGTCAGGCACGGCGCCATGCGTACAGGGTGACGGGCATACGGGCGGATTGCAGCCACGGCGGTGGACTGGCCTGGAGGCGATTTGCGTCCACGGGAGCGAACTGCAGGGCGTTGTTTTGCGGGGCATACTCACGTCGGGCAGGCGGTAGGGGCGGATTGCGGGGGATGTGCGGCGGCGTTCTATCCTCCGGCAGACGGCGGGGGGACGGGGCTGCGGGGCACAGGCTTCAGGGCGGCAGCATGAAGGAGTCCATTGAATTGAAGCATAAAACGATCGTGCGAGACGATAAGTTTTTTTCTCCATGCGATGGAAAATTTCGTCCGCTCGGCGTGGTCCGCCAGTGCTTATTGCTAAGTGCACCCAAGCATCAGATTAGATTAATTCTGTCCGTTAGATTTAATTAGGTGGGATAATTTAATGGTACCGTTTTGGGCTGTGTACGTTTCGTGGGGTGGCTTTAGAAAAGATTATGTTTGCTTGTTTAATAGTACTAGTAGAGTGCACGTGCAACGCACGAATCTCCTAATATTTATTTAATCCAACATATTAGAACCACTAAAATTACAATTGTTGCATGCTGTTAACAAAGCTCCGTATCCGATTACAAAAATACCATAAATAAATACTAAATATATATCCCGTGATTTCAAATTGCAAATGTGAGAGCTTTCATGCTGAAGCTAGTACTCCTAAAAATAGTGCCACCTTGCCACCGGTCAAGTTGTGTCCATGCCATTTTAAGATGATCATTGGTGAGCCATGGAGTTGTACCTGAATGCATCTTGCTTCAAATAAAGTGTAGGTCTCAACAAATTTTTAATGAAAGCCCCTCCATGATTCTAAGATGTTATGAATGAACTACATATACATTTCTTTCCCCTTTGTTTTCTCTATGTAATAGTTTCTAATGAAACGATTCTTGAATGAGAACAATATAACTCATAACACCTCTTTGGCTAGGACAAAAGAGGTACACACGGACACTATCTTAATCTAACATGGAGTAAAATGTGCAATATTATTTGAAATTTCCATTAATTAAACTAAAGTTCACGGGAGCTTCCATGAAAGCATGGAACCAGAGTTGAACATACGACATTGTTGTATCATCGTGAAGCAACATTAACGGAAATTTATCAACCTCAGCCGTTAGAAGTTAGAACGGCAAGCAGAACACGTGTTAGTATCATTGGCCACATAGTGAGGCCACTCTCAGACAGATGGAAATCTCTTACATGACAATCCTGACAACTATCTTCCTTCACTTCGCCAGCCGTTCACCCTCCATCTCGCCACTTTGATAGCGGCTCCGCCTTCTGCACACCTAGTGTTATATTAGTGGAGATGTATTTATATCTTCCGGCAGCCATATCATAGAGCAACATTGATATGGCTAAGGTAGTCCGATCTTTCGATGAGATGAGATACGTCGATTCTGGTGGAGTTCGACCTTGGCGATCCGACTTCCACGTACAAGTACGCAGCGCCTATGCAATCGCTAAACCAATCTCCGTGAGTTACCAACCTTGCAGCAGCACGATCGGCCTGACCAAAAAGGTCTAGTTCTACCTGCGATCGAGAAACAAGTAAGAACCGAAATTGCAATCACGAAATTGCGGATGAAAGATGAGCTTTATTTAAAAGGTGGGATTCCGAGAAGCGGTCTTGATCTGGTCGTTGGACACAAACCGAGTACACGAAGTTGCAGCAGTTGGCTAACTTTTAACTAAACAAAATCCGAGTCTAAAGGACGACCTAACGGGGGTATATAAGGAGGAGAGGTGTGGGATTTCGTCCAGCCATGGGGTGGCGGCCGAATCCTACCCTAGGAAGGCTTTCCTCCTTAGATACGGACTCTAAAACTGCCTATTAAAAGGTATCTCGAAAATACATGGGCCTGGCCCAAAAACGAGGTGGCGCAGCACCTAAGAAAAGCCTTGGACGAAATTCATTAATTGATATCTTCTAAAATTCGTCCAAGCCTTCAAGCATCTTTATGGTGGCTTCAAATTACGGTAGTCTCCATTGGTAGCATCATCATCTCCGTTGGTTGTACTCCTGCTGCCATCTCCTCCAACGTACATGCTCCATAGCTTGTCCCTCTCATCCATGCTTGGTCCATCATTCCTAAGAGAGACAAACACATTTGATTTAGGCAGCATCATATTCTCATGAATATTAGGACTAGCTTGTAAGAACGAAAGTACCTGTTGATTAAGTTGACGTGCACGAGCTCTTGTCATAGGTCCTTGTAATGTAGGTGGTGTAGTAGTGGCGGTTGCATCTATAGCAGGGATGTCCTCATCAAACATATAAGATTTCACAATGTTGCTTGTAACTAATACCCTCTAATGTTTTTCCAACTATTAGTAGTTGTCTTCTTTAGGACATGCTGATCATCCTTGTGAGAAGAGCTCAACTGCACAACCATATATGACTCAGTTAACACAACAGTATGACATAGCGATAAAGTAATGGATAAGGTGGAATGACAACGGACATGCCGTCATGCGAAAGTCTGTCACCTTTCTACATCATTCCCAATGTGCTGGTATTGCAATGTATCCAGAGTACAAAATAATTACATGCTTTGAATTATAGATCCACTATAGAGAATCGAATACTATTTATACAGCTGGAATCATATGTTGTGATTCAACTCATTTTTCTACAGATACCTATTCAACTCACCACTACAATCCAATACAAAATCAGGATTTACTTTTCAATCTAGTTTTCACATCATGCACGTCATTCAATCCAACTAACTTTATATGTTGTGATTCACCTCATTTTTCTACAGGTACCTCACCCGCAGACCTGCCATGCTTCACTCAAGCGGCTCCCCTCTCTCCCCTCCCCGTCTTACACTGAAAACCTGTCCAAGGATAGACTCTTCCCGTCATTTTTTTCTTCCATTACTGAATAACCACTTGTTATTCCCCTTTTAAAATTATATGCAATCTAGTGAGGTATCAATTTATGGAAGTTTCAGGAAATCACACACCATGCAAATTTAGTTTTAATTATGCTATTATATATGCTTATTACCCCTCTTAGTTGAGTCTAGTGTGATGTTTATTTTGGTTTTTATTGCGGGGCTTAGTAAAACAATTATGAACTCCATGTATTGTTATTGTCATGTTGAAAATATCACCCAACAAATGGCCAGATTATATGATACACTTTGTAGATAGAGCAACTCTAACCATTAAATCTCACCGTAATAGAGGATACCTGGCTATAATGACAAGGCCAGCAATCAGCAGAAACTACATGCCTTAAAAAGCCTCCACACAGGGATGCTGAACTTGCGATTGACTTCGAATGCTCCGTGCCAACAAAGCATACAAGAGGTCAAGAGGCCAGATCTAGCATCTTTTCTTGCCGAGAAACTGAACCTGCACGTACGTACTCAAGCCTTGGGTATCTCTTGGATGGTGTCGGTGGAAACATTCCAAACTTCTGATGCCCGGCTTTAACTTCTCTCTCAGACAGTATTCCCGCATCAATCACAAGCATTACATGATTACATCAAACAATTTTTCCATACAAAAACTTGAACTGCTCTGATCATCAGAGAAAAGAATGTTAGCATGTCAGTACATGACCGTCCCAAAGTTCCTAACAAGTTCAGCTGCACTGATCATCAGACAAAATAATGTTAGCATATCAGGTGTAGCCATACATGCATAACGATCACCTGAACAGAAAAATAGCCAATTTATGTGATGCCCTTTACAAAAATAAAAACATATACAGTGTTCAGAATGTCTTGAACACCTCGTCGACCAGTGGCCCGACCTGCATTATGGATGATTTTCCAGTGAGCTTTGCCATGTAGTCCTTGAGGAAGACGTACAGCAGCTCTCCTTGTGCTGAAACATACAAATGCCGCAACAATTTCACGAACAGATCGTTGGAGAGGAGCAACTCCAGGAAGTCCCGGTGTCCGCCGCGAAAGCCTAGAGCATGCGCTCCGCCTGGTCAATCAGCACGCCAGCGCGGGAGGCGACGTCGCTGGTGATGACGTGATGGCTGAAGTGGTCGACGACGACAAGGTGCAGAACAACAGAAGCGCGAGCAAGGGCGCATGTCGCAGATTAGGTGGGTAGGATCACGTGTCGTGGCGGCAGGCTCGTGTGCCGGGCGGGAAGGGTCACGCGCAGCGTGGTGTCGACTGGCAGTGGGACTTCGGCGGGTAGAGCAGCGGTCGCAGCAGAGCCGCTGGAGCGGACGTCTACGCGAGCGGAGACAGAACCGTGCAGCGAGCGGAGCTTTGGCTCCGAACGCGGCTAAAATGGTTGGCCTCGGCGGCGTGCCGGCGCCCTACGTCAGCGAGCGCCGAGCGGCCATAGCTGTGATTAGGAATCCGTGATTTGCAGCGACAGGCGAGGAATTTTGGAAACGGGTGATGTGCCGCTAAACACGGGACCGAGTGTGTTTGGAGAGGCGGGCGGAACACCATGGAGCGTGAGCGAAGCGCGGAACTTTTCCTCCGCCAGGGTGCGGTCCGCCAGGTAATTTGCTAATTGCACACCTCATGCTCGATTAGAGCCATCCTAGCAGTTAGATCTCATTAAGTGGACGTGATCCGACGGTGCTGATTGTTATGTGCCTTTACTGGGTGTACTTAAGAATGATAATGTTTGCTTGTTTAATAGTAGTAGAGACTAGTAGCGTGCACGTGCAACGCACGAATCTCCTAATATTTATTTAATCCAACATATTAGGACAACTAAAATTCCAATTATTGCATGCTGTTAAACAAAGCTCCGTATCCGATTACAAAAATACCATAAATATATACTAAATATATATCCCGTGATTTCAAATTGCAAATGTGAGAGCTTTCATGCTGAAGCTAATACTCCTAAAAATAGTGCCACCTTGCCACCAGTCAAGTTGTGTCCATGCCATTTTAAGATGATCATTGGTGAGCCATGGAGTTGTACCTGAATGCATCATGCTTCAAATAAAGTATAGGTCTCAACAAATTTTTAATGAAAGCCCCTCCATGATTCTAATATGTTATGAATGAACTACATATACATTTCTTTCCCCTTTGTTTTCTCTATGTAATAGTTTCTAATGAAACGATTCTTGAATGAGAACAATATAACTCATAACACCTCTTTGGCTGGGACAAAAGAGGTACACACGGACACTATCTTAATCTAACATGGAGTAAAATGTGCAATATTATTTGAAATTTCCATTAATTAAACTAAAGTTCACGGGAGCTTCCATGAAAGCATGGAACTAGAGTTGAACATACGACATTGTTGTATCATCATGAAGCAACATTAACGGAAATTTATCAACCTCAGCCGTTAGAAGTTAGAACGGCAAGCAGAAAACGTGTTAGTATCATTGGCCACATAGTGAGGCCGCTCTCAGACAGATGGAAATCTCTTACATGACAATCCTGACAACTATCTTCCTTCACTTCGCCAGCCGTTCACCCTCCATCTCGCCACTTTGATAGCGGCTCCGCCTTCTGCACACCTAGTGTTATATTAGTGGAGATGTATTTATATCTTCCGGCAGCCATATCATAGAGCAACATATAAGATTTCACAATGTTGCTTGTAACTAATACCCTCTAATGTTTTTCCAACTATTAGTAGTTGTCTTCTTTGGGACATGCTGATCATCCTTGTGAGAAGAGCTCAACTGCACAACCATATATGACTCATTTAAGACAACAGTATGACATATCGATAAAGTAATGGATAAGGTGGAATGACAACGGACATGCCGTCATGCAAAAGTCTGTCACCTTTCTACATCATTCCCAATGTGCTGGTATTGCAATGTATCCAGAGTACAAAATAATTACATGCTTTGAATTATAGATCCACTATAGAGAATTGAATACTATTTATACAGCTGGAATCATATGTTGTGATTCAACTCATTTTTTCTACAGATACCTATTCAACTCACCACTACAATCCAATACAAAATCAGGATTTACTTTTCAATCTAGTTTTCACATCATGCACGTCATTCAATCCAACTAACTTTATATGTTGTGATTCACCTCATTTTTCTACAGGTACCTCACCCGCAGACCTGCCATGCTTCACTCAAGCGGCTCCCCTCTCTCCCATCCCCGTCTTACACTGAAAACCTGTCAAGGATAGACTCTTCCCGTCATTTTTTTCTTCCATTACTGAATAACCACTTGTTATTCCCCTTTTAAAATTATATGCAATCTAGTGAGGTATCAATTTATCGAAGTTTCAGGAAATCACACACCATGCAAATTTAGTTTTAATTATGCTATTATATATGCTTATTACCCCTCTTAGTTGAGTCCAGTGTGATGCTTATTTTGGTTTTTATTGCGGGGCTTAGTAAAACAATTATGAACTCCATGTATTGTTATTGTCATGTTGAAAATATTACCCAACAAATGGCCAGATTATATGATACACTTTGTAGATAGAGCAACTCTAACCATTAAATCTCACCGTAATAGAGGATACCTGGCTATAATGACAAGGCCAGCAATCAACAGAAACTGCATGCCTTAAAAAGCCTCCACACAGGGATGCTGAACTTGCGATTGACTTCGAATGCTCCGTGCCAACAAAGCATACAAGAGGTCAAGAGGCCAGATCTAGCATCTTTTCTTGCCGAGAAACTGAACCTGCACGTACGTACTCAAGCCTTGGGTATCTCTTGGATGCTGTCGGTGGAAACATTCCAAACTTCTGATGCCCGGCTTTAACTTCTCTCTCAGACTGTATTCCCGCATCAATCACAAGCATTACATGATTACATCAAACAATTTTTCCATACAAAAACTTGAACTGCTCTGATCATCAGAGAAAAGAATGTTAGCATGTCAGTACATGACCGTCCCAAAGTTCCTAACAAGTTCAGCTGCACTGATCATCAGACAAAATAATGTTAGCATATCAGGTGTAGCCATACATGCATAACGATCACCTGAACAGAAAATAGCCAATTTTTGTGATGCCCTTTACAAAAATAAAAACATATACAGAGTTCAGAATGTCTTGAACACCTCGTCGACCAGTGGCCCGACCTGCATTATGGATGATTTTCCAGTGAGCTTTGCCATGTAGTCCTTGAGGAAGACGTACAGCAGCTCTCCTTGTGCTGAAACGTACAAATGCCGCACGAACAGATCGTTGGAGAGGAGCAACTCCAGGAAGTCCCGGTGTCCGCCGCGAAAGCCTAGAGCGTGCGCTCCACCTGGTCAATCAGCACGCCAGCGCGGGAGGCAACGTCGCTGGTGATGACGTGATGGCTAAAGTGGTCGACGACGACAAGGTGCAGAACAACAGAAGCGCGAGCAAGGGCGCATGTCGCAGATTAGGGCGGGTAGGCTCACGTGTTGTGGCGGCAGGCTCGTGTGCCGGGCGGGAAGGGTCACGCGCAGCGTGGCGTCGACTCGCAGTGGGACTTCGGCTGGTAGAGCAGCGGTCGCAGCAGAGCCGCTGGAGCGGACGTCTACGCGAGCGGAGACAGAACCGTGCAGCGAGCGGAGCTTTGGCTCCGGACGCGGCTAAACTGGTTGGCCTCGGCAGCGCGCCGGCGCCCTACGTCAGCGAGCGCCGAGCGGCCATAGCTGTGATTAGGAATCCGTCATTTGCAGCGACAGGCGAGGAATTTTGGAAACGGGCGATGTGCCGCTAAACACGGGACCGAGTGTGTTTGGAGAGGCGGGCGGAACGCCATGGAGCGCGAGCGAAGCACGAAACTTTTCGTCCGCCAGGTAATTTGCTAATTGCACACCTCATGCTCGATTAGAGCCATCCTAGCAGTTAGATCTCATTAAGTGGACGTTATCCGACGGTGCTGATTGTTATGTGCCTTTACTGGGTGTATTTAAGAAAGATAATGTTTGCTTGTTTAATAGTAGTAGAGACAAATTGCATCGCTGCTCCGAAGAACTAGGGGCCACACTCAGCACCTTAGGCGTGCACACAATAGATGGTAAACGCTCGGCATCCGCATAATACAACTCATCTGCATTGTCCTCCTCAAACTCAGCATTAGTATCAATCTCATCACCACTCTCATACTCACCGGTCTCCTCATTAATCAACATGACCTTCTTGTTTGGACACTCACGCTTGAAGTGACCCTTGCCTCCACACGTATGACAGTTCATATCACGTGTACAAGCTATCGAATTGGAAGAGCCCGCAGCACTTGCAGCAGGTTGTGGTGATGGCTTGGCATTAGGAGCAACCGAAGCTGACTTGGAAGGAGTAGCACCACGGAAACAAGGAACAAGACTAGACGGCACCACACTAGGTGTCGCTCGTGATGAAACACTACCCCGCCCAGTGTAGCTACTTGAACCATTGCTTCATATTCATCCTCACTCACGGAGTCCCATCCGCCATTATCATTGGCTATCATGACTCTCTTGTTGATGCACTCAAATGACTTGTGTCCTTGGTCACCACACTTGAAGCATGTGATGTCACTTGACTTGCCCGTGAAAGCTTGAGATGATTGCATGGACGGTGCCGGTTTCTTGGAGATAGAAGTCGAAGGTCGACTAGAAGCGCTTGAAGGTCTTGCGGTAGATCTTGCGTTAGCTTGTGGAGCTTGTGTAGGTGACGGTTGATTGGGTATTGTAGGCTTGCCAGCGAAGTAGGCCTTGGTCTTTTGATACTTGATGTCATCCGCTACTTGGCGCTCCGCCTTGGTGGCTTGGTGTACTAGCTCCACGAGGGAAGTGTAAGGTTGGAACTCGACAATCCTCTTGATGGGGTAGTTGAGGCCGTTCATGAAGCGCGCCATTGTTTGCTCTCCAGATTCTTCTACACTTGCACGCATCATGGATGATTCCATTTCTTTGAAGTACTCATCGACGGACTTGGTGCCTTGCTTGAGTTCTTGTAGCTTCTTGAAGAGGTCGCGTGTATAGTGCATTGGTACAAAGCGTGCTCGCATTTCTCGCTTCATGTCTTCCCAAGAATCAATAGGCACCTCATCGTTCTCCTCACGAATTATTTGTACTTGTTCCCACCAAAGGAGCGTGTAGTCCTCGAACTCAAGTGATGCCATCGCTATCATCTTGTCTTCGGGGTAGTTGTGGAGGCGGAAGATCTTGTCCACCTTGAGAGCCCAAGAGAGGTACGCTTCGGGGTCATTTGTGCCGGAGAACTTGGGCATGTTGAATTTTAGCTTCCCGAACCTCTCTTCCGCATTGAAGTATGGGCGGTGATGTTGCGCATTTTCAGGACTAAGGTGACGATGAGCGTGGTTTTGGTGGATGTGAGCTTCCCGTCTTTGGCTCTCCAAGTCCTCATCATGATGACGTCTTTGGCGCTCAAGTTCCGCTTGATCCACAACGTGGTTTGAGTTGGCATGCTCGACATGTTGGTGCGGGTTTCCTTGCGCATGAAGATCTTGGCGTTCCTCCACATGGCGCTCTTGACGTCCATTTTGGTTGTGCGCCAGATGGTGTCGCCTATCACGGGGCCGCGGTGGAGACCTTGCTCGATATTGTCGTTGTTGAGAGGCGGAATCCTCGTGGTTGTTTGGAGATGGTTCTCGAGCATGACGCCCTTGTGAAGCGGCATATTCATTGCGTCGAGGAGAGGGATCGCGAGCTTGGCTATGTGGAGGGTGGTAGAATTCCTCACGCTGTTGATGACGATCATGATGTTGTGGACGTGGTATGATATCATCATTGTGAGCATGGCGGCTTCGATGTGAAGAACCACCACTATGACTATGGCGAGCATGAGGGTCATCCATGTTATGGTTGTGTGGGTCATGGCGCCGCGACCTTGAGCTTGAGGAAGAGCCAAAACCGCTTGCACTTGACGATGAAGAATGTCGATGTCGACAACCCATCCGTGCAATTTCCATCCTAAGAGCCTCGAAGTTGTTGTCGATACGCTCGTCGAGGTTTGTTAGATTGGCGTCCATCCGTTCCTCAAGTCGTCCCAATGCCTCACGAGTGCCTCGTTGTAATGCCAAATGTTGAGTTTGTGTGACGTAGATTGGGTCACTTCCCGCGCCTTCTCCTTGTTCCATTTCCCTAGACATGGTGCCAACGAAAGAGTCTCGTATATATGGTGGTTAGTGAAGATCAAACCCGACCGTCTCTTACCTTCAAAGATAGTATTGAGCCTTGTGGTCTTTGGTGAGTGAGAAGTCACGTCGCAAGGGTAAAGCGTTTTGCAAGAAACGATCCGAGAGCGAATCAGCAACACACACACTGATGAGGAGCTTGGTAGGGAAAGTGGCAAAGCAAATGGAACAATCAACGAAAAGGATATTGTTAAAGGTAGAAGATAACCACAATGAACCAAAACGAAAAGAACCAACCACACAAATCGACAACGGAACACACACGTGGAGATGAATGTGGGTGATGTGACTATAGGGGTGAGCAAAAGGACTGAACGGAGACTATGCTCCTGTCGCAACACCGCTCGAAGGACAACTCGCTCTATTGCTTCGAAGGGCACCCGATTTGCACAAATGCGCACTCACTCTTTCTCAACACTCTTGATCTTTCGGAGCTTGCAAGACTAAGATTGTAGGACCTCGACTCGTTTTTTTTATGGATTTTTTGCACGAGCCGAGACTACTAGACGATGGTAAGGTTCACTACAAGACATGCACTCACTTAGCGTCGCACTTGTGCAATGCCCGCAATTGACGGGAGCTAGCTCCTATGGGATTAGATCGCGAAGAGGATGGGGTTTTGTCGCAAGTTATACCTTCCAAAGTCGATGACGAACTTGAGATTGCAGATGAAGGGGGTGTAGGTGACTCCGATGCGATGGCGTAGATGATGTTGCAAGCTTCGCGTGATGTCGAAAATCAACGCAATCGGAGAAACCACGAAGGAGAAATGCCCAAAACAGCACAAATGGAAAAGTGGAGGAAAAATTGCAGAGGGGCCGGCCTGGGCTGGGCTGTAGGCCGGCAGCTTCAGCAGGGGGTCCGACCTGGTAGCCGGCCTAGGCCGGGCTGGGGGCCGGCCTGTCTGGACGAACTCGAAAATGAGCAAATCCGCAAATCCTCCAAATCCTTCAATTTCTGGGCAAAATTGGCTAAAAGTGACACAATAGAAAGGTGGAAGGGGTCCTTAGGTGATAGATCCGTGGATCAAAACTACCAAAAAACGCACCCAAACGATAGATCGGTCCAAAATTGTGTGAGGCTATTTTTGGTGTGGATTTTCGAAATTGGGCAAGAAGAAGAAAAAAATTTGGTGGAAAAAGTGGCAAATCAACGGTCTAATCCGTGGCAACCAAAGCTTCTGATACCATATGGTGTAGCTCGTGGCCCGATCTTCACGGATAGACGGGTGGCAAGCGGTGAACGCGAAGAACCAAAAGGGGAAAACACAAAGATAACGGGAGACCGACTCGGATCGCAACCGCAAGAAGGACTTTCCCTTGGAGTTCCTTTTCCCTCACCGGTAGGATCAACCGGACCAATAGAATCCCGAAGAGAGACCGCGAGGTAGAATCTTCGGGAGAGATTGGTGAGCGAACGGTAGAATCACAAGCACGAGAGACCCGAAGGTAGAATCATACTTATGAGAGACCGTACACAAAGAGGGGCCTTGTACATCACCTAGACAAGTCTAGTGTGGCCATGAATTCCACAAAGGGAAGGTAGGAGCAAAGCTCAAAGTTCTATTCTTAGTCTAACCCTAGATCTGAGGGAGGTAGGGGGTATTTATAGTCTAGTACAAAAAGGGGGTAAAAACGCGGGAGACCGGCCTGGGGGCCGGCCCAGGCCGGCGTGGAGGCCGACGGGCGCAGGTGGGGAACCGGACTGGAGGCCGGCCCAGGCCGGCCAGGAGGCCGACAGGCGCTGGCGGGGGACCGGCCCCGGGGCCGGCCTAGGCCGGCTGGGAGGCCGGCCGGCTCAGGTGGGAGGCCGGACTGGGGACCGGCCTAGGCCGGCCGGGAGGCCGGCGGGGAGGCCGGCAGCGTCGGGTTGGAGCCCGGCCTGGAGGCCGGCCTGGGCCGGCTGGGAGGCCGGCGGCCTCAGGTTGGAGCCCGGCCTGGAGGACGGCCTAGGCCGGCTGGGAGGCCGGCCTCCCTGCCTTTGCCTCCTTCCTCCTCTTCTTGTCCATCTTCTTGGATCTCCTCTTGTTCATCTTCTCCATCATCTTGGACCTTCTCTTGGTCATCTTCTTGATTCCATTGGGGGTCATCAACAGGGTGGATCCTGAGTATGCACAAGGTACCGGCATGAAGTAGCAAACCATTCAAAGGGGTGTCGAGATCACACATCGAGAGGAGCGAGGTCACCTTTTCATGGAGTGCTTTGACCCTTGACCTTGTCATTGGGCCATTTGGCGTGTTGGCCATGGTGTTGTCCACATGTGGGGCTACATCAATTCTGGCTTAGCGTGCCGGCCCATGGGATTTTTCCCGCACCGGGAAAAAGTTGAAAAACCCGACGGATGGGGTCCGTCCGTCAGTGGCTCACCTAAACCGAACTGGTAAGCTACCGTATGATCTAGATCCTACGGCTGGAATTAGATCTAGGTGCAACAGACAGCTGCCACCTAGAGGGTTCTGGAGGTGGCGGCGATGGTGCAAAACGGGTGCGGAGGCTCGGGGAAGGCGTCTAGCGAAGGAGCGTGTGCTGTGGAGGTCCTGGTCGCCGGGAACAAGCAGTTCGTCGGGCTCGGGCAGGTCTCCTCGCCGGCGAGCTCCTGGGGTCGATCATGAACACGGAAAAGGCTCGCGGGTGAGCGTCTGGTGCGACAGAAAAATAAGAGAGGGAGAGAGAGAAAAGAAGGGAAGCATGGCCGCGTGGCCGTCATCGACCTCGACAGTTGCCGAGCGTGGACAAACTCGGGCTCCACGGCCAGAGGTGACGGCAGCGATGCTCCCGTCCTCCTGGCGGGTGTAGAGTGGAGTGGAGAGTGAGGGAAAGTGAGGGAGGGTGGTGCGAGTTGAGCAGGGGCTCGGGTGCAGCTTAAATAGCCAATGGCGGGTGTACGGTGGACCGGGAGTGGCGAGTTTGATAGGGTGAGGGAGAGCACGCCATTGGCGGTTGGAACGGTGCGGCAACCTCCACCGTACGCGGGCTAGGGTTTTAGGGCGAGGCTTGCGCGAGAAGGGAACGAGCACATGCTCGGAGTGGTGGTGGTCCATGATGCAGTGAAGGTGTCCGACGGCGGGTAAGGGTGAGTATGGGGCAGGGGCTATGGCGACGTGGTGGTGGTGTAGACCACGTCAGCCATCCGCGTGCTCCAGCGGAGCCATGCTTGCTAGGGTTCAACGGTCAGCCGGGAATGCGGCGGCGGCCACAGGGGCGGGGAGCAGGGATAGGGCGAGAGGGGTACGGTCGGGAGAGTGGATCTCTTTCCGACAGAGGTTGTCCACGACAGAGTGGAGGGGCAGGGTGGTTTGATGGCGCGGCCTCGGAAACTTGTGTGCTTGCTCGTGTCCACGCCAAGGTAGGTTACCGCGGTGAGGAGAGAGGGAGATACTAGGTTGCGATGGAGGGGTAGACTCGGCGGCCTCTGGCTGGTGGGGCGCGGTGTGTGTGCACGAAAAAGAGAGATGGCCATTGGGGGTGAGAGGAAGAGAGAGTAAGTGAGAAAGAGAGAGAGGTGGCTGGGGAGCTCGGGTGGCCAAGATCCTCCACGATTTGGTCACCCCGGCTAGTAAATGAGTGAGGGGGTGGTTGAGTAGTGAGAAGAGAGGTGAGAGAAGTTACTGGACAGGTTTTCTACTGAATTACCACGGGTTTGAAATGGATTCATAGATAGTTGCTTTGCAGCCCACAAGGTGTTCGACAGAATGCTTATTTGGAAATTTTAATTTGTTTAGGGTGATTTGAGTTCACATTTGGCTTTATGGTGTACCTCGTGGCCCGATCTTCACGGATAGACGGGTGGCAAGCGGTGAACGCGAAGAACCAAAAGGGGAAAACACAAAGATAAACGGGAAACTGACTCGGATCGCAACCGCAAGAAGGACTTACCCTTGGAGTTCCTTTTCCCTCACCGGTAGGATCAACCGGACCAATAGAATCCCGAAGAGAGACCGCGAGGTAGAATCTTCGGGAGAGATTGGTGAGCGAACGGTAGAATCACAAGCACGAGAGACCCGAAGGTAGAATCATACTTATGAGAGACCGTACACAAAGAGGGGCCTTGTACATCACCTAGACAAGTCTAGTGTGGCCATGAATTCCACAAAGGGAAGGTAGGAGCAAAGCTCAAAGTTCTATTCTTAGTCTAACCCTAGAATGGGGAAAGGGGAGTGCTATTTATAGTCTTAGTACAAAAGGTGCAGAAAAGTGGGAGACCGGCCTGAGGGCCGGCCTAGGCCGGCCGGGAGGCTGGCTGGCGCATGCGGAGGTTCGGCCTGGAGGCTGGCCTAGGCCGGCCGGGAGACCGGCGGGCGCTGGCGGGGGACCGACCTAGGCCGGCTGGAGGCCGGCAGGCTCAGGTGGGAGGCCGTCCTGGGGACCGGCGGGGAGGCCGGCTCGGAGGCCGGCAGCGTCGGGGTGGAGTCCGTGGTGCGGGCTAAGCCCTCTAGGGTGGCCCAATCTTCACGGATTGACGAACGAGTGGACGAACGCACGCAAGAACACGAGGAACACAAAGAACACAAGAACACAGACCCAATACAATTGACGGGCTGCCCTCACCGGTCGGTCCAACCGGCCCAATAGAATCACACAAGAGAGAGACCATGAGGTAGAATCCCTATGTGAAAGATCGGTGAGCGCAAGGTAGAATCTCGTGAGTGAGAGACGGTGAAGTAGAATCACACACGAGAGAGACTCCGCGCAAAGAGGGGCCTTGATTCACTCCAATAGATACATCTAAGGAGGAGACTTAAATCCACGAGGGGATCTTCTCCACGAAGGGAGGGATGAGCACAAGCCCAAGTTCTTCTCTAGTCTATGCCTATCATATCATGGAAAAGGGGAAAGTGCTATTTATAGTCTAGGTACAACAAAGGGGGGTCCGGCCTAGGCGTCGGCAGGGAGGCTGGTCTGGGAGCCGGCCTGGGCCGTCCAGGAGGCCGACAGGCGCTGGCGGGAGGCTGGCCTAGAAAACCGGCCTGGGCCGCGCTGGAGGCCGGGCGCCTCGGCAGGGAGGCCGGCCTGGAGGCCGGCAGACTCTGGCGGGTGGCCGGCCTGGGAGCTGGCCTGGGCCGGGTTGGAGGCCGGGCGCCTCGGCAAGGAGGTCGGCCTGGGAGCCGGCCTAGGCCGGCCTGGAGGTCGGCGGGCACTGGAGGGTGGTCGGCCTGGGGGCCGGCCCAGGCCGGGCTGTAGGCTGGCTGCCTCTGGCATGGGGCCGGCCAGGCTGCCTCCGCCTTCTTCCTCCTCCGCTTCTTCTTCCTCCGCTTCCACGCGTACGCCTTGGATGGCTTCGACTCTTGGGCATCCTTGGCACCTCCCTTGGCGTCCGTACTCGTCGTGTGACACCTATCAATATGCAAGGGTAGGGGCTTAGGCAGTATACCATCCATAGGAGGTGCATTGAGGTTCGTAGAGAGGATTGAGTTCACCTTTGAAGTCCATGGTGACTTGGCACATGTTGGAATGCTTGATATGGTGGTGACGTTGGGTTGGGCTACGTCATCTCCCCCTCCTTCGAAAAGCGTCGTCCTCGACGCTTGCACGTCAGCACCTTGTGAATGGGGTAGATGGTTCGCCGTTGAAGTGGAAGTCACCATCCCGTCATTTTTACCTACACACACCAAAGACCAAGCAAACAATGTGTGTGCATGATAGTGGAGCACATCATCCATGACATGTCCAATCTTGTTCATTACACAATTAGCACAACACAAATATATGGAAAGCATAGGAAATGCAAGGTCAAAGTGCAAGTAACTCATCGAAACATCATCACCAATGGGCCAAAAACGGAAGCACTTGTGACAAAGCATGCTCAAAATATCATTATGGTGGCAAACAAACATAAGGAAAGAGAAATTGCTCATCAAGTTTGTGGCAACATATAAATCATGTAGATGAAAACTCATGGAAACATGTATGTCACAAGGGGAACCAAAATCACTCACATGCTTGCAAACCAACCAAAGGAAAGAGCAATTGTTCAATTTGTTGGATGCACCACATGCGGAAGGTATGAGAGCCGGGTTCAAACCGAAACTCACAAGTATGATGCTCTCAAGAGCTCGTTTTGTCAACTCATGTTCCATTGAGGTTGACATTATCATGCGGTGACCATTACACACGAAATTCCACATGAAGAAATTATGTGCATGGTACATGAATACATCATCCATCATGATGCGTCTCTTCATCTGCACATCACCAAACGCACCAAATTCAATATGAAAGTTTGAAATATGCAGATGGTCAACATGTAAAATGAAGGAAGGTGAAAGCTCAACAAAGCAAAAGGAACCATCTCCAAGAATTGAGAATGCTATGGGGGCAAACTCATTATCAAGAAGTGTATCATCATTGCAAGCAACACATATGAAAGAGAAATTGTTCGACATATTGCATGCAACAATGGGAGGAAAATGGAAACAGTCATAACAAGGCATGCATGTGGCAAGATCATCACACATAGGAAATTCCACATGATCAACATTGGTTTTGAACAAGGTATCACATGGGAATTCGAAAGAAGCATAGGTGACATCGAAAGAAACATCCACATCATGCAAGCAATCACATGTCATCATGTCAACTAGTGGGATCATGGCATCATCAACACCCATATACATACCGTTGTAGTCCCGCTCAGAAGATGTAGGTGTTGTGGTAGAGGTAGCGGCATCCATGTGGCCGACTTGTACATGACGTAGACATGGGGTGGCATTGATAAGGGCTGGCCCGATCTTCTCAGTGAGGGGTGGTAGATGGATGATGATGGTAGATAACTTGCGAGAATCCGACGAACTCTCCGGCTGCTCCCCTTTTGCCGATGCAACGTAGCCGCCGGCCACGAAGCGGTTTCTGCGATCTACTAATTCCCAATGGAACAACCGATCACACTCAAACTTTGGTAGCAATAACCTCCAGATCGAAACAAAGTGGAGGGGGTGAACTCCCGATCGAAACAAAGAGTAATTCTAGTATAGATGAATGCTTAGCAATCCAATCTAGGGTTTTAATCAAAACGTGGTCTAACCCCTTACTAGCAGCCGCCCCTATCCTTATATAGGAGGCCAAACCGACCTAACACGGAAAACCTAACTTGGTTCTGACTCGAACCGGTACAAACCGACCCAAAAGTGGGTTCGGCCAAAATCTGGCGCGCAGGCCGGGTCCAGGCCGGGCTTAGGCCGGGGCAAGGCCGGGCCAGGATTTGCATGGCATGCCCAGGCTGAGGCCGGCCGGCTCGGATACATGCCCGGCCTAAACCTGTCTGAGGCCGGGCGGAGGCCGGACGCTTCGGGCACTGGGCCGGCCTTCCTGCGTCTTGGAGGCCGGGGGCTTCGGGTGCCTGGCCGGCCTGGCCGGGCTGAGGCCGGCCTCAGGCCGGGCTTCCTGTGTTTCTTCTTCTTCCTTCTTTGCGCATTCCTCCCTCTCCTCCCTCGCGCCATAGATGTCGTTGTGCTCCGATTCTTGCTGCTCCTCTAGTCCTCCTCCAATGCTTGTGTTATCAACAACCCTAATCATACACAAATGCATAGACTTAGGTAGTATAAAGTTCTCGTTATCACAAACATCATATTCAATTAAGAGTGAGTTCACCTGTTGTCCAAGTAGCTTGGCACGAGCTCTTGTCATCGGTCCAATCCTCACTTCATTGGGCTTGTCTTGAGCAGCAACCTCATCAATAGAAGAAAATGGTAAAGGACTAGGGATGTCCTCATCATCCTCCCCCCCTTGAAAAGGCATCGACCTCGACGCGTCAAGGTCTTCTCCAGCATATGGCGTCAAATCAGCAACATTGAAAGTATTGCTGACACCAAACTCAGTTGTAGGAAGATCTATCTTGTATGCATTATCATTTTTCTTGGCAGGGACCTTGAAAGGACCATCACCCCGCGGCATCAACTTGGACTTGCGCTGAACAGGAAATCTGTCTTTACGAAAGTGCACCCAAACCATGTCGCCGGGCTGAAAGATCACCTCCTTTCTCTTCTTGTTGACACGAGCTGCATTGTACTTGCCTTTCTTCTCAATTTCCTCTTTAGTCTTCTCATGTATCTTCCTCACAAAATCTGCACGCTTCGATGCCTCCATGTTGACTCTCTCATGTAATGGAAGCGGCAGCAAATCAAGCAGAGTAATGGGTTTGAAACCATACACCACCTCAAACGGACATAGTTGTGTGGTAGAATGTACCGCCCTGTTATATGCAAACTCCACATGTGGCAAACAGTCTTCCTACTCACGCAAGTTCTTCTTGATCATGGCTCGCAGCAACGCTGATAGTGTGCGATTCACCACCTCCGTTTGGCCATCAGTTTGGGGATGACAAGTGGTACTGAACAGCAGCTTCGTTCCCAGCTTGCCCCAATGTGTCTTCCAAAAATAGCTCATGAACTTGACATCTCGATCAGAAACAATCATCTTGGGTACTACATGTAAGCGTACGATGTCCCTGAAAAATAGATTAGCAATATGCGACGCATCGTCGCTTTTGTGGCAGGCAATAAAGTGTGACATCTTAGAAAAACGATCCACTACCACAAAAATAGAATCATGTCCTCTCCTGGTTCTAGGCAATCGTAACACAAAATCCATGCTTATGTCCTCCCATGGAGTTGTAGGTGCAGGAAGAGGAGTATACAAACCATGAGGCTTCAACTTGGACTTTGCCTTGTTGCAAGTGATGCAACGCTTAACAAACCTGTCCACATCCCGCCTCATCCTTGGCCAATAAAAGTGATCAGCCAACATCAGTAACGTCATCTCACGTCCAAAGTGTCCCATCAAACCGCCACCATGAGATTCCTGCAACAACAGCAAACGCACGGACGATTCGGGCACACATAATTTGTTAGCTCTAAACAAGTATCCATCATGCATATGGTATTTTTCCCAAGCTTTCACAGCAGAACACTTAGCAAAAAAGGCATGGAAAAATCAGTATCATTTGCATATAAATCACGCAAACTCTCTAAACCAGGAACTTTAACATCTAAATGTGTCAAAAGCATGCTTTTTTCCTAGAGAGTGCATCAGCAACCACGTTATCTTTGCCTTTCTTATACTTAATAATGTATGGGAAGGATTCAATGAACTCAACCCATTTAGCATGACGTTTATTCAAGTTAGATTGGCACTTCAAAAATTTCAAAGCTTCATGATCAGAATGTATGATAAATTCTTTTGGCCACAAATAATGTTGCCAAACCTCAAGAACACGAACAAGTGCATACAATTCTTTATCATAAACAGGATAGTTCAATTGGGCACCATTTAATTTATCCGAAAAATATGCAATTGGTTTACCCTCTTGCATCAACACACCTCCTATTCCAATGCCACTAGCATCATATTCAATATCAAATTGCTTATTGAAATCAGGAAGCATAAGCAAAGGTGCAGAAATTAAACGACGTTTCAGCTCATCAAAAGCAGCATCTTGGGCTGTGCCCCACACAAACTCAACACCTTTTTTAGTTAAATCATTCAAAGGTGCGGCAATAGAACTGAAGTCTTTCACAAAACGTCTATAAAATCCAGCAAGACCAAGAAAGCTTCTTATGTGACTAATATTCATGGGAATAGGCCAATTTTTTATTGCTTCAATTTTAGATTCATCAACCTCTACTCCATGCTTAGAAAAAACAAAACCAAGAAATATGACCTTATCTTTGCAAAATGTGCATTTAGCAAGATTACCATATAGTTTATTATCACGCAACACTTGCAAAACTCGTCTAATATGATCAGTATGTTCAGATTCATTGCAGCTATAAATCAATATATCATCAAAATAGACTACAACAAATTTACCAATGAAATGCCTCAAAACATGATTCATCAATCTCATGAAAGTACTAGGTGCATTAGTTAAACCAAAAGGCATCACTAACCACTCATATAAACCGAATTTTGTTTTAAAGGTAGTTTTCCATTCATCTCCTTCTTTCATCCTAATTTGATGATAACCACTACACAAATCAATTTTAGAGAAAATAACAGCACCACTTAATTCGTCTAACATGTCATCCAAACGGGGAATAGGGTGTCTATAACGAATAGTGATGTTATTTATCGCTCTACAATCTACGCACATGCGCCAAGTACCATCTTTCTTAGGAACCAAAATGACAGGAACAACACAAGGACTTAAGCTCACATGAATACACCCTTTGTCAAGAAGCTCTTGAACTTGTCGCTGTATCTCCTTTGTCTCCTGCAGGTTGGTCCTATAGGGAGCTCGGTTTGGAAGTGTTGCTCCTGGAATCAAATCAATTTGATGCTCAATACCCCGCAATGGAGGCAAACCAGCGGGCACTTCCTCCGGAAAAACATCACCAAAATCCTGCAACACATTAGAAACACCAATAGAGAGAGAGGGGTTATGTCGTTAGAAATAAGAATTTCCCCTTGCACAGAAGCACAAGAGGTACTAGAGTGGGATCCTCACGAAACTCTCTCAAATCAGATTTGGTGGCTAACATTACTATTTTGTTCTCTCCCTCACTTTTCTTTTTACCACTCAAATTTGTCTTGTGGCTCTCGCTCACCAAAGGTGGAGTCTCTCGCCTAGCTAATCTCTCACGCTCAGCCTCACGGTTAACTTCCACTTTTTGGCGAGATTCATTTACTATCTCTTGAGGTGTCATAGGACGCAACATCACCTCCTTGCCATGCCAATTGAGCTGATAGGTATTTGATCTCCCATTGTGCCACACATCTCTATCAAACTGCCAAGGACGTCCCAACAACAAGTGACAAACAGTCATTGGAACCACATCAAACTCCACGGTGTCCTTGTAAGGTCCAATCTGAAATTCAACTTGCACCATGTGATTAACCTTCATCTCCCCACTTTCACTCAGCCACTGAATAAAATATGGATGGGGATGCGGCAAGTATTTCAGATTCAGCTTTTGACAGAGCTCTTTGCTAGCTAAATTGCGGCAGCTGCCACCATCAATGATCACCTTGCACGAACGGCCATTGCCAATCATAGCCCTTGTTTGAAAAAAATTGCATTGCTGCTCCGAAGAACTAGGGGCCACACTCAGCACCTTGGGCGTGCACACAATAGATGGTAGATGCTCGGCATCCGCATAATACAACTCATCTTCATTGTCCTCCTCAAACTCAGCATTAGGATCCACCTCATCACCACTCTCATACTCACCGGTCTCGTCATTGAGCAACATGACCTTCTTGTTTGGACACTCACGCTTGAAATGACCCTTGCCTCCACACGTATGACAATTCATATCACATGTACGAGCTGTAGAATTGGAAGAACCAGTAGCACTTGCAGCAGGTTGTGGTGATTGCTTATCATGACCGAAACTGATTTGGAAGGAGCAGCACCACGGAAACTAGGAACAGGACTAGGCGGCACCACACTAGGTGTTGCTCATGATGAAACACTACCTCGCGCATAGGACGAACGAGGTGCATATTTGGCATCTTCGGCCAACTGTAACTCAGCTTCACGTGCTTGATGCAACAAATCTTGTACATCGCCATATTGATGATGACGCACAATTATCTTGATGTTAAAGCTCAAACCTGAAAGGAAACGCTGCATAGTTTGCTTAGGTTCTTCTCGCACCTTAGCACGCTGCATGATCAACTCCATCTCCTTATAGTACTCATCAAAAGACTTGGTACCTTGCTTCAAATTCTGCAATTTATCATACAAAGAACGGATGTAATTGCGAGGAACAAAACGATGAAGCATCTCCGCCTTCATCTCTCGCCAAGACAAAATAGGTACATCATTTGCTTCACGCCTAGCACTCACAAGACCGTCCCACCATAGCAAGGCATAACCATCGAACTCAGAAGATGCAAGCTTAATCTTTCTATCTTCAGTGTAGTCATGCAAACGCCAAAGTTGCTCCATCTTCAACTCCCAGTTAATATATTCTTCCACATCAACAGAACCTTCAAACTTGGGAATACTGAATTTGGGCTTACCGACGCTATCATTATCACGGTTGGTTGCATGACCAAAATTGTCGCCAAGCATACGACGCGCACCAAGAGGCGCAAATCCACGACCAGGAGGTATAGCACCACCTCAGCCACCTCCACGTCCACCATTAGCATGTGGTTGTGGTTGTTGTTGCCGTTGCAACCTCTCACGACGAGCAACAGCTTGCTCATCATCATCCTCTCCATCAAAATCTACACCGTGATCACCATGAACACTTGCATCATCAACAGGTTGCTCATTGCGCTGCGTCAACACTCGCACGACACGGTTCAATGCACCAATAGAATTCTGAATTGCTGTCAAGGCAGCTGCAGAATCAGTTGCCATTTGTAGCACATTGTCAACCTTAATATCCGTAGCAGTCAAATCAGCTTGTAACCTGTCACATTGTGTGCTGAACTGACGTGTCAGGTGATCTCAAAGAGCTTCATATTCAGCCCAACAAACAGGAGCGTTGCCGTCCTTCTTTTGCCTCACAACACCATCATCCTCATCTCCTGAAGACATGATTAGTGCACACAAGTGATAAGGGTTGGCCCAATCTTAGTGAGATGATGATGTAGAGGATGGATTGATGAATCGATAACTCGTGTGATACTGATGAACTCTCCCGGCTGATCCCTATTGCCAATGCAACAGATTGCAACCCCAAGGATATTCTCAACTCCACACGCTTGCACAAGTAGCCACCGACTACAAGTGGTCCTGTACCTCCTTATTCCCAATGGAACAGCAGATAACACGCAGAATTTGCAAGCAGTAACAATACTTCAAGATGAATGCTTAGCAGTTCAATCTAGAAATCTAGGGTTTTAGTTTATCGTAGTCTAATCTTTCTAATTTCGTGGCCTAGGTATTTAAAGGGGGGAGGGGGTGCGGCCAAGCCAGCCAAAGCGCCCCCTAACCTATTCCTACTCGGTTTGGTGCAACCAAGACATTACAAACCGAGCCCAACATGGGTTCAGCCAATTGGACTCTATTTGGAAGCTGGCAGAAAACGATTCGTGACTTGTTTTGGTCACCACGCCTTGTACGAGTCGAATCTGTAGATGGGGCTGGATACATTGGAAAGCTCTTCGAATTTCCTTTCCGGATTGTGCTTCCTTGCTTTATTTGGAGCCCGTATGAAGAATCCATGACTATTTCAAATTCGGGATTTCTGCCAGTCCGAACTGAAATATCATTTCCTTGATGTTGTTTTCCATGGCAGCAACTTTGTTTTCCACGCCTCCTTCTTGTGCTCATTGCTTCCTCTCCTCCATCCATGTTTGTGTTATTAGTAAACCTAATCATACATAAATTCATAGGCTTAGGTAGTATAACATTCTCATAAACACAAACATTGTTTATTACTAGGAAAGAATTCACCTTATAATGAATATCAGTGAGGCTCAATAATTCCTTCCAGCTCAAGCATGTATAATCATCATGTACGCCTATTATATCCTCATCATCCTCCCTTTCTTCAAGACAAGACGTCCTCGGCTTGTGGTAAGCTGAACGTGGAAGAAACAAAAAGAACAACGTGTATGCAGAATATATGTATCTATAATGGGGTGCATTAGTTTCGTGGACATGATAAAAATTCTCACATGACATGAAGCAACGAAATTTGCATGTATGTATCACATAATTGTCACATGAAAACAAATAGCATTTCATCAAATAGCAATCACAATTGCAGGTATAAGTGAAGCTCATATAATCATGATCAAGATGATAAACAACCACATCTAAATTCTTATTGTTTAGTATTAAATCCAGTGTTCTCACAGAAGATCTATGATCAAATTTCATGGTAGCAAGGTAAAAACAATCCAAACAATGTAAATCAGTATATATTGGATACAATGCTTCAACTGCACTACTCTGAAATTTAGAACAATGTAATGACCAGAAAATAGGACACTCAATGATATGATCACGTTCAGTATTCCAATTGTATAAGATGCAACTCAATTTGCGAATATAAGTGAAGTACAAATCAGTAGCATATGTATGTAGCAATTGTTGTAGTAAACAAAACATATGTGTAAAATCATGCTCAGATTTAGCAATTTGCAAACAATCCAAATGAGGTAACACAATGTTCAATTCAGCAATGTTATCACAAGTAATGCATATATGATCCACCATAAAAAATTTATCCATGCTATAGTCACCAATTAGATGAAATGTGAAACCAGGAACATAGGTGCTAGAATTGACATATGAAATCTCAGAAATTCTATTAATAGCACGTTGCACATTAATTGGTACATCTAACATGACAGAAGACACAATATTAAAAGGTGGTATTTTAGCAAGCACTTCTTTATGTGTAATCATTACCACATGCTCAAAATTTGTAGTTGGTAAATCAGCACATTGTTCTGTAATATGTGTATCATGCAAATCTGAATTATCATGTGTGAAAGTATTATGCTCACAAAATTTCGAAGTTGCATGTTGCAGCTCCAAATCAGCACCAATATCAATGACATCCTCCTCAGAAGTAGTAGGTACTGATTCATCTATCTCAAGTGGTGATGCAGGTTGTACTAGTGAGGGCTCCCTTTCTTCAAGAGTAACCTGCATATCACAAGAAACAACACTAGGAACAACAGTAGGCTCCTCCAATTTATGTGTTGGTGGTGGTGCAGATTGTACTATAAGCTCCCTTTCTTCCAAAGCAATCTGCACATTAGAAGAAACCACAGTAGGAGTAGACATGATTATATTAGTAGAAAGAACCTCCTGAATTTTTTCAAGTGATGCATGGCTTCGTTTATGCCACGTATGATTCCAAAGAAATAGTATATCAGGATAATATCTCTCCAAATTGAACCGAAATTTTTTGGACAAAGGTGCACTTAACACAAGATGACAACATGTAAAAGCTTTGGGAACCACACTACAAGGAATTTGCTCTGTATGACCATTAATGGTCAATGGAACAAGAGTACGTAGAGTAATTCGAATTTTATCATCATTAGTAAGTAACCAATATGGAGTTTCGAATTGATGTGTTTCCAATTGCAATTTCTCAACAACATCAGAACTAACAAAGTTATACCGAGTACCCTTATCAAGAGTAATAACAGCAGGACAACCTTTGATGTCATCGATGAAGTGGAACAAATCTGAGGAAAGTATCCCACTAGAATTCTCCTCCAAAATGTATCACTGCAACAAGAAAAAGATGGTAATGGCTTCTCCATGAAAGGATCAACCATTGTTAGTTTATATCAATATATGGCAGTATGTATATGGTGTACTCTCACAACTCACTCAAACCAACAAAGAAAAGGTATCTCACCGTTCCAAAGTGAATAGGATGTACTTACCAACAAGGATCAATGAAAAGTGTGCCAAATGTGAGAAGAGAATACCCGAGATTTTAGCTATCACAAGACAACAAGGTATATGGTGGGGCTTGGTATGGATACCTAACAACACCAATAACAAGTCCTATTTGCTGTTTGTGATGACAGAAAGTAACACCGAGGAAACTCACCCAAAGTGGAGACAAATGTGGCAATGCAATTATATGGATGGGAATATTGCAATGCACTCGAAAGACACTAGCTATGCTAAAAAATATCACAGGCACAAGATTGCTCAAAGGAAAGTGTCAATATAGTAGTGATGAATCAGCTCCAAAAATAGTATATCAAAGTATCGCAAGGCCTTTTTCTCTTTTCTCACTTCTGTTTTTCTCTTTTTCTATTTTCTGTTTTTCTCTTTTTTTATACTTTTAAAACTGGCCAAACTAGCTAGGAGCAAAAATAAACACAAAAGTATCAATGTGACACAATGTATGTGATAAAGAGCAGCCTGGAGTGAGCAATAAGTAGCTATTCTTTTTGGGAAAGATACCTATATGATGCTGTAGAATGGCTGTGGCTAAGTCTCACAAAGATAGGAAAAGAAAACCTAAAGAAATTGGAAAAGAAACTAAACCGAAAAAGAACTAGAGCTAAAAACACACCTCTCGGCAGAAAAGTCGTACCGCGGCAGAGAAACGAGCCAAAATTGCTGTCGCGGCAGCGCGCTGTGTGAGCGAACCGCGAAAAAGTCGAGCGCGCGGGCCGTTTTTCACGTACGGGGCGGACTCCGACTCCGGCTAGGGCACGGCGGCGGCAGAGAAACTTTGCGAAATTGGTGCCGCGGCAGGAAACCGAACACAACCCAAATTGAGTAGAACTTTGGATCGGAAAGGTCTTTTTGGATAAAAATTTGTGGACACGACGGGGAGGACTCAAAGAGCACCTAGACCCTAAACCTAGACCGAAAACAAAGGACTCAAAATAAAAGGAAAGGAACACGAAAATCAACCACAAACAGCAACGAAAACTTGATAGAAGTGATGATCTAAGGCTATGGCTCGAACTAAACTTATTTTTGTGGCTTTTTCCTGGATAGGTAAAGAAAACAAGAACTAATCTACTAGATCACGATAGCTCACCGAGTTAACCTGTAAATCTGATACCAAGATGATAAGGGTTGGCCCAATCTTCTCAGTGAGATGATGATGTAGAGGATGGATTGATGAATCGATAACTCGTGTGATACTGATGAACTCTCCCGGCTGATCCTATTGCCAATGCAACAGATTGCAACCCCAAGGATATTCTCAACTCCACACGCTTGCACAAGTAGCCACCGACTACAAGTGGTCCTGTACCTCCTTATTCCCAATGGAACAGCAGATAACACGCAGAATTTGCAAGCAGTAACAATACTTCAAGATGAATGCTTAGCAGTTCAATCTAGAAATCTAGGGTTTTAGTTTATCGTAGTCTGATCTTTCTAATTTCGTGGCCTAGGTATTTAAAGGGGGGAGGGGGTGCGGCCAAGCCAGCCAAAGCGCCCCCTAACCTATTCCTACTCGGTTTGGTGCAACCAAGACATTACAAACCGAGCCCAACATGGGTTCAGCCAATTGGACTCTATTTGGAAGCTGGCAGAAAACGATTCGTGACTTGTTTTGGTCACCACGCCTTGTACGAGTCGAATCTGTAGATGGGGCTGGATACATTGGAAAGCTCTTCGAATTTCCTTTCCAGATTGTGCTTCCTTGCTTTATTTGGAGCCCGTATGAAGAATCCATGACTATTTCAAATTCGGGACTTCTGCCAGTCCGAACTGAAATATCATTTCCTTGATGTTGTTTTCCATGGCAGCAACTTTGTTTTCCACGCCTCCTTCTTGTGCTCATTGCTTCCTCTCCTCCATCCATGTTTGTGTTATTAGTAAACCTAATCATACATAAATTCATAGGCTTAGGTAGTATAACATTCTCATAAACACAAACATTGTTTATTACTAGGAAAGAATTCACCTTATAATGAATATCAGTGAGGCTCAATAATTCCTTCCAGCTCAAGCATGTATAATCATCATGTACGCCTATTATATCGTCATCAACAAGGGTATATAGAAATATGTATGTGGAAAACTCTCAACTCACTCAAACCAAAAGAAATTGTGTATCTTACCGTTCCAAAGGAAATAGTGTAGCTTACCACTTGTATGGACAGAACGTGCACGGATTGGGTGAAGCGAATATTATGGGTCTCAAAGTGTTACACAACAAAACCAGGGTATTTTTGTAGAGCTTGGTAGGGGTACCTAACTACACCAAAAGGCAAACCCTAGTGCTGATCATATAACACAAAGGAAACTCACACGGTGGAGATAAACTGGGCAATGCAACTATGAACAAAGATGTCACAAAGCACTAGAAGGACACTAGCAAGTAGCTCAGATTAACAGGCACACGATTGCTCAAGGACTAGTAGTGTCACCAAAATATACAGCACTTGCACTTTTAACTCTTTTTTTAACTATCTCCTTTTTTTTGACTATTTATGATCAACAACTTGAAAAGCAACAAGACACACGTCCAAGAGCAGCCTGTGAGCACAAAACGTAGCTAGTCTTATATGGGTAAGCTCCTATCACGTGCTGTAGAAAGGCTGTGTCTAGGTTTTTCACCAAAAAGTTCGGTTTTCGCCGACACTGAAACTTCAAAGGCCAAAAACTCGATGTTCCCGGACGAATTTGGGAATTCTGAGACCGCCGAAAAGGCGTAAACAGGCAAAGCGAGTTTGGTTGGATAGAACTTTTCGATACGAGCGATTTGAGTGGTCGCTCGTTGAAAACGGAGTTCGTATGCAAAAGTTATGGCCGTTTTACTAAAGCTGTGAAAATCGGTGTCGCGGCAGAGAAAAACGACCGAAACCGTGCCGCGGGAGGACGCACGGCAGGATTCCGATTGCAATTCGACTCGGCAATGAAACAAGATACGCAAAAGGGAAATGACCAACAACTAGAAGTTGACCTAATGATGTAATCTAAGGCTATGGCGAAAACTAACCCTAATATTTTTGGCTTTTTCTGGATAGGACGAAAAACAGTAAAACTATGGGGATTTGTGGATGCTCACCGAGTAAACGCTGGAAATCTGATATCAAGATGATAAGGGGTGGCCCGATCTTCTCAGTGAGTGGTGGTAGACGGATGATGATGGTAGATAACTTGCGAGAATCCGACGAACTCTCCGGCTGCTCCCCTGTTGCCAATGCAACAGCTCTTCAACCCAATGGATATTCGCGACACCTCACACCGATGCAACGTAGCCGCCGGCCACAAAGCGGTTTCTGCGATCTACTAATTCCCAATGGAACAACAGATCACACTCAAACTTTGGTAGTAATAACCTCCAGATCGAAACAAAGTGGAGGGGGTGAATTCCCGATCGAAACAAAGAGGAATTCTAGTATAGATGAATGCTTAGCAATCCAATCTAGGGTTTTAATCAAAACGTGGTCTAACCCCTTACTAGCAGCCACCCCTATCCTTATATAGGAGGCCAAACCGACCTAACACGGAAAACCTAACTTGGTTCTGACTCGAACCGGTACAAACCGACCCAAAAGTGGGTTCGGCCAAAATCTGGCGCGCAGGCCGGGGAAAGGCCGGGCCAGGATTTGCATGGCATGCCTAGCCGGCCTGGCCGGGCTGAGGCCGGCCGGCTCGGGTACATGCCCGGCCTAAACCTGTCTGAGGCCGGGCTGAGGCCAGGCGGAGGCCGGACGCTTTGGGCACTCGGCCGGCCTATGCCGGGCTTGGGCCGGCCTTCCTGCGTCTCGGAGGCCGGGGGCTTCGGGTGCCTGGCCAGCCTAGCCGGGCTGAGGCCGGCCTCAGGCAGGGCTGCCTGTGTTTCTTCTTCTTCCTTCTTTGCGCATTTCTCCCGCTCCTCCCTCGCGCCATAGATGTCGTTGTGCTCCGATTCTTGCTGCTCCTCTGGTCCTCATCCAATGCTTGTGTTATCAACAACCCTAATCATACACAAATGCATAGACTTAGGCAGTATAAAGTTCTCGTTATCACAAACATCATATTCAATTAAGAGTGAGTTCACCTGTTGTCCAAGTAGCTTGGCACGAGCTCTTGTCATCGGTCCAATCCTCACTTCATTGGGCTTGTCTTGAGCAGCAACCTCATCAATAGAAGAAAATGGTAAAGGACTAGGGATGTCCTCATCAGGCATCGCCTTCATCCTCCATGCACATCTTCTCGAATTAAGGCTCCATCATGTCGAGGCTTGGAGTATCTTCATCCATGGAACCTAGCAAAACACGAGAGAATACACTAGAGGTAGAGGGTAAGTTGTTAGAAAGCGAAATGGCCTCCATTGACCTATCAACTATCTCTCGCAACTCAAGTGGTGTATCACTCATTCCCTCGAGGTGGAAGCACTCAATCTCGCATATGGTGGAGGCACTCAACTCACTTGCACTCTCACTCAAGTGGGCTAGGTGGCTCTCATGCTCACTTGGGATTGGTACAACCTTATCAATCAAGCACGTAGGGATAGGCTCGGTATTCTCAACTCCATTCGCCGCCTTGGTTGAAGGGAAACTCCCATGCTTAACCTCCTCAACCATGTCGCCTCCAAAGATGAATGCCCTAGGATGGGCATCATCACTCGACTCCTTTGCCGAAGGGAACATCCCATGCTCAGCTTCTCCACTTGACTCGACGTCCATAGTGGTGGCATCCTCCATGCTCGCCTCCTTGGTCGAAGGGAAACTCCCATACTCGACCATCTTCTCGCCATCTTGATCCATCGTGTCTTGGCTCTTGGGGCAATCTCACATGATGTGATCATAGCCATTGCACATAGGGCATAGGAGGTCTTCATCTTGTTGTAGAGGTGGAAGTAGGCTCAATCCGGCATCATCATCATATATGGGGCCTTGTCTTCCTCCATCTTCAAGTGTAGTGGACCATATGCTCCTAGAAGTGTTGCCGAAGATCTTGGTCTTGCGGTGATGGTCGATGTCGTCACGGAGCTCCTTGCGGAAGGTGTCCATTTTTGTCATAAGCTTGGCGAGGATGTCCTTGGCCTTCTTGTGGCGTGATCTTCTCTTGGGCGCCTTTTGGGTGGTGGCATGAGGAGACACCATATTATGAGGGTCATCATTCGTCGAGCTCGACTTGAGCTTGGGCGCCATGGAATGGGGGCTTCCTTGTCCTTCTTGGAGCTTGAGCTTCTCATGGGCGCCATGTTGGTGTTGCCATGAGGAGGGGACACCATATGATGTGATGGTCTTGGTTCCTCCATATGTCGTCGATGACGTTCTTGTGGGGAGGGGTGTCATCGAAAATACTTTGGGTGCCTTGACGACCTTGACTTGCGGCTCCGTCTTGGGCTTGGAGAAGTATGGCGAAGCTTGGCGAGTGTGTCGATCTCGGCTTCAAGCTTGGCGTAGTTGGGAGCCATCTTGGTATCCTTCTTGGGTCGCCGTCTTGATGAAGATTGTCCATGCTTGACGACCTTGGCGATGTTGGTGATTGATGTAGCCCAACCCAACGTCACCACCATATCAAGCATTCCAACATGTGCCAAGTCACCATGGACTTCAAAGGTGAACTCAATCCTCTCTACGAACCTCAATGCACCGCATTTGGATGGTATACTACATAAGCCCCTAACCTTGCATATTGATCGGTGTCACACGACGAGTACGGACGCCAAGGGTGGTGCCAAGGATGCCCAAGAGTCGAAGCCATCCAATGCGTACGCGTGGAAGCGGAGGAAGAAGAAGCGAAGGAGGAAGAAGGCGGAGGCAGCCTGGCCGGCCCCATGCCAGAGGTAGCTGGCCACCCTCCAGCGCCTGCCGGCCTCCAGGCCGGCCTAGGCCGGCTCCCAGGCCGGCCTCCCTGCCGAGGCGCCCGGCCTCCAGCCTGGCCTAGGCTAGCTCCCAGGTCGGCCACCCGCCAGAGCTTGCCGTCCTCTAGGCCGGCCCAGGCCGGCTCCCAGGCCGGCCTCCCTGCCGAGGCGCCCGGCCTCCAGCCCGGCCCAGGCCGGTTTCCAGGCCGGCCTCCTGCCAGCGCCCCTGCCGGCCTCCTAGCCGGCCTAGGCCGGCTCCTAGGCCGGCCTCCCTGCCGAGGCGCCCGGCCTCCAGCCCGGCCCAGGCCGGTTTCCAGGACGGCCTCCTGCCAGCGCTTGCCGGCCTCCTGGCCAGCCCAGGCTGGCTCCCAGGCCGGCCTCCCTGCCGACGCCGCCGGCCTCCAGGCCGGAACCCCACCAGCCACTGCCGGCCTACTAGCCGGCCCAGGCCGGACCCCCTTTGTTGTATCTAGACTATAAATAGCACTTCTCCTTTTCCATTTACATGATATGATAGGCATAGACTAGAGAAGAACTTGGGCTTGTGCTCATCCCTCCCTTCATGGAGAAGATCCCCTCGTGGATTCAAGGCTCCTCCTTAGATTATCTATTGGAGTGAATCAAGGCCCCTCTTTGCGCGGAGTCTCTCTCGTGTGTGATTCTACTTCACCGTCTCTCACTCACGAGATTCTACCTCGTGCTCACCGATCTTTCACATAGGGATTCTACCTCGCGGTCTCTCCCTTGTGTGATTCTATTGGGCCGGTTGGACCGACCGGTGAGGGCAACACGTCAATTGTATCGGCTTTGTGTTCTTTGTGTTCTTCATGTTCTTGCGTGCGTTCGACCCCTCGTTCGTCANTTTTTGTACTAAGGCTATAAATAGCACTTCCCCTCTTCCATTCCATAGACAGGCATAGCCTAAAGTTGGAGTAGACACTTGGGCTTGTGCTCATCCATCCCTTTCTGGAGAAGATCCCCTTGTGGATTCAAGGCTCCTCCTTAGATGTATCTATTGGAGTGATTCAAGGTTCCCTTCTTGCGCAAAGTCTCTCGTGTGGAGGATTCTACTTCACCGTCTCTCCTCCCCACGATTCTACCGTGTGCTTGCCGATATTTCACATAGGGATTCTACCTCGGTGTCTCTACCTTGTGTGATTCTATTGGGCCGGTTGGACCGACCGGTGAGGGCAACGCGCCAATTGTATCGGGTTTGTGTTCTTGTGTTCTTCGTGTTCTTGCGTGCGTTCGTCCCCTCGTTCGTCAATCCGTGAAGATCGGGCCACCCTAGAGGGCTTTGCCCGCACCATATGGTACCAGAGTTTTAGGTTGCCATGGATTTGACTTGTGTTTCCAGCAATTTCCACCAAAATTTTCTTTGATTTTGCCAATTTCAATAATTCCACAAAAAATAGCCTCAAATTTCTTTTGGTTCGATCTGAGATTCTTTTGAGTTTTGGTAGGTTTTGATCCATGGATCCATTGCTATACTTGTTGATCTATCTCCCTTTGCGTTCCCACGGCCAAATTCCTTTGTTTTCCCCTCCAATTTGGTGTTTTTCGGGCCGTTTTCCGCCCAAAATCGCCCATTTTCGCATCACGGGAAGGTCAGCGCCCGGCCTCCAGCCCGGCCTAGGCCGGCCTCCCACCCGACGCGCCCGGCCTCCAGCCCGGCCTAGGCTGGCTCCAGGCCGACCTCCCTGCAAAATCTAAAAATTTGTGTTGGCCATAACTTTTCACTCCGGACTCCGTTTTTTGGTATTTTCGTCTCTAATCGAAGCTACCGACAAGCTCTACATCACCATAGCAGTTGATTCATAATCTATTGCCACCATATTTCGTGATCAAGGAAGAGGCATTCCACTCCACGGGTGAAGAACGTCGACGAAAGGTATAACATTCCCAACCCTTCTCCCACCTTGCATCACTTGTTAGCCAAGCCATTTGTGCCTATCTTACCTATTGAGACTAGCTCATCTATGATTGCTTGGGCTTTGCACACTTGATACCTCGTAGTGTTCCGAGCAATACTTGTATGCGCTAGTTGATATAGTTCTTGTTGGCAAGCAAGTAAGAGGCAAAAGAGAAATAGTGAAAAGAGAAAGTGAAAAGAACCATAAAAATGAAAAGATAAAAAAGAAAAGAGCCTCATTGCCTAACCTCATATAGTAGCTGCGCAATCTCGATGAAAATTTGTAGGTGTGGTATCTTTGTGCAAATCTTGTAGCCCACCAATAATTTGCAATCGGGTTGGTTTCTCTTGTACTTGTGCAACTTTAGCTTTAGTCTTCGCTAGGTCTATCACTAGCTCATTTTTGGTTTCACAAGTCCCACCTATCAAAGCGTGTGTTTGTATGAGCTCCACTCATATCTTTTGAGATCGACTTGTTTTGCTTTGTGGTCATTGTGGTTCTCTACTTGCCTTTACAATATCTTGGTTTCCGGTTGTTCCATTTGCTTTCCACAATCCATACCTATCCACTCAAAGCCGTGTGTGTTTTGGAGTTTGCGTTTGGACATTTGAACACAAGCCACTTTACTTTGTGCGTTGTTGCCCTTGGTCGTCCACGACGTCCAATACTATCAACAAGGTGAGATTGTGTTCTAGTTTCCTTCCACTTCATATATACACTTGTCTTGTGAGTGATCATGTCTAGTGAGAGCGGAGCATACTATGGAGGCCATGATGATGAAGAGACGATGAGCTACACCGACCACGACGCAACAAGCATAGAAGACATGGGGTATGGCTCCTACATCGATGATAACCCCCATGACATGATGGAGCACTACACCGACCCTGACTCCACGAGTTCAACAACATGATGGAGCACTCCTACGACTACAACTCCGACGACTTGATGGAGCACTACATTGACAACGACACCTCAAGCATGATGGTGAGCTACGACGACAACGACCTCCCATGCATGAGTGGCTACATCGACTACTCCTTCGACAACATGCAAGAGGAGATGGACGATGGTGCTACCGTCCACAAGGTCTACTACCCCAAGCTTGCAAGAGGTGCCACTTACGACCCATCAAGCCCAAGACGGAGCAACATGAGGACCACCATGAGGTCATGCTATCAAGCTCCATCACCATCAAGACGGCGCCCCAAGGAGGACATCACCAAAATTGCCAAGGTCGTCACTTCCTCATACATACGGCGGCCCAAGAAGAATTCCAAGATGGCTCCCAACTACGCCAAGCTTGAAGCCGAGATCGACACACTCGCCAAGCTTCGCCATACTTCTCCAAGCCCAAGACGGAGCCGCAAGTCAAGGTCGCCAAGGCACCCAAAGGACTTTCGACGACACCCCTCCCCACAAGAACGTCATCGACGACACATGGAGGAATCAAGACCGTCGCATCATATGGTGTCTCCTCCTCGTGCCACCACCCAAAGGGCGTCCAAGAGAAGTTCACGGCACAAGAAGGACAAGGACATCCTCACCAAGCTCATGACAAAAATGGACACCTTCCGCAAGGAGCTTCGTGAAGACATCAACAATTGCAAGACCTTCGACGACACTTCTACGAGCATATGGTCCACTACACTTGAACATGGAGGAAGACAAGGCCCCATATATGATGATGATGCCGGATTGAGCCTACTTCCCCCTCTACACCAAGATGAAGACCTCCTATGCCCTATGTGCAATGACCATGATCACATCATGTGGGATTGCCCCAAGAGCCAAGACACGAGGTCTCAAGATGGCGAGAAGATGGTTGAGCATGGGAGTTTCCCTTTAACCAAGGCGGCGTTTGGAGTTGAGACTATCGAGCCTATCCCTACGTGCTTGATTGATGAGGTTGTACCAATCCCATGTGAGCATGAGAGCTACCCAGCCCACTTGAGTGAGAGTGCAAGTGAGTTGAGTGCATCCACCATATGTGAGATTGAGTGCTTCCATTTTGAGGGAATGAGTGATACACCACTTAAGTTGCGAGAGGTAGTTGATAGGTCAAGTGAGGCCATTTTGCATTTTAACAACTTACCCTCTACTTCTAGTGTGTTCTCTCATTGTGTGCTAGGTTCCATGGATGAAGATACGCCAAGCCTTGACATGACGGAGCCTCAAATGGAGAAGATGCACATGGAGGATGAAGGCGATGCCACCCCATGTCTACATGATGAACAAGTCGGCCACATGGATGCCGCTACTTCTACCACAACACCTACATCTCATGAGCGGGACTATAATGGTACGGATATAGGTGTTGATGATGCCATGATCCCACTAGTGGACATGATGACTTGTGATTGCTTGCATGATGTGGATTTTTGTTTTGATGTCACCTATGATTCTTTCATATTCCCATGTGATACCTTGTTCCAAACCAATATTGATCATGTGGAATTTCCTACGTGTGATGATCTTGCCACATGCATGCCTTGCTATGAATCTTTCCAATTTTCTCCCATTGTTGCATGCAATATGTCGAACAATTTCTCTTTCATATGTGTTGCTTGCAATGATGAGGAAATTCTTAACAATGAGTTTGCCCCCATAGCATTCTCAACTTTTGGAGATGATTCCTTTTGCTTTGTTGATTTTTCTCCTTCCTTCATTTTGCATGTTGACTATCCGCACACTTCACACTGTCATTTTGAATTTGGTTGCATTTGGTGATGTGCAAATGAAGAGACGCATCATGATGGATGATGTGTTCGTGTACCATGCACACAATTTCTTTATGTGGAATTTCATGTGTAATGGTCACCCACATGATATTGTCAACTTCAATTGAGAATGAGTTGACAAAACAAGCTCTTGAGAGCATAATACTTGTGAGTTTCGGTTTGAACCCGGCTCTAATACCTTTCGCATGTTTTGCTTCCAACAAATTGAACAATTTCTCTTTCCTTTGGTTGGTTTGCAAACATGTGAATGATTTTGGTAACCTTTGTGACATGCATGTTTCCGTGAGCTTTTATCTAGATGATTTATGTGTTGCCACAAACTTGATGAGCAATTTTTCTTTCCTTATGTTTGTTGGCCACCATAATGATATTTTGAGCATGCTTTGTCACCAGTGCTTCCGTTTTTGGCCCATTGATGATGATGTTTTCGACATCCCTCTTCTTGTATTTTGGCAAATTCTCCTCTTATTGCAACAAAAATATTGACCAATTTCTCTTTCCGACGCTTTGCTTGCGATAATGCTCATATGTTTCAAAATGAGATAGCTATCATTGTTGTTTCAAATTTTCTTGTAGATTTTGTGTTTTCACATCTTGAGAATGTTTTGATGAGTTGCTAGCACTTTGACCATGCATTTGCTATGCTTTCCATATATTTGTGCTGTGCTAATGGTGTAATGCTCAAGATTGGACATGTCTTGGATGATGTGCTCCACTACATGCACACACATTGTTTGCTTGGTCTTTGATGCATGTAGGTAACAATGGCAACATGGTGACATCCGCTCCATCGGCAAACCATCTACCTCCTTCACATGGTGATGACGTGCAAGCGTCGAGGACGATGCTTTTCGAAGGAGGGGGAGATGATGTAGCCCAACCCAACGTCACCACCATATCAAGCATTCCAACATGTGCCAAGTCACCATGGACATCAAAGGTGAACTCAATCCTCTCTACGAACCCCAATACGCCGCCTTTGGATGGTATACTACCTAAGCGTCTACCCTTGTACATTACTAGGTGTCACACGACGAGTACGGACGCCAAGGGAGACGCCAAGGGAGCCCAAGAGTCGAAGCCATCCAAGGCGTACGCATGGAAGCGGAGAAGAAAAAGCGGAGACAAGACGAAGATGAAGAAGGAGGCGAAGCCATCCTAGGCCGGCTCCCAGGCCGGCCTCCCTGCCGAGGCAACCGGCCCCCAGGCCGGCCTAGGCCGGCTCCCAGGCCGGCCACACGCCAGAGCCAGCCGGCCTCCCAGCCGAGGCAACCGGCCTCCCTGCCGGCCTAGGCCGGCTCCCAGGCCGGCCACTCGTGTCCTGCACCCCCCTTTTGCACTAAGTCTATAAATAGCACTTCCCCTCTTCCATTCCATAGACAGGATAGACTAGAGTTGGACTAGACACTTGGGCTTGTGCTCATCCCTCCCTTTGTGGAGAAGATCCCCTTGTGGATTCAAGGCTCCTCCTTAGATGTATCTATTGGAGTGATTCAAGGTTCCCTTCTTGCGCAAAGTCTCTCGTGTGGAGGATTCTACTTCACCGTCTCTCCTCCCCACGATTCTACCGCGCGCTTGCCGATCTTTCACATAGGGATTCTACCTCGCGGTCTCTTCCTTGTGTGATTCTATTGGGCCGGTTGGACCGACCGGTGAGGGCAACGCGTCAATTGTATCGGGTTTGTGTTCTTGTGTTCTTCATGTTCTTACGTGCGTTCGTCCCCTCGTTCGTCAATCCGTGAAGATCGGGCCACCCTAGAGGGCTTTGCCCGCACCATTGGCGTTGATGAGTGTATGTTGAGTCACCTCCCAGATAGTGTGTTCAAGCCACATCTTGCCCCGAGTTTGTCACCCACTGCTATCTTGACAGTGACTGGAGACACGGTGTCAGCAGAGGTCATTTAGGCTATGGTTGCTCGGATGTGTCCAGTGCAGTCCGTCTGGAACTGGGAGGCTATCCCGCATAAGGAGAACTCCTTCCTTGTCAATTTCCTTTCGATGGAGGATTTGGAAAGGGTGGATGGCTTTGACATGGGTGTGCCCAGACAGAACTCTCGTATCACATTCAGTGTTTGGAGGGATGATGAGGTTATGCATACACGAGAGTTGACCCCCACTTGGGTTCATGTGACTGGGGTTCCACATACAGTTCGCCACTTCCTAGGTCTCTGGGCAGTAGGTACTCTTATTGGCAAGACTATGGATGTTGATCTCCTCACTTTGCGGCGCCGCAATATTGTCAGAATTCTGGTTGCTATGCGGGATCCGTCGGTCTTCGACACTACAGTTATTAGATCGGATACGTTTCTCACGCTTAAGGGTTACACATTCCGTTTTCGTAGAGAGGCGGCTGATTATGTTCCAGAACCAGATTTTGTTCCCTTTGTGTGGAGAAAAAGTGAAAGAGATGATGATGGTAAAGGTCTTCGGGACAACGAGGCTAGTGAATCTGTTGTGCGTGATCCTGCTAGGTCCACCAATATTGACACGCCGATGCCTCAAGCCCAAGATGCTTCGGGTCCAGGGACTACCAATGCCGAGTTGCTGGGGGTACTCTGGCGTTCTCCCGAGGTTTGCTGTTACGCCTATCAACCCCAATCCGCAGACTCCAAGAGGTAAAGAAATTGTTGCTCAGCTGCGTGGGTCGGCGACTCCGAAGTCTCTCTCCAAATCTACCATGGAGAAGGTTTTTGTAGTGCAAGAAAAAATTCGGGGACTGCTTCTGTTCAGCCAGTGGAGTGCTTGTCTCCTATGAGTGGTGGGCTGGCAGACTGCATGCATCATCAAGTAGCACAGCCAGGTGAGATGTGCGTGCTAGACCAGCCTGCATGCTGCATGCAGCAGCAAGTAGCACGCCCAGGTGAGCTAGCTGGCCTGATTGGCAGGTCGGAGACAGCCCGCGTGGAGAAGCTTGCTGCAGGGCCGATGGAGAAGCTTGCTGCAGTTGGCAAGGTACTCGACGCCGTCGCTCGTCCTCCGTCGCCGGCTGGTGCTTGGTTGCCGGGTTCGCCGTTGGCCAGGGAGGACATGGACGCGCCATCTCCGGTACCCGCCGGGGCACTGCTTGCCGTGGCGGATGGGGAGGCACTGTGCCTGTCATTCCGGACGGCCGCTTGTCCCCGGTTGGAGGCGAGGCTGAGTTGTCGCTGCAGGTTTCGAGTCCCGTGCCTGCACCACGGGCTGCCTCACCGGGGCTAGCGGAGCTGACTGCGTCGGACGGCCGGTCGCCACTTCCCGGGCAAGACGTGGAACAACCCTCTTCATCGGCAGTCATCGCCACACCACCGAGCTTGCTAATGCCGCTGCAGGCGACTACGCTCAGGCGTAGTGCACGCCATGCCGTGGCGTCGGATGGCTCCTCTTGCACGGATGAGGATGCTTTGGCGAAGGCGATGAGGCGCAAGGCTGAACAATTCCCTGACACCAATGGTATGAATAATCGCTCAAAGTCTTTTCTTGGTTTTTCCAATTCAAATATTTCCTCCAAGTTGCATAGAGTAGGAATTTCTTTGGGTATGGATGATTCAAATATTGCGATGTCGACTAAAGCATTGAGACATTTGGAGTTCGACCGGTTAACAGTCGCCCCAAAAGGCTCATGCAAGTCGGTTACGTCTCAGTTAGATGAGGAAGAGCATGATGACATGATTGATGTCCCGCTTCTTTCACATCTAGTTGATGATGTTTCAGATGGCGGTTTGGATGAGGCAGCGCTTAGCTCATTATATGATATAAAAGTGGCTGACCGGAAATCTAAAACCGCATCTCTTAAAAAGAAAAAGAAATCACCACGTAAACAGGTGAAGTCGCCAACAATTCCAACTGTTTCCAAATGAATGGCATGTTTTTGAATAGCAGAGGTCTTCGTGACTTGGCTAAACATACATGCATTGCTGATTCTATTCGGGATCATCAGTTGGATTTTGTGGGCATTTCAGAAACTGGTAAACGTGATTTCTCGGTGAGTCTACTTAACCGCCTAGCTGGTGGTGTAGATTTTACTTGGATTTCTCGTCCACCACGTGGTCGATCTGGGGCTTATTACTTGGCGTGAGAAAAGACACCATGGAAGTGTTGACTAGTTCGGATGGAGAATTTCATATCAAACTCCATATCCGCAACAAGGTTGATAATTTCACATGGAGTCTAGCCACTGTATATGGAGCTGCCCAGGATGAGCACAAACCTGATTTTCTCCGGGAGTTAGTCAATCTTGCAAAACACAATCCATATCCTATTATTATAGGAGGCGATTTTAATTTGCTAAGATTCCCACATGAGAAGAGCAGGGGTCGGTTTGACAACCATTGGCCTTTCTTATTCAACGCTGTGATTGATAGCCTTGATTTAAGAGAGATTTCAATGGTTGGGGGCAGTTCACTTGGGCTAATAGCCTCCCAGAGCCAACATATGAAAAACTAGACCGTGTACTGATGGACTCGGATTGGGAAGTTAAATTTCCAATGGTCTCAGTACGGGCTCTAGAACGTATTGAGGCGTTGTCAGATCATGCACCTATACTATTAACCACGGGAATTACTAGATCGCAATGCAAACGTCAGTTCAAATTTGAACTGGGGTGGTTGCAGCGGGAGGGTTTATATGATATGGTTAAGATGGTATGGGAAAGACCAGTAGTTGGCCAGAGTGCGATCCAAAGGTGGAATAATAAATTGCGGACGTTACGCAGACACCTGAGTGGTTGGGCTAGGCATACTACTGGGCAGTTGAAAAAGGAAAAGCTTCGACTGCCATCTATTATTGATGAATTAGAGGCTTTTGCCGAGGTTCGACCGTTATCAATGCAAGAGATTGAGTTAAAAAATCAATCCAACGCGGAGATAGCTGGTCTTCTTCGGGAGGAGGGGCTCAAATGGTACCAACGATCGAAAGCCCAATTTATTTTGGAGGGAGATTCAAATACGAGATATTTTCATAGTCTAGCTAATGGCAGACATAGGAAGAAACGTATCCATTCTCTTTCTCAGGATGAAGGCGTGATTGAAGGCCATGAGCTGCTGAAATCCTACATCACGAAGTATTATAAAAATCTGTTTGGTGAGCCTGAGGAGGGTAATTTCTCCATGGACGAAACTCGAACATATGATATCCCACAAGTTTCTGGTGAGGAAAATGCCCATCTTACTGCCCTTTTTTTCTGAAGACGAAGTTAAGAAGGCAATATTCCAAATGGAACACAACAAAGCCCCAGGGCCGGATGGCTTTCCAACGGAGTTCTATCAGAGCTTCTGGGAATTAGTCAAGTCGGACCTGCTTGAGTTGTTCGATGTTCTGCATTCTAGACAACTTGAAATTTTTCGCCTAAACTTCGGTGAGATAATTTTGTTGCCTAAGGTTAGTGAAGCAGAAAGGATCCAAGAATATAGGCCGATCTGTCTTCTTAACGTTAGTTTCAAAATTTTCACAAAAACTGCGATGCTTAGGCTTAATTCGGTGGCTGATCATGTTGTGTGTCTGACTCAGACGACTTTTATGCAAGGTCACAACATCCTTGATGGAGTTGTCATTTTACATGAAACGGTTCATGAGATGCATCGGAAAAAATTGAATGGGGTTATTTTAAAAATTGACTTCGAAAAGGCTTATGATAAAGTCAAATGGTCTTTCCTTCAGCAAACACTCAGAATGAAAGGCCTTTATGATAAGTGGCGGGCTATGATTCATAATTTCTTTTCCGGGGGGAAGTGTTGCCATCAAAGTAAATGATGATGTTGGCAGATACTTTCAAACCAGGAAAGGATTAAGACAAGGCGATCCATTATCACCAATTCTATTTAATATAGTTGCTGATATGTTAGCCATAATCATAGAACGTGCGAAAATAGATGGCCAAATTGAAGGAGTAGTCCCTCATCTTGTGGATGGTGGGTTCTCTATTTTTCAGTATGCTGATGATACAATTCTTTTTATGGAGCACGACATGGAAGAGGCGAGAAACCTGAAATTAATTTTATCAGCGTTCGAGCAGCTTTCCGGTCTGAAAATTAATTTCCATAAGAGTGAATTGTTTTGTTTTGGCGAGGCCCTGGATGACGCTGCCCTGTATGCTGAGTTATTCGGCTGTGGGCAAGGTCAATTTCCAATTTGCTATCTGGGTATTCCGATTCATTTCAGAAGGCTTGCGATAGCACAATGGAAAAATGTGGAGGAAAGACTTCAGAAGAGATTGAGTAGTTCGAAAGGAAAATTACTGTCCCTAGGTGGAAGATTGGTTCTCATAAATTCGGCACTAACTAATATGGTACTGTATATGATTTCCTTTTTCCTTAAGGAGTCTTGCATCGATTAGATTATTTTCGACCCAGATTCTTTTGGCAAGGGGATAGTGAGAAAAAGAAGTATAGACTGGCTAAATGGAGCGCAGTGTGTCGCCCTAAGGATCAAGGTGGGCTAGGTATTCATGACTTAGAAGTCAAGAATAGAGCTCTCCTCAGGAAGTGGTTATTTAAACTACTGACTGAAGATGGGGTATGGCAAACTCTCCTAAGGAAAAAGTATATTGGCTCAAGGGCGTTATCACAGGTTTCCTGGAAACCCGGTGATTCACACTTCTGGGCTAGCCTCATGGCGACGAAGAAATTCTTCTTCCCATACGGTTCTTTTTCCAGTAAGGATGGTTCGGAGATAAGGTTCTGGGAGGATAGATGGTTAGGAAATGCCACACTCCGGGAGCAATATCCGGATTTATACAATATTGTCCTTGGTCGTCACAAGAGTGATACTCTTGCCACGGTGTTGGAGACCTCCCCACCTAATGTGACGTTCCGAAGAGATATTATTGGTCCCAGGTTAACATCTTGGAATGAGCTGTTACAAAGTCTGGCTTTAGTTAACCTGACGAATGGGACCGATGAGTTCCGGTGGATCTTACACAGCAATTGTAAATTCTCGGTGGACTCTATGTATAAAATGCTCATACAGTCAGACTTGCCAGTGGACAATAACCACAAAATTTGGAAGATGAAGATTCCACTCAAAAATAAAAAATTTGCGTGGTACCTTCGTCGTGGGGTAATTCTCTCCAAAGACAACCTTGCGAAACGCAATTGGCATGGGAGTAAAAAGTGTGTCTTCTGCCATAAGGACGAGACTATTAAGCACTTATTCTTCGAGTGTACATTTGTGAGATCTATATGGTCAATCATCCAGATATGTTCTACCTTATTCCCACCATGTAGCATTGCTAATATTTTTGGTAATTGGCTAAATGGTGTTGATCATAGGTTTAAACGACTTATTAGGGTGGGAGCATTAGCCGTTATATGGTCGCTTTGGCTGTGTAGAAATGACAAGGTTTTTAATGATAAGAATTTGTCTCCTATGCAGGTTATCTACAGGACTAATGCTACTCTCCGTTTGTGGTCTCCGTTCCAACGTGTGGAGCATCGCGACCTTTTTACGGAGGTGTATACAAGTCTGGAGGGAATGGCGAGAGACTTTTTTATCCCAACATGGATGGCAGCATAATTTGCGGATCGGCCCTCCACGCCACCATAGGCGTGTTTACAATTTCTCATTTTGATATGTAACTCGCCTTGTTTTCCTTTTCCGTACTTGTTGAGGACTTTGGCTGTGTGCATCCTAGCTATGCAGAGGCCGGGTGTAATACTTAAACTTTTAAGTAATAAAGCTCCCTTTATCGAAAAAACGTAGTTTTTAACATGATATTCTACAATATGGCTTGTACTAGAACTAAATTAGTATTATAATTGACAGAAAAAAGAGGGAAGACTTTCTCTCTGGGTCATAGTATAACCTCTCTGCGGAAATCCTAAATGGACACCGAGGTCCCGGGATCCCTTTAAAAAAAATTAAAATTGGCATTTGTATGTTTGAATAATTCGTCAAATAATTCTAGGGATAGATAATATTGAGATCTACCATCGTGCAAAATTTCAATCCAAAATTTATTATTTTATGGGCTGCATAAAAAGACAAAATCTGATAAATTTTCAAGTTTTGAAAATGTGCACCGTTCACTCCGCCCAAATCCACCCATTTGTCATTTTTGCTTAGCCCATGATACAACGAATTTGTGGACTGATAATTTGCACGATGATAGATCTCAATATTATCTATTTCTATATCTTCTGACGAATATTTTCAAACATGCAAATCTTGATTTCTATTCTAAAAAAAATCCGGGATTCCTGGAGGTCGGGCTCCACTTGTCCATACCCAACCTCTACGCACATACATAAAAAATCCCACTGCATGTGGCGGCATGTATCTGCTGCTCCGATGAAGTCCCATGCACCGCCAGATGTGGATCAGTCGGACTGTGTGGTATTGATAAAGATGATTGATATACATAGGAGATGTGAGAAGTACTCGCTCCCTCTGTTCCTAAATATAAGATGTTTTAGGTCCCTCACATGTTGACTAGGTGTAGATCTACATGAGTGAACATACATACTAAAGTATGTCTAAATACATATAAACACATATGAATGTGGACAAAAACGTAAACATCTTATATTTCGGAACGAAGGAAGTAGATGGTTGGTCGATAAGCCGTGGTAGCCTCTAGAGATGTAATTTATGTGATAGTGACCAGAAATACAGGAGTTTTGTTTTTTGCGAAACGGGGGACTCAAGGAGTAACTCATCTCATGTAACGTTATACCATACATAAATGAATATCTTTTGAGAGTGTACAAGGCTCAACCAATCAAATAAGATTACAGTAAATCTAGACCGACGGCACTAGGCCACGGTCGGGATATTAGGGCATTTTCGTTGGGGCACTTTTGAAATGCTCCAAATTCATATAGAATTTGAGGCACTTTACCAAACTGCCTCTATAGGTATAAGCTATAGTGACACTTTAAATAAAATGCCCCAAATTCATATAGAATTTGAGGCACTTTACCAAACTGGCTCTATAGGTATAAGCTATAGTGGCACTTTAGAGAAGTGCCCCAATAAGTCATTACCTATAGTGGCACTTTAGAGAAGTGCCCCAATAGGTCAGTGCTTATAGAGGCACTTCTCTAAAGTGCAATTTATTTGTGGCACTTTAATGACCAACCGGACCGGCGGTTCGACCAGAAAAAGCCGGAGCCTCCACTGGTTGGTTATGCACATTGGATTAGTCCCACCGCCGAACCGGAGAAAACCGGACAAACCTCGGTCGGACCGGCCGGTTCACACTAAACCGCCCTCCCGGTCTGACCGGTTTTAGATGTAGAAATTCAGAAAAACACATGCGTCGGAGGAGGGCTCGAACCTGTCTTATACATATATTTCTGCCGTAGCATTGACCAAAATCGGCCCGACCCCCACTACCCTCTCATTTCCTCCTCTCTCTCTGCTCAAAAAATTCCTCCTCCTCTCTCTCTCTCCTGTACTCTCATCTCTTGTTCCCCTCACATCGCCGCCGCCTCCACCTACGGCGCAGGCCACTGCCGGTCGGCTTCGGCGCCTCCGCTACCTGCTCTGGCCTCTCCTTGCCTATCTTCGTCGATTCCTCCTACTAGATTTGTCCTGTGTGCTTCAATTGAGCCCCACCATGAACCCTAACCCTAACTTGCCATGGCCCAGTTCACCAAATTCCCCAAATCCCAGCCGGCCAGCCCCACGCGTGCGTGAGCACCACCACCCAAACCCTAGACCCTCCCCCAAGCCCCCTACCCTGGCCGCCGGCGGCGGCTCTGACGGTGGGCATGGTGGACGGACCCAGCGCCTCCTCTTCGCGTGGAGCTGTGGAGCTTCAGGGGGTCGCGAGTTGTGTGGCGGTGCCAAGATGGCGTGGCAACGAGGTGGTCTATGGCGGAGCTGGGAGCCAGCGTGCAGTGGCAGGCACGGCGTGGCTGCCTGCGGTGACCGTGCCTGTGCACGGTGGTGAGACGCGGCGGTCTGCCGCGAGGTGTGGGCAGAGCGTGCTGGCCGCTGGCAGCGACGTGTCACAGCCCCTGCTTGTTTGGATGCGTGGCACTGGCTTCCCAGGGTGGGCGAGGTGGAGATGATTGGGGCTACTGCGCTGCTAGGCGCGACGGAGGCCCCTCTTCTTCGACAATGGCTGAGCTCCGCCATCTCAATTCATCATCGTTGCCGCGCCCTGGCTCGCTCCATCTCCTTCCTCAGCACCGCAAGGAACCTGTGTCTCCGGGACATCTAGCCATCCCCACAACCACAGGGACACACGACTGCATGACTCCCTCACCTGCCTCCGCACCTACGCGCCTACTCCAACTCCTCGAGGTGAGCTCCTTCTGTGACCGGCCATCGAGCCGATGAAATGGTTGGTCTGGGTGGTAGTGGTGCTATTCCAGTTCATCCTGGTGCAGATCTGCTACTCCCCTTTCCCTCTCATCTAATGGAGTTCGTGGAGATCAACGACTGGATAGTGGGGTTCCCACTGTTTCGATCTGAAATTTTCTGCTAGGGTTCCTAGTGCCTTTTCATGTTGTGGTTGGTTGCTAGGATAGAGCTCAGACCCGAGGTTTGTGGTGACATCAAGGCAAATGATATTCACTCCTTAAGCTGCATATGTTGTTAATACTTTGAAATTTACATCCTGATCATGCAATAACGAAACACGCAATAGATGAAGACACAATTCACATTCATAGTAACTTTAAAATTAGTGCCATCACTTTTGTACTTCCGTAAGCATGCTAAAACAAGTTCATGAGCTTCTTCGTAACTATTTTGATATCTAGTCATGGTTAGGTTAAACCAGATGTACATGTATAAATTACAGTGTTGTGTTGTTCTAGTTGGTCCCTTGCAACCTTTGTTATCTGCAAGCTATTACTCACCTTTATGTCGATTATCGTGACTGCTATGATGTGTAGTTAGCTGAAGAATTGGTGTTACTAGTGAATGACAGGGTGATGTGATGATCTAGTGGATCGAGTGTTGCTGTTTGTGTTATGCATAAGGTGCTTGCTGTGGTGCTTGTGCTATCTCTGTACTTATGATGATCCTGGCTACTAGCTACCTTATTAATCGGGTCATTGATCAATTGGATCAAATTGTTGTTTTAGTATTCGATTTTGGTATGATTGCATGTTTCTATGGTTATAAATGGTCATGAGCTTGATCTGATTACTCATATGGCTTATTGCACTTCTATACCTATTGGTTTCTGTCGTAAGATCTTCTGGTTCTTTTTATGCTTCAGTATTTAAATCATAGAAAATGTGATATGTTCTCCTAGTTGTATTGCTGACATGGTGCTTCCATACTTGATAAAATAGCTTAAGTAAGCATGTTGTACATATTTAACAAATGTGTATGTGTTTGTGCATATAATATCTGCTAGCTTATCTAGACATGCTAGCTTATATAGACATCTAACTGACTATTGGTTCAAAGATCTGAACTAGTGCATCGAAATATCTGATATACTTCTGTTTTACTTGCTGCCCTAAATTACTTGGTTGTTTGACGAGTTCTTGATGATTTGCTAGCATCCAAGAATGCTAGATTTATTGCATGATTTGATACAAATATAAGGATATATGATGTGCTAAAGTGATCTATACATGTATTTCTGTACAGAGCACAACTGTTCTCCAGATATGCTTTGTATTACTTGTAGGTGCCTGATTATGCGTGGAAGGTATTAGGCTGCTTATAGCTATATGTAGCATGATCCTTGTTATTTATCACTGCATACATTTCAGATGTCTTGAAAAATCAGGCATTAAAAAATAAACATGTGATTACTGAATCATTTTTACCGCCTCTTTATTTCCAAGTTTACTTGAAATTTGCCATTGCTTTCATTTTGTAATCTTATACCTGAACGGAGAAAAAAAATAAGAGGCATCCGTTTGTGGAAGCTTCTTAAACAATGTTCTTGAAGAACGATCAGTATACCTGTTATGTGATTTTGAACATTTCCTAATTCGATTTTGGTAGGTCTATTAGAACCAATCTGTTAATGTCAATAAAAAAATAGGAAAATGAATCATGCTTCATGGAAAAGGTCTGGAGCTTATATGGAGTTTGTATGTTGCTCTGTAGCTATATGGCATGTACTGGGAGAGAACCCAAAGCCTGATGTTTTCATTCCCTGTGTGATAATTTCATTACCAACTTTACTGTCTACACCAATATCCACTGTCCATATATGGTTTAACATTGTTGGTTGTATTTTTAGTATGAATTATTGGGGAATTTGCCGAGTACATACACTTTCAAATTTTGGTGCTTGTTGCTCTGGTCAGGGGCTCAACAAACTGAACTGAACTACTAAAACATCAGAGAATACATATCCTGAATCTAGGACTGATTGGTGTTGCTCTGTATATGATTAACATGTTGCATACTTGTTTGATTATCTACCGTCTCACATTCATATAGGACAGTTTTGTCACCACAAGTTCAGTAGATTAAGTAACTAATGTATTTGACTCATGACTGAACAAGATACTTACAGGTCTCCTATAAGATGCAGTGACAATCTCAATCTCCATGACGAGGAGCCAAGGCCGGGGACAGCAAACTTCTGCTTGTGCTACCCACGTGTTGATAGAAAGTGAGAACTAGTGCTATCTAGGTGTTGACAGAAAAGTGATAGAAACCAGAACTTGTGTTCTCTGTATGCAATCTGTTTATATCTTCAGTTTGCAATCTGGTGCTAAGTGATCTAATTGGAAATAATGTAATTGATTGGATATAATCTGGTGCTATCCATTGGATATAATATGTAATTGATTGGATATAATCTGTAGTTGAATTATTTAGGGTTCTCAGAGAGCCTCAAATAGTATTTGTCCCACTTGGTCAAAGTGCCACTAAATCAATTTTGGGGCACTTGGTCAAAGTGCAACTAAATCAATTTAGTGGCACTTTGTCAAAGTGCCACTAAATCAATTTTGGGGCACTTGGTTAAAGTGCCACTAAATCAATTTAGTGGCACTTTCCCAAAATGCCACTAATTGATTTTATGGCATTTATAAAAGTGCCTCTAGGGTTGATCTATTGGGGCACTTTGGAGAAGTGCCCCAAAAGGTTTTAGAGACACAAGCAAAGGTGGCACTTCTCCAAAGTGCCACAATACATATTTAGGGGCGCTTTGACCACGTTTAGGGGCACTTTGAAGTGCCTCTGAATGTCAGCCGTGTTGTAGTGCGATGTGAATCTTAAGATCTTGATTCTTCATCAAGGTTTAAAAATAGCGTACTAAGTGAAATACGACGACCTCTTTCAGAGCTATACAAGTTATAGCGTGTTATATTTCAAATAGTCTTTTTAAAAATTATTAAATGTAGCCTAAAAAATATAGGATTTCAACAAGAATAAAGGATATAGTCCAAAAATATCAGAACAATATATGCATAGCCACATCCAAAAAATAGTTTTTCAGCTGTCTAGAAGGCTAATATCAACATCCCACGGGACAAAAACATAGCATAAATTACTTACTCAGAATCATCAGCATTACCGATGGGATCTTCCGATTCAGGAATTAACATATTGCAGTTCATCACCACGATTAATAGGAAGCAACTTATTCTTCTTCCAATGATGGAAAACTCAGCTCTTTGAGCCGCTAAACTGGAAACAAATAGCACGCTATAATGTTATGACAATTTAACACGTTATAGCATGCTATTTTTATGAATAGCGCCATAGCGGGCAAAACTAGTAAAATTTAGTGCGGATTCTTCAGATATGCTATAGCGTGCTATTAGCGTCGAAATACCGCGCTTTTTTTTCCATGCCTAGTTGAGCATTTGTAATTTGTGCGCAATTTTAGAGCTGGAAATGTACAATTGGGCAGGTACACACTTTGAAATCCAAGATTACACACATAACTCATTAGTTTTTGATGATTTATATCTCGGTGGGAAAATAATGAATTTCTCACAAAAAATATCGGGATCATTCCACTGCATACAACGTAGCGTACACTGTCCTCGTGTCGCGGTCGCGGCCGTCTTTAGGTTTGGCATCCTCGGGCTCGCCGAACGCGGGGAGATATGTCGGTGGCGGTCCTTCTTGGGGTGGCCTACGCCTAGGTGGGTCGCTCTTCTTCTTCTCTTCTGGCTTCTTCTGAGCTGATTTCTCATGATCTGGACCGCGCTGGCCGATCTGAAACGGCCCAGCATGTTCTGCCAAGATCCATAGGATGGTGGTGAGCTCTCCTCCACGGCTGAGCTGCTTCGCATGGGATTCCCGGCTGCACCGGGTGCCCGCATAGAGCAGCTTGTCCACCCACACGTTGAAGACGAGCTCCAGCAGTTCCGGCATCTCCGATCCATTGGCTCTGAGGAGCGTCACGGCAATATTTACTCCGTCACTGACGAGACGAGTTTTGCCATGGTCCAAACCCCAGCCGCTGTCTGCATCCCTCTTGTCGCGCAGGATCCCTGCAAGCCTCTTCTCTCCGTCTCCGGTCGCAGAATTTCTACTGCTGCCAGGAGCGTCGCTCCATATGACCTCCAAGGCATCGCGGGTCACTTCGTACAGGCTGCGTAGCGCAAGGCCCGGCAGCATGTGCCGGCGCACGGCGACGAGGAACATCAGGTACTCCGACATCACCTTGATCGCCTTCGCACGGGTCTTACCTGCATTTGTGTCGTCGATGATGGAGACATTGGAGAGGAAAACCTGGGTGCCGATGTGCCAGACGAGGATGTCCTCCTGGAATTCACGGCCGAAGCCCAGCCGGAATCTTTTCAGTTTCTTGTGCCGCTTCCGGGCTGCCGCCTGACCCCAGCATGTCGTTATGTCATCCATAGAGTAGGCTTCCTGATCAGCGTTGTCCTTGTATGTTGACTTGAGTATTTTCCTTACACGCTCGAACAACAACTCCTTGACATCTTCTGGTAGCTTAACGCCTCTCGACTCTTCCAGTTCGATCTTCTTCGCCGCTCTGGCGCGTAGACTCGTCGTGTCACGGGTGCACTCGTGCAGCAAGCTGTACTGCCCGACGGTGCCAGACCACGTTCTGTACCTGCTTAGAGTCGGATGCGTCGTGGGAAGGAGAAGCCGGCCCAGATCCATAGACACGACGACGCGACGGAGCCGGCGCCATCTCCCGCTGAGCAAAACCGAACGGTGAAGCCAGCACCGTGGCCTGGCCTGCAGGAAAGCGCGCGTCCATGTTGACCCCAGTGCCCTCAACAGCCATGTAATATCCAGGAGCAAGGCAGCTATCAGCAAGGCGTAGGTGATAATCACATCTGCTCTCCTCTGGCCGTCTTTGCTGTAGAACAGAAACATAAAAAATGCGACGGCGGTGGCGAGCGGCGACACGAGACGGATCAAGTAGCCGCCCCAAGTGTGTACCATGGCTGCCTTTTTTTTTTTTTTTTGAGAGGAAGCAAGCATACATTAGAACAACATAAACAGGATACAACAGGCATACAGCTTCTGAGAATGATCAGAGAGAGCACCAGCAAGGAGCAGAAGCAAAGAAAATCCAGAGAAAACAAAAAAATGAAAGCACTGTGGATCTTCTAGCTTGACCACCGAACCGGCCGTCGAAATCCATCGCCGTCGCTGCCGAAGCAACCACCGGAAAGGATCAAACCCAAGCACCGAGACAGCTCCATCTTTTGTTGTTCGGACCTCAAGATCCACCCGCCACGAACGACGGGATCTAAGCCGTTGTAGCTCGTCGGCCGGGGAAACTCCCCGCGCTTCTCGGCTCCGGCCATCAACTACCCCCAATGCCAGCGACGACGGAGAGCAGCCGACGACCCCACCTCCAACCACAACCGCAGCTCCAGGGCACAAGCTCCCCAGCAAAAACCAGCACCACCGCGCCACCAGATCGGAAGATCTGGGCGCACAGAACTGGGCCGCCGCCGCCGCCAAACCAGCGCCGACCACGCCCCACAACAACCTCCATGGACCCAAAGATTCAGGAGGACCAAAAGACGCACACTCCTCGCCAGCCTCCCGGAAGACACCGGCGCAGAGGGGATGGAGCGGCGCACCACTTATTCGCCCCGGCAGCATCTCCACCTCCAAAACGCCACCGGCCGAAACCCTAGCCCTACTATGTACACGCCACATGTAGAGAGCCGGAGTTCCCCCACCCTCCTGCCGCCGGAGCAGCTGACGGAGGGGGAGGGAACTCACGGTCTCGCCGGCGGCGGACCGAGGGAACGAGGCCGCCTCCCTTTTCGTCTTAGAAGTCGCAGGAGCAGGGGAGGGGATAAGGACGCTCAGAGAATGTTTGTGTTAACACCATGGCTGCCTTGGTGTAGAGGATGTCGTACATGAGGGAGAGCTCCATCTCCACCACCTTGCACATACTCTCCCACCCAAAAGAGAATACTTTCCTGCTTGTATCAAGGTCGAGTGAATTCATGTCGACAGAAGAATCGACCATGGCCTGCCGGCAGAATTGGAACATGTTGTGAGCAACCATCAGGGCTCGCTCATCGTCCAGCTGATCCCTTCCCGTTCTGATCAGGGCCAGTCTTTTTTTTTTTTGTGAGGAAGTCACAGTACATCAACCAGGTTTCTTACAGAAAAGCCCAGAAAACATGAAAATTACAACGAAGTCCCTCTGAGCTCCAGCGTCGTCTTCTACGCGCAGGACGCTGCGCCGGCGAAGCCCGCCGCACCACCTCCAACGCCTTGGACTGGGAGGCTCCCCCACGCGGACGGGGAGTCGACGCTCCTCGGTGCCGGAGCACCTCCACCCTGCTCGACGGAAGGCAACACCGCCCTGGCCAAACGCACCTGCAACTTCAAGATCGTCAATCGCCGTCTCCGCCATCTCTCGGACGCCGGCGAAGAGGGAGACCTCTCGCGCGCTCCTCGGAGCCACGAACAAGGCCGGGACGGCAGATCCGCGGCGGAGCTCCGTCGGAGCCGCACCATCGGAGGAGGAGACCACCGCCGCAAAAGGCCACTCCGGCAACACCACTCCTTCCCCAGCGCCGCCGGCTAGCACACCACCACACACACCTATACTATGTACACACCGGGATCCGTCGATCCCCCGACCTCCCGCCGCCGAGGCGGCCGCCGGAGGCCGAGGAATCGCACGAATCGCCGGCGGCGAGCTGGTGCGCGCGGTTTCGCCCAAGAAATCGCCCTTTTACTGTAGATGGGAAAAAGGGGATGAGGTCCAAGCTCTCCACATACATGTTGATCAGGGCCAGTCTGCTTGGTCGTTTCTTCTTGCTTGAGCTCCGGATATTGCCCAAGTTGCCTCGCCGTAGCGCCAATGCCTTCTCCACATACTTGGCAACACCGACAGCAAATATGATGATCGACGCCGGGAGCAAAGCCCCGGCATGGCCGCCGATGTATATGTGCTTGTATAGAACATAGGTTGCTCCCCCGACCTGCATGGCCACACTCATCGCTTGTCGCCCACAGAGCACATTGTCCTCCAGGGAGTAGGCACTGATGTTGTCCGGACCGCCGAGATGCTGCAGGAGGAACGGCGCCCAGAACGCAACCAGCTGCTGCTCCTGCGACGTGCTGCCGAAGGACAGGTTGCCGAGGGAGTACACCGCGGCCGAGTTGGCCACCTGGTATGCCAGCCACAGAAGGTGCGTCCGCCCACCGGAAGCTTTACGCCGACGGATCCCGGCAAGAAGGACGAGGACAAGATGAGCAGCGAAGCTCGAAAGGACTGCTATCCGGATCGCCCACAAATTCAGGAACTGCGCCGTCCGGTTCAGCCATCCTTCCATTGCATGCTCCTGCAGAGAGAAATAGAGAATAAGATTAAGTGATGACCACACCTTATATTCTTACAACATGAAATGCATCTGGGAAGATATGTTGCATATCTGCGCAAGCTTAAGATCTGTAGAGATCAGGACGAGGTTCAGGATAACATACCGGCATGCAGGATCGAGCGCTCGGTTGATGACTTAAGCTCTCGTGATAAGAAGAGTTATACCAGCTACCTTAAACAATACAATGGCATCACATGAAACGGTAGTCAACCTGTGCAACTAGCAGTCTAGCATTACTAATAGTGCAGGTTGCCATGATGCCATGTGCCCACTTATGAGCATTTTGACTCGTATCATATTATGTTAACGGAGAATTTGCGCTTCTTGCAATCAAGTGGCCTTGTTATGGGCATAGGGGAATCTTTCTTTATCCTTATAAAAATGTTACTATATCTGTTTATAAGGATTTCAGAAAATTCAAACAGAGCTCGAAATCCAGGGAGCTCGACTTTTTAAAATTTCAAAACTTCATTTTGTTTGCTTCAAACAATTCTGAAAAATATCTCCAGGTTCATATAGATGCCTAGTACTTATATAAATTTTTGTACAATTATGTTTTCATATGCCACCTATACCAAAAAAAGATTTTTTTTAACGCCTTCTTAGAACCACCCTTTTCTGATTTTTGTGTAGCCCTCACCAAACATTTTTTACAAAATTCTACATGTTGAGAAAAATCATCTTTATGTATCTATAAACCAAATAAAATTGTTGAAACTTGTAAATATAATTTTTCTATCCTGACAATACCAGGCTCCCTGGAGCATAGGTTCCATATGTCCACACTTAAATTATATAACGTTCTCTTTTCTTTTAGTTAGAAAACAACTGGTCGACATGCAGGGACGGAACCAGGGGGCGCGCTGGGACCATGCCCCCTCCAACCCCTATGGTGATTTTTTTTGTTAAATCTCCTAGCTAATTTGTGGATTTGAGTCTAAAATTTGTCCAAAATTAGCTATATGGCCCCCTCCAACTTATTTGATAGGCCATTGGCCCCCCTCTTATTTTAATCCTGGTTCCGTCCGTCCCTATCGACATGGATAAAGAACAATCGTGTGATGGCATTAATGATTTTATTGACGCAGCCCCGCAGATCAATACACTACCTGTGTAGGTGAATGGTAGGAGCAGAACAATGCAAACATGAACAAGGACATATACTATTAGATTTGCTTTACAATTCTCATATTTTGGCATCATTGTAACAAGGACATATTTATTGTGAGCGACCAATTCTCACTCGATTGAAAATTATTTTAATTCTCAATCAAATGATGTCACCCAATTTCAGTTGTAACTCAGCTGTAACAAGTAAAATTTTAGTTGAAACTCATGTGTAACCTACTTGGATCTATAAAATTATCAGTTGCGATTCACGTCCAAACCACTTGCAAATGAAAAAAATCTCACCTGTAACTTATGTGCAACCCATGTGCAACTAGGAAAATTTTAGTTCCAACTATGTGCGATCCATCCGCGACTAGGAAAATCTTAGTTGCAACCTATGTGCAACCCATATGCAAGGAGGAAAATCTCAGTTGTAATTCATGTACAACTCACAAGTGGCCCTGAAAGAGCATGGTTGCCCCCATATGTTGTTTTGGTAATTAATGACAATCTCTATGGACTAATGGTTGCATTGAGTTATACTTGTAGTGTTTGTCCATAGGAGTGCTTGAAGACCATATGTTGGTTTCAAGGTGGAAAGAAGAATATTAAGTAATGACCAAGAGGTTTAAGGTGTTATCTGAAGAATGGTCATGATGGTGTTGAGCATAGTGCAAGTATGTCTTGAAGATTAAGATTGAGTGAATGGTCATGTTAATCTTCAAGACATCATCTTCATGATGAGATAAGTGCAAGTCCAAGAGGAGCATCTTGAAGAGATCACATGCTTGGAGCTTGTCACCCTTTTGGAAATAATGGTCAAGTGAAGATGATCTCCCATACGCCACTATGGGGGAGCAATCTATGAGTCTTCACCGAGCAAAGCACAATCAAGAAAGGTGTTCCCACTTGAGGATATCAAGATCGTCATCATCTAGCTCAAGTGGAATGCGCAAGGCTAAGGTATGATATTAATAGGGTTTTAGGATAGCTAACCGTACTATCAAGAGGGGCTCTCAAGTGAGCTTTAGCGTATCGTCGTAGAGAGCTCAAACATTTGCATCCTTGGCATCATCCTTTCTTGGTTCTTATATGACTCTTATCGTAGTGAGGTCTCGGTGTTTGTCGTGATAGTCATGACAAGCTTAATTCCTTCGAAAATGATATTTGGTTGCATCTTCTATTACATTTTCGGTGGTGGAGATTTTGCCGATTCACTAGTGAGGAAAGGTTCACACCTTCCTACCCATACCAAAATCTCCATTGCCTATTCTTAGTTGGCTTTTATCTATATGTGGTTTTAGAGCTTGTCATGATCTTCAAGACAAGCTCAAGTTCATCAAAAACGGATTCCGTATGAAAAACTTATTACGTTTTTTATTTTGGAGATTTAACGGTTTGTCTTTTATAGAGAGGTTTTACTTTTCCCCTTTTGGTTTTACCTTCCCATATTGTTCTATGATGTTTATCCTCATAATCTTGTTGTGCTCGTTGTGGTGATTCCAACGAGCCCAAGATCATCGAAAACGGAGATCGGATGCAAAAGTTATCGCGTTTCTCGTGCGTGCTGTTTTACATTCTGTATGGCATTCGGATTTCATCCGGAATTTTCCGAGTGAAATCCGAACGTCCGGAATTTTCCGGATCTATTCCGGATGGATTCCGAGGTGAACCAGTTTTGCTCTCTGTTAGTGTTTCGGAATATTCCGGACCATTCCGGACCAAATCCGGACGACCACGAAAACTGCATAACGGTCAGATCTTGTTGACCTATAAAAAGGGGGCTTCTTCCCCAAAGGTTCTCTAACCATTAGAGCTCTTTTTCTCTCTCTCCTCCATTGTTTCAAGAGCTCAAATCACATAGATCTCCCAATCCCTCCACCCAAACTTGTTGATCTTTGGAGGATTGGAGGAGAAGATCTAGATCTACATTTCCACCAATCCATTCCTCCTCTAAGTGAGGGGAACCTAGTAGATCTTGATCTTGGAGTTTCTTGGTGTTTCTCCTTGGTTCTTTCTCTCAAATCCCTCCCAACCATTAGTTGCTTTGGTTGGATTCGGGTTGGAAGAACTTGACCACTTAGTGTGTTCTTGCCATTGCATTAGTTGCATCGGTTTGAGTTCTCCACGGTGGTTCGTGGAAAGTGAAGTTGAGAAGCTTGTTTCTCTTGGGTACTTTGGTGCCCTAGAGCTTGTTCCTCTAGGGCACGTTGGTACCCTAGACGGTTGTTGTTTTCTCGGAGTCTTGGTGGCTCACGGGATTTGTTGGGAGCCTCCAATTGTGGAGTGTGGCTCAACCTTGTTAGCTTCGGAGCTTTGGTAGCTACGAAGACATTGTCGGGAGCCATCAATTGAGTTGTGGTGTGTGCCCCGGCCTTGGGCATCGAGTCTTGGCGGCTCGGTGCATTTGCTGAAGACCCTCCAACTTGTGGAGTGAGCTTCATCCTTGTAAAGGTTCTAGTTGTCAACCTCAACGGCAACATAGTGACAAGTGCCTCGCCACATTGGTGGTAAGACACAACGGAGATACGGTGTGCCATATCAAGGCTACTCGGTGTTTCACATTGGTGAACACCACGCCGCTCCAACGGAGACTAGCTTCCATTGGGAAGTGAACTTCGGGATAAATCATCGTCTCCAAGTGCCTCGGTATTTCTATCCCGAGCTCCTTACTTATGCTATTTACTTTGTGATAGACATCGAGCTTAAAGTCATATATCTTGTTATCACCTAGTTGATCATATTGCTTAGCATAAGTTGTTGGTGCACATAGGTGAACCTAGCTAGTTTAGGTTTTGGCTTGATAAATTAAACGTTAGTTTTATTCCGCATTTATTCAAGCCTTAACCGTAATAATTTTAAATCGCCTATTCACCCCCCCCCCCCTCTAGGCGACATCCGTGTCCTTTCAATTGGTATCAGAGCAGGTTCTCTCTTTATAGGGCTTCACGGCCTAGAGAGTAAAGATGTCGTCTAGTGGTTTAGTGCACAATGCCTCTTTAATATTCGATGGCACTAATTATGATGATTGGAGAAATCGCATGCTAAATTATTTTAGAGATATTGATCCTTATATAGAGCAAATTCTAGATATGGGTTTTTCTCCTCTAGAGGATGAGGAAAATTCTTATCTAGATGATGGAGCTTCTAAAGTGATTTTCATGTCTTTGAGTAATGCAGTTGCTTTGTCGATCTCTCCTTATCGGAATGGCCATGAGCTATGGACCAAGCTTAAAGACAATTATGGTGTGTCCATGGATAGTGAGAATGATTGTTCTCACTCCACCTCCGGGCGTAATGAGTTCTCAACTTCTTCTACCTCACCTACATGTGGCAAGCGACAAACTAATGCAATGGTGAGTAGGGATAAATTTTGCAATAATGATAGTGAGCTTCTTTTAGATAATATTTCATCTCTATCTTATTGCAATGATTTATCCTTGGACTTAAACACATCTAGCACTATAAATGTTTCACATGCTTGTGTTGATAGTCCTTCCATATCTTCAAAAAATTACTTATATAAATCTAATGATGATGAACAAAATAATGATGAAGATAAGGATAATAGTTTTGACCTCCTTATGAATAAGAGTGGAATGGTTGAACGTGCTCTTCAAAATGATAAAAATGCTCATGATAGTTTCATAGAATTCATAACTACCTTTGTTGGGTACAAGCAAGAATTAGATGATTTGGAAGCACGTGGAGATGAAAGTCTTCGCCGCGAACGTGGTTATGCGAACACGATTGCGGATCTTAAGGAAGCTCTCGAAGAAGAACAAACCACCAAGAAATCTCTTGACGAGACATTTACTCTAGAGTTATCTAAAGTAAATAAAACCCATGATAAAGATCTCAAAGTGGCTAATGGTTTTAAAATAAAAATGATGAGCTTGTTGTTGAAATTGTTAGACTCCTTGAGGCTAATAAGAAATTTGAAAAGGATGTCAAGTCCTTGGAAGATTCTCTTACACATCTCACTAAGTCCCATGATCAACTCCAAGCTCAATTGCTAAAAGAGCTTCCTAATTGTTCTCCCATTGCTATTAATGTTGATGCTTGTGCTACTAACTCTATTTCTTGTGAAGCATCCATTTTAAAGGAGAATATTGAGCTAAGGGCTCAACTTAAATTGCTAACTAGCAATTATGAGATATTAGAAGAAAGCCATGAGAAGCTCTCGAGCTCTCATGAAGATCTTCTAGTATCTCATGATAAGCTAAAGTTAGCTCATGAGGCTATCGCTACCAAGGTAATATCTAGTGAGCCTCATGTGGACAATGGCACAACTTCTAATAAAAATGCTAAAATGCCATGTGCTAGTCCTTGTAATTCTTCATCTCACACTAATGCTAAATCATATGTTGAATTACATTTTGTTCCTAGTTGCTCTAACAATGAAGCTTCAACTTCCGCTAGTACTTGTGTAGCTACTGACCTTGTAGGGAAGACTAAAGAGCACAAGGCACAAGCCACTTCTTTGAAGAAAGATGTGGAGAAACGTCATAAAGGGAAGGCCACACTTGACAACATGTTGAGTGTGCAAAAATCCCCCAATGACAAGAGTGGACTTGGATTCAACTCCAATATCAAGAACAAGTCCAAGAGTAGCAATAAGAAGGGCCAAGAACAAGTCAATCACTCGGCCAAGATTGTTTGCTTCAAGTGCAAAGTTGAAGGGCATCATGTTAGTGATTGCCCAATGAAGAAGAAGCCTCTTAGTGAGAAGCAATTAGGGAAGCGGTCTTTTGTTCAATCTCATGCTCAACCTCGGGTTGAACAAAGGCCACCTCCTAAGAAGACTCAAGCCATTCCTCCTCAAGTTGAGGAGCCTATTAAGAAGAAAGAGAAGAGTCGATATTGCTACTTATGCCGTGAGAAGGGCCACTTGGCTTCTTCATGCACAAACGGTACTCTATCCAACCCCATAATTATTGATGATGTTTATTCTCTTAGGAAGGATAGGGTTGGCAATGTGTTTGCCAAATATGTGGGGACTCAAAGTGGTGTCAAGAAAAGAACCATTTGGGTTGCCAAGCCTATTGTGACTAACCTCTTAGGACCCAACTTGGTTGGGGACCAACAAGCTCAAACTTGATCAATAGGTTATGATGGAGGACATTGGAGACTTGGCTATCCTTGAAGAATTAAGGGATCTTCTTGATTATTATTTCCACAAGCCAAGTCATTTGGATTATATTATCATATCTCATATCCAATGCTCCTTCTTGCGGTAACTTATATTTAAATTATATATACATTGAAAGTTGCTTGCTCCCTAGCATGTGTTAGTTTTGTTCCTAGCATGTGCTTGTATATGTTGTGCTTATTACTTACCTTGAGCAATCAAGTCTGTGTATGTTAATGTGCGCTCCATATATGTGTAAACTTTGTGTTGAGTCCTTATTGGATCTTGGGTTGATTTCAATGGGGTCTTTTGAGAGATTAATGGACTATCCCATTTTGGGGGAGTGATATGCTTTGTGCACTTCACTAACCTAAAAATGTGTGTATATGAGTAACACCACCTAGTATTGATATATCAAGATTATCTAGTAACTATGTGGTGTGTCATGCTCATGAGAAATTCAAATTCTATAACATCCATTAATTATCTCTAGTTGATTTTATTTGCCTCTTGCTTAGATAAAAAGAATTATCACATTATGGGGGAGTAATAAACTATGTGCATATTACAAACCCATAAAATGTGAACATTTGAGGTTTTGCCACTTAGATTTGATATTGTCAATTATCTTATTTCTATGTGGCATATTAACTCGAACAAGTTCCAATTTGCTCTCTAGCTATCTTTTGGGTCTTGTTCGTGTGAGTTTGCTTGGTGTGGTTTTTCTCTAATATGCACTTCCATATATTATCTGAGAAACCATTTGTTCCATATTATTCTAACCATGGCCTTGCCGGTTGGTTTGAATAGTTGGAACTACCAACAAACTTTATTAAAATATGGTATTTAAATTCTTATCTCTTGCCATATGTTTTATCTTGTGAGGATATTCGTTGATACCCCTATCACCGGGAAAATAATCCCAAATGGTCATTGTCCTTGGACAATCCATATTTATGTTTGTGATAGAATATTTTTGATTATCCTTACATTGGCATTGACTTTTATTTGCCCCATCTCTTGCCAAAATATTTATTTTGACTCCCATTGCCTTCCTTGCCTCTTGCATGGATCCTAATTTTCAATTGGTAGTGTTTAGTATTGTAAATAAAATATGAAGAGTAATGATCCCTTGTGCGTGCATTTTGTATTCAAATGCAAATATCAAAAATAATGCATGAATCTTGGGGGAGCATTCCTTTTTATTTAGAACACTATTCTATCTATCAATATTTGATCCTTTCAATTGGCAGTTGATTTCTATCATATGTGTTTATGGAAGACAAATCTTTTTCTCTTGATGCTTTGTGCCATCATTAAAAGTGTAGAGGGTGTTTGGTTTATTTGGTGTAACCTTGCTCTCTCTTGGGAGTCTTGCTTTCTCATTCCCCGTTTTATGTTCCATCTCCTTGAATGAGGAAAGCCATTTGAGCATCTCTCCTTTTGTCTGTTATGCTCATCGGCATTGCTTTGGTACCTTCAATTGGTATTAATTGGGATTTAATATCTCCTCCATAGATATTTGTTCCAATTGATATTGATTGTGGGAGTTTTGATACCTTATTGATTTATTTTACTTTACTTGATTCCGGTCAAGTATTATTCTCTTCTTGGTATCTTTTCTCCTAGTGGTATCTTTTTTTCCAATTGGTGTCTTATCTCTCATGTGTTGTTTGATTTGATTCCTATTGATATCTCACTTCATGTGTTGATGTGTTTTGGAATCAATCATTTGTTTGATTTGATTTTTCATCAATCATTTGTTGATTTGATTTTTCCTCAATCATGTGTTGATTTGGACTTTGATATAATTTGGACAACCTTTTTGTGTCACACCTTGGTGTGCTCTCTTCTTGGTTTACTTGGTGTTTTTGTCCAAATTGTATCTCTCTTGGTTCTCATGAGTCTATGCATGTATATGTACTAGTATGTATATTTTATGGCATGCTAGTCTTTTAGTTCCAATATATAGGGGATACTCCACCAAATCCTAAACCGGCTAAGATGTGCATGAAATTCAATTTCATATCTATATGCACATATTTATGTGGAGTGTTTCCTATATATTGTAGTTTATCTAACTACTATGGGACCCAATGAGTTTGGGAACCATTTTGTGCTTAAATTGTGTTTTAGGTACAATGGAGATACATTGGATGCTTGCCTCATTCATAAGGAAGGTGTTCTCACCGTGTGATTATTGGAGTCAAGCTTTGATGATAAACAAATCCTCATCTTCTTCATCGTCAATATATCTCGGTAACAAGTATCTACCTCATGCATACTTTTCTAGTTTCAACCTTGTGTAGGTTGTTTCTTAGCATGAAAACTTTAAATGTGCAATTGTTGTGGTTTTGGCTTATTTCCTTCACTTGGTATATCTTTGTGATATTTGTGATGAAATTGCAAAAAAAAAAAAAAACTTCCTTCAATTGGTATTATTTCTTTGTGATACTTGTTGCCTATCTCAAAGCATTTTCACTATCTCTTGTTCCCTTAGTGATATGTGTGATGCATTTGATGTATTTGAAGTTCATTAATATACAATGAGATAAATTTGAGCTATGTGCTATGCTTTTAAGCAATAATCTCTTTTGTATATTCATGACTTCCCCATTTGGATACCATGGTTTCCACTTTATCAACCATCTCATATGTGCAAGTTTCTTTGTGGATATATATCATCAATAATTTGTCTACTTAGAAACCTATACATATGAGAGAGGTCACCTTTTAGTTGGTATCCTAATTCTTTTGAGCTACCTTGCTTTTATCTATAATTCTTTGGTGGCTCCAAAATTGTCTCATGAGTGCTTGTCTCATTTTTATTGGTATCTTTGCGCACTCAAGTTCTAGTAAAGATCCTTGACTTCATGCTTATCATGGTGAGCATGTTAATTTTTATTGGCTAAATGATCTCACTAGCTTTTGGCATTTTCAATTGGTTTAAGTTTCCAATTGGTATCCCTAAGCTTGTGAACATAATCATTTAAAGATCTTCCTTTATCTCGGTTGGGCCTATCCTATGTTGATTTTTTTTAAAAGATTGGTATCCTTGAGGTTGTGAACATATTATTTTTGAAAAATCTTCTTTATAAAGTTGTGTGTGACAATACTTGATATATAACTTATTTCCATTTGGTTAAGACTATGTGTCTTACCAAATTAATTGTCTTGTCACACACACATACTCTTGGTTGGACCTTTCTTGATAGTTTCTCTTAATAGGTATCTCCTTATGGCTCAACCACATCTTTGGTGCAAGTGCTTTGCTTTGCTTGAATTTTTACATCCTTGCACTTGGTGAGTGTTCTAGATGATTTTGGGGAGCAAGGATTCCATATTCGTGCACTCCTCAATAGAGCATGAACATTGGGGAGCTTCTCCATTTTTATTTAGAACTCTCGCTTTGGATCTTTTTGATTGCCTTTCTCCTTTGTGGAGATGTTTAGAATGATTTCATCCTTTGCAATCTTTGGATCCTCAATATAGTTTGATTTTCTCTAATTATTCGTCAATGGATATGTGCATTTGATTCCACTCACATTTTGAGAAATGCACACTTTATGGAGAAATTCATATTATATTGGCCTTCTAAATTTTTCTTCCCATTTCGGCAATCGATGCCAATGGGGGAGAAGTTTAGAGGGTTTAAGGGAATTTGGCTTTATGCTTTAGTTTGGTTCTTAAGCATTTGCCTTTCATGCTCATGCATCCTTGCGTGTTCGTCTTGCAAGGTTGTTTAATTCGTTATATAAACCCTTTTAAAAGGGATTGTCATCAATTACCAAAATGGGGGAGATTGAAAGAGCATGGTTGCCCCCATATGTTGTTTTGGTAATTAATGACAATCTCTATGGACTAATGGTTGCATTGAGTTATACTTGTAGTGTTTGTCCATAGGAGTGCTTGAAGACCATATGTTGGTTTCAAGGTGGAAAGAAGAATATTAAGTAATGACCAAGAGGTTTAAGGTGTTATCTGAAGAATGGTCATGATGGTGTTGAGCATAGTGCAAGTATGTCTTGAAGATTAAGATTGAGTGAATGGTCATGTTAATCTTCAAGACATCATCTTCATGATGAGATAAGTGCAAGTCCAAGAGGAGCATCTTGAAGAGATCACATGCTTGGAGCTTGTCACCCTTTTGGAAATAATGGTCAAGTGAAGATGATCTCCCATACGCCACTATGGGGGAGCAATCTATGAGTCTTCACCGAGCAAAGCACAATCAAGAAAGGTGTTCCCACTTGAGGATATCAAGATCGTCATCATCTAGCTCAAGTGGAATGCGCAAGGCTAAGGTATGATATTAATAGGGTTTTAGGATAGCTAACCGTACTATCAAGAGGGGCTCTCAAGTGAGCTTTAGCGTATCGTCGTAGAGAGCTCAAACATTTGCATCCTTGGCATCATCCTTTCTTGGTTCTTATATGACTCTTATCGTAGTGAGGTCTCGGTGTTTGTCGTGATAGTCATGACAAGCTTAATTCCTTCGAAAATGATATTTGGTTGCATCTTCTATTACATTTTCGGTGGTGGAGATTTTGCCGATTCACTAGTGAGGAAAGGTTCACACCTTCCTACCCATACCAAAATCTCCATTGCCTATTCTTAGTTGGCTTTTATCTACATGTGGTTTTAGAGCTTGTCATGATCTTCAAGACAAGCTCAAGTTCATCAAAAACGGATTCCGTATGAAAAACTTATTGCGTTTTTGATTTTGGAGGTTTAACGGTTTGTCTTTTATAGAGAGGTTTTACTTTTCCCCTTTTGGTTTTACCTTCCCATATTGTTCTATGATGTTTATCCTCATAATCTTGTTGTGCTCGTTGTGGTGATTCCAACGAGCCCAAGATCATCGAAAACGGAGATCGGATGCAAAAGTTATCGCGTTTCTCGTGCGTGCTGTTTTACATTCTGTATGGCATTCGGATTTCATCCGGAATTTTCCGAGTGAAATCCGAACGTCCGGAATTTTCCGGATCTATTCCGGATGGATTCCGAGGTGAACCAGTTTTGCTCTCTGTTAGTGTTTCGGAATATTCCGGACCATTCCGGACCAAATCCGGACGACCACGAAAACTGCATAACGGTCAGATCTTGTTGACCTATAAAAAGGGGGCTTCTTCCCCAAAGGTTCTCTAACCATTAGAGCTCTTTTTCTCTCTCTCCTCCATTGTTTCAAGAGCTCAAATCACATAGATCTCCCAATCCCTCCACCCAAACTTGTTGATCTTTGGAGGATTGGAGGAGAAGATCTAGATCTACATTTCCACCAATCCATTCCTCCTCTAAGTGAGGGGAACCTAGTAGATCTTGATCTTGGAGTTTCTTGGTGTTTCTCCTTGGTTCTTTCTCTCAAATCCCTCCCAACCATTAGTTGCTTTGGTTGGATTCGGGTTGGAAGAACTTGACCACTTAGTGTGTTCTTGCCATTGCATTAGTTGCATCGGTTTGAGTTCTCCACGGTGGTTCGTGGAAAGTGAAGTTGAGAAGCTTGTTTCTCTTGGGTACTTTGGTGCCCTAGAGCTTGTTCCTCTAGGGCACGTTGGTACCCTAGACGGTTGTTGTTTTCTCGGAGTCTTGGTGGCTCACGGGATTTGTTGGGAGCCTCCAATTGTGGAGTGTGGCTCAACCTTGTTAGCTTCGGAGCTTTGGTAGCTACGAAGACATTGTCGGGAGCCATCAATTGAGTTGTGGTGTGTGCCCCGGCCTTGGGCATCGAGTCTTGGCGGCTCGGTGCATTTGGTGAAGACCCTCCAACTTGTGGAGTGAGTTTCATCCTTGTAAAGGTTCTAGTTGTCAACCTCAACGGCAACATAGTGACAAGTGCCTCGCCACATTGGTGGTAAGACACAACGGAGATACGGTGTGCCATATCAAGGCTACTCGGTGTTTCACATTGGTGAACACCGCGCCGCTCCAACGGAGACTAGCTTCCATTGGGAAGTGAACTTCGGGATAAATCATCGTCTCCAAGTGCCTCGGTATTTCTATCCCGAGCTCCTTACTTATGCTATTTACTTTGTGATAGACATCGAGCTTAAAGTCATATATCTTGTTATCACCTAGTTGATCATATTGCTTAGCATAAGTTGTTGGTGCACATAGGTGAACCTAGCTAGTTTAGGTTTTGGCTTGATAAATTAAACGTTAGTTTTATTCCGCATTTATTCAAGCCTTAACCGTAATAATTTTAAATCGCCTATTCACCCCCCCCCCTCTAGGCGACATCCGTGTCCTTTCAGGCCCGAATCGCGATGTAAATCTTATGGTTTAGAGTTGAATGAGTCCAAGTTAATTCTCTTTCAGTTGAGAATTAGCAAAACCGCAGTTAATACATGTTTGTCAACCTCTAGAGAACATGAGTTGACAAAACGAACTCCAGAGAGCTACTTAATGAACTTCAAGGAGTGGTTTGAACCCCCACACTTCTATGGAACAAGATCTTACAAGAATAGAACATCAACATCTTACTAAGGTGACATCCTTCTACTTACATAACCATGCTATGAACTTCAATAATTGGCTACTCTTTGAGTGTTGTTTCATGTTTGTTGTGTGCTACGTAGTTTCTCCTCCAGCGGCATGTGGTTAGCGATGGGCCATTGGTTGGACAAGTGATGATAGTAGAAGTATCGGCGTCAAGTTTGCACATTTCGGTGGAATCATTTTTTGCAATGTCGATACACGCTTGCGTCGTGACCTTGCTAAAGATGGTGGCTCAAAACTCGACTTTGGGATGAAATTTGTGAAACCGACGTAGGGTGGAAGCGTCATCATTGGCTCACGTGCGGTATTTCCTTCTTGAAAGCTTTGCCCAAAAGTTGCATATTTTTTCTTTGTTTATGTATTTTATTATAGGTTTAATGGTATCATGATGAAGCTATTGATGCGAGGCATGAGGGTTTGCTGGGTTAGTAGAAACAATCTTGGCATTACGGACCATCCATCAACGCCTATCGAAATTAATAGTAAAGTTTACAAGGGATGATGTAATTTTTGGGATTTATTAAACATTCAAAATTTAGATGTTTCTTGAAAAAAGTTCTAGAACAACTTTTTTTAGGACAATATTATTGCATGTTAATTATGCTAGTATGAAAAAGGTAGGTAAATAATCGTGAGTAAAATCACGTGGAGGGATGAACGAAACGACTAACGAAATGGTTCTTCTCATGAAACGTTATGTTTTTTTAGATAAGACACAATAATTTAAGTTCATCACAGATTCACAATAGCTTTTATTTTATCAAACCTGCACATTTAACACATTGTTTTTGACAATCAATACCATATATATTTATAGCAGCAAATAGTACATGGTAGAGATACAAGAGCTGACTCCAGCGATTACAAAATAAAGTCTAAAAAAAAATAGCAAAACTTCGATATTTTCAAACTCTTACTTCTTCCATGACACAATCTTGTATTTCTCTGAAGGAAGCCGTAAAGTGACATAGATACCAACACATATACCTGTAAATACCAACGAGGGTTCTCACATAATTTTAATTTTGAGCCGCATTGCCAAGGCTATGTGCGCGCAGACAGCCATTAAAATAATCAACAAACATCGTCAAGAGTACCAACACTAGTATTCCTGGGAAAAGTAACCGAACCGCTTGGTCGACGTCGCGGGGAACCGAGGGTAAGAATCACCATTGCCGAGGACGTAGCAGTCGAGACAAATATTGCGAGGACAAACCTCCTCGCGGCAACCATGAGAAGAAATCCAAAGTTGATCCAGCGAAGCAAGATCTGAAGTACCAAAACTAGACAAATTTAATCTTTCAACACCACCATTGACATAGGGAAGGAGATCTCACCGTCGAACAGTGGGCCAAAGATCACTTATTAAAGATGATGCCATCTCCATTAACGAAGAAGACGACAACCAAAATCAAAGTCTAACATTAAGGACATGTCAATTGCGCCATGCATAGGTCCGAGGTCCCCACCCCTCCTAGTGCCAGAGCGGCAACTAGAGGAGGCGGGGACACGTCGATTCGCGGACGAAGGAGACGAGAAAGGTGCAGATGACGACGGCGACGACGGCTAGCATTGAAACCCTAGGCCGCCGACTCTCTCTTGTTTTCTTGACGCGACGATAGGATACACATTTAACACATAGTCATTGCCTCTTTTAGCCGTAAGAGTAGTGCAAAGTCACTGTGCTGGGCCGAATGTATTTTTCTGACGTCACATCGACATGTGAGAGTGGTCCTCCTATGTTCGATGCTGCCGCGCGCGGGGCCGTGAGGTTGATGAACTCCGATGTTCTCCACTAGTCCACCACTTGCCGGATCCAGCCGTGGGTTCGGGAATTCCTTGGAGCCGGGAGTTTTGGCGTCTGCAGCCACTCGTGGCGAACACACACAGCGGGACGACGGGTCCAAGGCCGGGATAAGGTGAGCCCCCGCTGCGATTGGTTCACTTGTGACCACCGTCGCGCCACATGTCACGGACAGTATATTCCACAGCTAGCCGCCGGTCGTCTCCTCTTTCTCCGCGCGATCTCGCCTCGGTCGCACGCGCTGCCGCCCATACACGCTGAAGCACACACACGCCTCCTCCTCCACTCCACGATTCGGTGGTTCTCCCGTATCGCTGGAGCTCGACCGCCCGCCTAGCTCAGCTCCGGCCAGGTACATACGCCGGTGTTCGCTCCTCAGCTCGATTTCTGCTAGCTACTTGATCGATCACGCTGTGAAGGATCACAATTCATACGAATGCATTGATGCAGGCGAAGGATGCCGTCGGTTACGAGGGCCGTGTGCCTGCAGAGGTCGAGCGCTAGCACGAGCGGCGGCAGGAGTAACAGGGAGGCGGCCCGATCGGTGGCGGCGCCCAGAGCCCGGAAGGTGATCCGCCCGGGATCCGGCTCGGCGGCGCGGGGCCAGCATTGCTCGCCCGTCAGAGCAGTCGCGGCGCCCATGCCCACGACGACGAAGAAGGTAACATAGCTCGCGACTCGTGTGTACCACTGGATCGTTATCGCTTCCGTTTGACTTTGTGTGGGCGTTACACGTTTGATTGGCGTGCGTAAGATCACGCGAAGAGTACTGTTTCCGGGGCTCTTGTATCCAATCCTAATAGCTAGTCAAGTCAGAAAATGATACAGTAATCTGTGGCGCGAACGTTCGAAGCGGGGTTTTACCGCGCCAAGTCGCTAGCTCCGCGTAGATAAGCACCGTGAAATGACAGATCGTCTTCGAGCATCTAAGTTACTCCCTCCGATTCAAAATAAGTGTCGCAGTTTTAAAATGTGGTTAGTTTAAAATTCCAATACTTATTTTGGATTGGAGGCGGCACCATTTTGTCAGGAATCATAGCACCGTAGATAATAAGCACCGTGAAATGGCGGATCGTCTTCGAGCGTCTAAGTTAATTACCATGATTTTTAGAAATCGTATAGGGCTTTATTGCAGGATGTTTGCAACTACTCCCTCCCTTCGTACCATATATGGGATAATATGACTCTCAAATGGATGTATCTAAATATATTTAACGTTCAGATATATTTATTAGAGAGTTATCTAATATGAATGGAGCGAGTACATATTAGGGTTAACTGGATCTATGCCATTGTGCAATTCACAGATTGGAGATATGGCATTACAAGAACTGAAGTTGGAGAAATGCCACTCAAACTTTTCTATACCTCCATCTATGCCATTACCTAACATTAAAGAAAATACCGGTTTAAAAATACATGTATTTGAGTGTATAGTGCAGTATACTACCCCGTGTCTAGCTTTTGGCAGCACTTTAGGCTTTGCCCGGGCATCAACAAATTCAAAAAGTTCAAATTTTGATCAATAAATAAATTTTCTCAGAAAATCTAAAAAAATACAAAAAATCACAAACAGTTCAAACATAAGTTAATTCTGGGCATAGATAGACCCTTAAACTGCTATTTTTCGTTCTGTCCAGAAACTTGACAAATTTTGGCCGAAAATCCAAAAATAAGTACAGAAAATCAAAAATATTAATATGATTCTACATTTCAAATCCATACCGTCTTCCAACCTAAGCTGCGCCTCCAGCAGCGTGTATGGCGAATCGGCTTATCCATGCCGTCACCAGCCTTAGCTGCGCCTGCAGGAGCGCCCACCTCCAGCCGCGGGGGCCTTCCGTCGCCACCAGCTACAGACGCCTCCAGGCGCAAGCACCTCACTCGGCCACTAGCCGCAGGTGCCCCCAGCTGCGAGCGCCTCCCGCCGCCACCAGCCCACCAGCCGCTGGTCGCGTCCGAATCTGTAGCCGCTGCCACTAGGGTTCGTCGGGGTGAGAGATGCTATTTCTTGAGACAGGGACATGGCGAGACGCGAGAGGTGGAGTGGATGGATCGTAGGCCAGATCGTGTCTGGAGTATGTACAAGCATACGTATGAAATTATAATTTCCCATATATGATTTGGTAAAGAATAAAATGGCATACATAGAGGTATGGAGAAGTTTGAGTGGCATTTCTTCAACTTCAGTTTTTGTAGTGGCATATCTCCAATCTGTGGATTGGACATAGATCCAATTAACCCTACATATTATGGTGGTTTCAAGAACCATTCCATACACGAATCCAAACATGAAAGGTAGACTATGATATCTACTCCCTCCGTACAGAAAAGGATGTCACAAAATTCTCTAAATACGGATGTATCTACACGCATTTTACGTTTAGGTACATCTATAGATGGAGAAATCTATGACATGCTTTTCGGAACGGAGGAAGTATCTTATGAGTTGTCGCACATACCAAATCGTTCAAATGACCACTATAATCTACTCCGTATTAATCTAGCATAGCCGCGTGCGGGTTTCAAGCATTACAAATACTCATCGGCGTGCATTTGGCAACTTGTTGCTCATATGCACGATTAGCTCATCGTACATGGCCCCACATACACCCGTAGTTGCTACTAGCAAGTATCTATGAGGGTAAAACTCCGTACCGTTTTCTGTTGAATCGGGAATAAAATTTTCGGTACGAGTTTTTTCGGGATCGGCTAGAGATGCTCTTACACCTTGTTGGCTCCGCCACCAAGCTGTGATTCATAAGGCTGTTATCGGCTTTCAAATACTCTCATACTAGTAATTATGAGGGAAAATGATCCGCTACCCAGGTATTAAATGACACCCACACACTTAGAAAAATGACACCCACACACTTAAAAAAATGATTACTCCACGAAAACGATGGATGACTTTATTATTACACATAAAGAGCGGTGAAACCGATTTAGAATTAAAATCAGTTTTTCTTAACCAAACTCAACTAACGGTCAACTCTAAGGCTAAAAAGTCAACTTGAAAAGTCAAACACCCAAAAATATGACCTTTTTTTTGAAATTCCGAAACCACTTTGGTACACCAGAAAATCCATGTTCTACTAGAATAATAAGGTCAAATAGATTTATACGGAGTGAATCGATGAATTGACTGGATTCCTTGGATTCCAAAACCGTAGGGATAGGAAAAATACACAATAATGCGGCACCATGCCATTCGAAACCCATTAGAAATGTAGGAACTCAAAACTTAAGAATAGGAAAATTCATAATTGAGATGACATGTATCTTGAGTTCCTACAAGAACCAAAACCACAGGAAATAATCAAAAGTGTCACATATGTCACGCAGGAAAAACACATGAATTGTAAACACAAAGAGATGAAAACATGAGGTGAGACCTAATGTTAGTTTTCCTAAAAAATTCTTATGAAATAGATCATTCCATAGGAATTTCAAGAATCTAAGATTCCTATTCTTTGTTCCACACCACACCATTGGTATTTTCTTATAGGAATCGTACCCTTCAAAATTCCAACGGGTCCTTAAAAGGATTCAAGCATAAAATCAAACAGCACACATCGGAAAGATATCTATGGACACCAATCCACCAAAATCCTTTTGAAGAACCTTTTGTCAAAGAGGTCATATCATTGAAAAACTACACACAGAGCGTTTGATATACCACAAGAATTACAAGGAAATTGTAGCAAGAGGTTTGTGGATGAAAATTTTCCTCCAAAAATTAAGTGCAGTCGAATCCCTATGAAACTTTCCAACAATTTCAATCATGTGAATAGGAAAAAACCAGAGAAATCAAATCCTCCAATAATTATATGAAATTTTCATTTCAATCCACAGAGCCCTTAACACCTTTATATGCGCTGCCATCTATTTTTTTTAGTATAACCAACATGAAATGAGTAAAAAACATGGACTAACTAATAATAATCATCAAATAGATATAATGTATGTGTTAAGTAATGTTTTATTTTTGTGGTAATTTGGAGTTTATTAAACTTTATCTTGGACTTGGTAAACATGAAATATGTTTTATAGAGATACTTCTGTACAGTGACATGCAAAATATAAATTCAACTTAATTTTTTTGACAACAATCACAGACTGTTATTAGATATCTATAAATACTTTTCAAGTAAATAGTAAAAACAAAGGGTACTTCGATAATTAACAAATCAAATCCTTTTTCCTTCACATAACAATTAGGGATTTTTTCGAAGATCCAATTAGGGAAAAATATCAAAGGATGCATCCTAGGAGACTGTAGTCTTGGTGGCGATTGAGCTGGTCGTGCTTGGGCTTTCCGATTAATGGATTAGAATCTAGGCCGTTATTGAAACAAAAGTAAAAAACTTAGCAAAAAATAGAGGACTGGATTTCTTAGAAAAAAACTCTATGATGCCATTGTGAACAAAGAAATATAACTCATCAATATTTCTTTGAAATTTCTATAGGATGCCATATAATTTTAGAGGAAGACGTCATGCTTTCTTCTTTTTCTTTCTAGATTTTATTTCCCAATGTGGTGTCCAAACAACAGTTTTGGACTTCATGTGTTTATTGTTCGATCGTAAAAAACCAGAATATATAACACATCAATTCTGCGCTCTTTTATTCCTATATTGTTAGGCTGTTCTTGCAATATATAGGTGTAGGATGACGTCTGGCCATGTCACACCTCTTAGGATAGTTGCCCCGGCCTCATGCCCGTCGTCAGAACACCCCTATAGACCCTGAACCTATCTTCACTCTATCTGATGGGCCGTTAACAGCCTGATTATCCGTCAGGAGCATACCAAGATGTATGAATCTTGGTACAATAGGTTTGTAGAAACACAAAAATGCAGAAAAACTCCAGCTGGATGGAATAACTGAAGTAAGGAAAAATGCTGCGTAACTCACTGTGCAGAGTGACAGAAAATCAACTGCTTGGCTCCTAGATAAGTGCACGTATTCTCTTGCTGCACAGAGAAGCATATAGGCAGCTATCTGCTTTTCGGATTGCAACTCAGGCCCATGGTTTCACCTAAACCAGAAAAACTGGCACAGCTTGAGCCAGGCAAAAAGCTAAATCCCCTTCCACGTTTCAGTACATCAAGAATGTGAAAGGAATCGAGCCTGGCATCTACGGCCAGACAGGGCCAAATGCATTTTTGGCAATCTAGCAATTTGATTAAGCCATTAGGCACGACAATTAAGCAAGCTGCCAAGTTTGTGATCACGCTAGTAAAAACCAGAACTAAACGTACTTTTGAACTTTGATGCGGCTAAATACAAGAAACCACGGGGGGTTTTGACAGCAGCAGCCAAATAGCACCAGGGTGTCTGAACGGCATTTACCCCTGTTGCACGAGGAGGGTCATTTCACTTGGATACATCACGAGAAAACCACTTTTAAGCATGTTTGCAGCATCGATCTGTTGCTTGAGAGTTTATTTTACTGGCAACGATGCAACTGGAGTAGCACTAAAACACATCTTCAGAATATTTTGGGCACAGGTTTTAAAGTTAGTGTCTACTGGCCACGAATATATTTTTACACTGTGGACTTTGCTTATTCCACAACCTAACAGAGCATCAAACAGAATGTTTTGGACGGTAAGTGACGGGTAAACTTTACATTCAGGGTTTATTCTCTAAAAGTTACACGGTATGTATTGTACACCTTAAATGGAGATCTACACATGAGTTTTATTGCGAGCACCAAATTATTCAATTATTTCGGGACTCCTTTGATTAAAAGAAATTGTATAGGATTTGTAAGGATTCAAATCCTTAGCAATTTTTAGACGGTGTCCACTTGATTTGCATGACCGGAATCCTTAAATAACGACCCCTTTGCACTTTTCGAGGAAAATTTGCATTAACTAAAATCTGTTGCCTTTTTTTGTGTGGAATCAAATGGTTCAATATCCAAATTAATGTAATTTTTTAATCCTATTGGATTCTAGAGGATATGTTACTCCAGTTATGTGTTTGTCATATCCCCTTTTTTGAAAATACCTCAAATCAAAGAGGCCTTGAATATTTTGTACGCTCCTCTTTTGTAATCGACCGTGACTAACAAGTGCGCCCAACTATATTTACACGTCATACCCACATGTCACGTACTCCCTCCGTACAAAAATAAGTGTCTCAAGTTTAACAAAAATTGGATGTATCTATATATGAAACATGTCTAGATACATCCACTTTTGATCAAATTTGAGATACTTATTTTTGGACGGAGTGAGTATATCATAAAATTATGTTGTTTTGGGCATTGACATAGTCTTCAAGGTTTACGTTTAACCATTATTTTTTACTATAATACATCCCGTGTTGTTGTTAATTTCATGGCTGCGAAAACCACCGTCTTTGTTAGAAAACCAGAGGTTCAGTTACCCACAGGTTCAGCTAATTTTTTATTATCAATAAACTAGTAGTAGTACTACTCCAGTAAACATACGATTTATATATCCTATAAGACAGCAACTTGATTAGCAACGTTCAGCGACGGAAAAGAAGAGAGGCAGGCAGTGATGCTGATACTCAAGAAAAAAAACGGCCATCTTTATCCTCGAGCAAACAGCCATCGCCCGGCCGCAGCAGAGGCGGACGGGGCGGTGCTTTCCCCGAGGCTAACGCGCCGCGGTGCTCTGCTCCTGGCGCGCCGCCGCCGCCGCTGAGCAAAAACATCAGGGAGCCGCGGGTTTGCTTGTTTGTCTGGTCTGGAGCGCTACGTACACAACACAAGGGACTGTGAGACTTGGGCTGGGTAGCGTACGTGTGCCGCTGGTTAATAATGGAGTATATATATATGTCGTCGTGCGTGGCAGCACGGCACCGCGGCCGGCGACGTTCGTGCCGATACGGCGATGCTATCCGCAAGTGCATTGTTCTGACTTGTGAGCGAGGCCACCGCTCAAGCGCGACGCACGCACTCTGCTCCAGCTCCTCGCGTCTGCCTTATCTTCGTCTGACCGGCGTCTCCTCCTATAGCTCCTAGTAGTAGGAAGGATTTGCGACTCGATCCTTTGTAGTAGTAGAAGATGTGCGTGTTTTCCTCTATGCGGGCGTGTGCGCCCTCGATCATGCACGTTTTTCATTTGCGACCAAACAAACACGTTCTTCGGGCTGGAAATTAATAATCCCTTTTTAGAGAGCGGGGAGAAATTTAACCACTCACGCACGTAAGATCCGCGCCCTTTCCTCCTAGCTTCACCCGATGGGAGAGACGCTAGTATAGGGGAGTAGTATTTTTAATTTGTACAAAAATGAAGCGGTTGGCGGTGATATCGATCTTGGGATTATAGTATATATTCTTAAAAAACCGGACTAGTAATAAACAGACTAAAATGCACTGTAATACACTTCAAATACCCTGCAAGTAAACAAGGTCTAAACGTTTTGTATATATGTGGGTTACGTTTTCTTTGGCATACTGGACGTTTTATTGTTTCGTACGACCAGTAGGTCGGGTTTCACTAGGAGAAGGATGTCGGAACGTACAAACGAGTTTACAAACGGAAAAAGTTCAGGCTCAGGTTCAGACAGGAAAATAAATGGTCGTTTAACTACTGAGAAAAAAGCACAAACGTAACAAATTACTTCAGCTGGTGATCTAACCTCGATCGAAACAGGTTTTATTTTCGAAACGAAGAGATCAGGCGTAGCTTGGACAACTGATGTCCTAGTCACCAAATGGTCATTGACAGCATGCATGTGTACGTGTGTACGTGTAGCTGAGCTTGCGAGTCCATCTTCTGACGCGCCATCGCTATCCGTTCCGCGCGCTCGTGGTCGTGGGCATACTCGATCGATCGAGCTGGTGGCGATCGGCTTTGCGCATTTGCTGGCCCGTTGACAGGTTCAGTTCAGACCATCGAGCTGGGTCAGCTAGCTAGATAGCTAGCTGACGTGCACCTTAAACTGGGGATATCACATCCACGGCAGCTAGCTGGTGCCGATGGATTTTCCATGTGCATCGAAGATTGTACGCGCACGTACGTACGTGAACAGCAGCGGAATACATCAAGCTAACATACGTGACGGGGCTAGCTATTCCGAGTTTGGGCTCCGAAATTTAAATATCTGCAGACCATATATTTAGCTACCATTCTAAAACATGTTGTTTTCGAAAATATTATACTCCCTCCGATCCTAAATTTCTGCCGCGGGTTTGTGCTTGTGAATCGTACGTTCGTGTTTAGTTCATTTTTTACGACGCTTGATCAGAGGGAGTACTAACATCTATACGCATGGATTCCACATCATAGAGTTTCGCCTTAAGAGTGGTTTCCACCGACATTTTCCATATTCTACATAGTTTACAGTTTGCATGATATTTACATATTTCGACTTCTATATTAATAAATCTTTTTCATGTTATAGTTTCCGTCGTCTCTTAGACCTCATAATTCTATTTTACATTGACTAGCCGTGATAGGATTGAAACAAATGAAATTCCCCTTAACTTGTAGTAAGGGTTAATAAAAGTTAGAGTACCTACTAAGTTGAGCCATAACCCATAACTACAGGTGATCGATTCCAAATGTAACCTACTACGTGACATCATCATTGTTTGTTGTTATAAATTGTTAGCACTCACGGACAATTTCAATCCAACTTTAGCGGAAAGTAGTGCCATCCTCTGAGCCGTTAGCACGGTGCTTGTGTAACAAGGGGGAGGAGGTGAACGGACTGTTGCCACCTATTGATACCTTTATACGAGTAGAGATAAACACTCATGCATGCGTGTCATGTTCTCTATTGTTTTAGGCTTCTCTCTGTATCCGCCCCCGCCCTCCACCGACACCCACTTCTAGAGAATGCATTCAGAAAATGCAACAAAAAGACTACAATGCGACGGATTATCCCGTATTGCGCATTGTCAACTCCACATCATCATCTTAGCCCCATATCACACGTGCGAGGGAACATCTCGGAGGGAGAGGAGCGGAACGCGTGAATACAATTGATGGTGCATCGTACGTCGCCGCCCTACAAAGCCATTTCAAACTCTCACGCATTATTATTATTTTTCTTTGGAAAAATTCAAATATGTTCCCAATTTAATAATGCTTTTACCACACTAGCAACTGATTAGCTTTTGCAAAACAAAAAACAAAAAATCAAGTAAGTACACAACATTCACAACAACAGTAGAAATAAAAAGACTACGACACAACATTCACAAAATACATGTGAACGTTGTCAACTCCACATCATCCTAGCCCCCATATCCCAATATCTCGGAACAAAGCGCGTGAATAAAATGGACAGCGCGGCGTACGTCGTCGGCCTAAAAGAAAAATACAAATATGTTACCAAGTTTATTGGTGCTTTTACAACACTAGCAACTGGATTAGTTAGCCTTTGCCAAAAAAGAAAATAAAAATCAATTACAGTAGTTAGCTCGGCACACGACCAGCCGGCCCCTCCCTGGGCTGGTCCGCCCCCCACGTCCGGCCGATCGCGCGCGCGGTGACGTCTCACGGTGGGTCTTATCAGGGTGCCACGCCATTTCACGGCGCCACTTCTCCCCACCCTCCCTCGCTATAAATAGAGCATGGCTCCCCCTCCATGAGCATATCCAACAAGCTCATTCACCAGCAACTCAGTACTAGTTGTATTCGTCGTCACTACTGGTCGATCGATCTGTAACTCTGCATTATTTCGCTAATGGCGCCTGCTCAATGCGCTCCCTTGCAGCGGGTGTTCCTCTTCGGCAAGGGCAAGAGCGATGGCAACAAGGCCATGAAGGACCTGGTAATCATTCCTAATCTTGCTCGTACGAAGCTAATTATATATGCATGGATGATGTGTCTATCTATGTTGCTCGATCGTTGATATGTACGCTGAGATTTATGTATGTGGATGTGTGCAGCTGGGGGGCAAGGGCGCGAACTTGGCGGAGATGGCGAGCATCGGGCTGTCGGTGCCGCCGGGGTTCACGGTGTCGACGGAGGCGTGCGAGCAGTACCAGGCGGCGGGGAGGGCGCTGCCGGCGGGGCTGTGGGAGGAGACCCTGGAGGGCCTGCGGTGGGTGGAGGAGTACATGGGCGCCAGCCTCGGCGACCCGGCCCGGCCGCTCCTCCTCTCCGTCCGCTCCGGCGCCGCGGTAAGCATGCGTTTTTCCGATCAGTCTCGTGGTGCGCAGGCGGCCGTCTCACGGTCACGGGCGTGATGATGCATGTGATGATGTGCAGGTGTCGATGCCGGGGATGATGGACACGGTGCTCAACCTGGGGCTCAACGACGAGGTGGCGGCCGGACTGGCGGCCAAGAGCGGCGACCGCTTCGCCTACGACTCGTACCGCCGCTTCCTCGACATGTTCGGCAACGTGGTCAGTAATATATTACTACTACTGCTGCTGCACTTGAGCTCTGACTAGCTAGCTGCTGACTTGAGCTGATTAAGCTCGATCCGTCGTACCATGCATGTGCGCTAGCTTGCTTGCTTGCTCTGCTGGGCTTGGTACTTCGCGTGCATCGGCCAACCGTTGCCATGGGGGCGACGGATACATACGTTTGACATATTTTCGTGTCTAAATAACAAGGATAAATCAGGCTAATAACGCTTTCACAATAAGGAACGAGTGATGAAGGCGACCGGTCTTCTAGTTTGACACTGTCATCTCACTCTGAAACAAGACGAAAAAGGAAAGAGAAACTTTCTTCTTTAGCCCAGCATGTTCATTTTTCACGAAAAGATTATCATGTTATGAAATAAATGAAGCAATTAAAATCAGTCGGTTTGGGATGACGGAAAACGTAACAAAAATTCAGCTCCAACGGAACTGATCCATGAGTACCATGATATCTGCATCTTTTGTCTTGTCGGTTTTTTGTCCGGTAGCTCTTGAGGGCTTGTTCGGTTTCTTAATTTTTGAAGGGGATTGACCGGGAATGGAGTGGATTAAATCCCAAGTAAGTCAAAATCCCCTCCAACCCCCTTCAATCCACCCCAATCCACTTTGTGTGGGGATTAACCGAACATGGCCTGAGTGAAAACATTATTCACCAAGCCACGCTACTCTAGAAGTTTTCCCTCGCCCATCCTCAAAGGTAGATCGACATGACGAAAATTTCGAATGCCTATCGAGCCACTATCAAGTTTCGACACCGTAATTTCGAAACTTGTAGGGTTCAAGTCTGAGTGAAATCCCCAAAGCAGCTTTGCATCGGTGCCGGTACTCGCACCGTCACAGGTCGCACTGGTCCGGTCGGTCCTCAAGTCGAACCACCTTCTTTCTCTGCCCTCTCTCCCTCTCTCTCTCTCTCAATGGCCCACCCACCGCTCCAGTTCACCGACGAACGCGGCGACGGCGGTGGCGGCGCCGCCACGCGGCGGAGGGCACCCCGCGCCTGTGCCCTCTTGGAGGCTGGACCTCGACCCCAAAGGCTAGATCGGTTTCGATTTCTCTGGCCGAGACGCCCTGGTAAAAGAGGAAACCTTGAATCGTCACAAGCGAATAGATTTTATTCTAATTTTACCACAGGACCGTGGGTCTTTGACAGCGAAAGCTTGGGTTTACAGATTCATGTTTTGTTTATACTACTTCGTACCAACTAGCAACAGCATTTTGTCTTAGGAGGATCTTTCCTTTTACCTGCAGGTTATGGGCATTCCTCATGCACTTTTCGAAGAGAAGCTCGAAGCCATGAAATCAACCAAGGGGGTGTTGAATGACACCGACCTGACCGCCAGCGACCTCAGGGAGCTAGTGGGTCAGTACAAGAATGTCTACGTTGAAGCCAAAGGAGAACAATTCCCTTCAGGTTTGTTCAAAATGTTTCACCTTTTTTCTGAATATCTGCAGTTCTGTATCTTGAAACTGAATTCGTGCTTTCTGCACTCTCTGTTGATATGTCTAAATGCTGTTTCTTGTGTTGGCGTAGATCCAAAGAGGCAACTGCAGTTAGCGGTGTTGGCAGTGTTCGACTCGTGGGACAGCCCAAGAGCGAACAAGTACAGAAGCATTAATCAGATCACTGGACTGAGGGGCACCGCCGTCAACGTGCAGTGCATGGTGTTTGGCAACATGGGGGACACCTCTGGGACTGGTGTCCTGTTCACTAGGAACCCTAGCACCGGAGAGAAAAAGCTTTATGGCGAGTACCTTGTAAATGCTCAGGTATGGCGTGCTTCTGACTCTTCCTATTTGTTTCTGAATTCTAGCTTCCGTGCTATGTATGTGTGCACACTGGATGAGCTGGTATATTGCATATATGCTCGATGATGTGCATAGTTCAAGAATTCTTTTTATGCAGGGTGAGGATGTGGTTGCTGGAATCAGAACCCCAGAAGACCTTGATGCCATGAGGGACCAAATGCCAGAGGCCTATGTGGAGCTTGTTGAAAACTGCAAAATACTGGAGAGCCACTATAAAGATATGATGGTATGCTGTTCTAATTCATCTCGTTTTCCATTCTTTCGTTTTCAGTGTGATGTGCCCCTTTGTACTTATGAGTTGGGAAAGAACTAATTTACCCGAAGATTTGCATGAAGCTTCTGCGAGGGGCCTGTCATGTTGTTGTTTTACACAACATGACTTTTAAACCACAATATGATAAAACTTATTTTGAAAGATCAGCTCAGTAATTAGTTTATGGATGATACCAACATGATATTTCAATCATATTCAACCACCATTACATCGATTTCTTCAATAATTGCCCACATTAGTGCTCTTTGATCAAGATCCTGCTCTCAGTATGTTTGAGGAAAACTATCAACTTGCATCCCTACTATTTCCATGGAAAGTAACTTGCATTTTCCATGTGTAATTCAGGATATCGAATTTACAGTGCAAGAAAATAGGCTATGGATGCTACAGTGTAGAACAGGAAAGCGTACTGGCACAGGTGCTGTGAAGATTGCTGTAGACATGGTTAATGAGGCTCTTGTTAATCGCAATACAGCGATTAAGATGGTAGAACCAGGTCACTTAGACCAACTTCTTCATCCACAGGTATATACGCCCGAATGGTGCGTGCATAAACTCATACATGCATATAATTTGTTAGCACCTCTGTTATCCCAACGAATTTTCTGCTCTTTCAGATTATATTTGAATTACTTACTCTCGTTGCGCAATAACTTCATCCCTTGCATGCTGAGAATGCATTCATAACTACTGAAGATAGTGAAATCATTAAATAAGCCTATGTTTTCTGACGTACAACTAAACTCTGGTGTATATGGATAATTACATGCTCTGAGCATTGCAAATATATCAAGTTGATTTTCAATTTGTCATTCGTATGGGACCATCCTCCCAGGTTTTTAACACACATATTCAAAGTCAATCACATGTATTGGCGTCAGCAACTTTATTTTGACACCCTCATTTGAGATTCACTTCCAACTGAATAGTGGCAATACATTGACACATTTTTATTACTCTTATTCTATGAAAACCAGTTTGCGAACCCCGGGGCTGCTTCATACAAAGACAAAGTTATTACCACAGGCTTGCCAGCATCACCTGGGGCTGCTTTGGGCCAAATTGTATTTACTGCTGAAGATGCTGAAGCATGGCATGCCCAAGGGAAATCTGTTATTCTGGTATTTATATGTCTTTTTATCCCCATTTTATGGCAAGTGGTCTCCTTCATTTTATTTCCTTTTTTGCTGGACTTGTGCTTTGTTAGATCTTCTTGTCTCCTGGTTGTTTGTTAGAATAGTTGGTTGAATGGTTGCTTACAGGCACATTTCAGTTACACTGACAACTTTCTTTGACTGCACATGAAAAACACTGCCTTGTAATCTTGAGTTATTGTACCCTGATATATTTTTTAACTTTCTGAATGTAAAGGTCAGGACAGAAACCAGCCCAGAGGATGTTGGTGGCATGCATGCAGCCGCCGGAATTCTTACAGCAAGAGGTGGTATGACTTCTCATGCTGCTGTTGTAGCACGTGGTTGGGGAAAATGTTGTGTGTCAGGATGTTCAAACATCCGTGTAAACGAAACCGAGAAGGTGATTGAACTTCTTGCTGCACTTATCCAAGAAATGCTTTCTTGGGCATAATACCTTGTTCCAGCCTAAAATTCATTATGCAATCATGGCAATTTTGTGTTTGCCATTTGTATTATAGAGTTGCTTACTTTGCTATGTCTATACTCACAGGTGGTAACAATTGAAGACAAGGCGCTCTATGAGGGTGAGTGGTTATCACTCAATGGATCAACTGGTGAAGTGCTCATTGGCAAACAGCCACTTTCTCCACCAGCCCTTAGTGCTGACTTGGAAACTTTCATGTCCTGGGTTGATGCAGTTAGGCAGCTGAAGGTAAATTTCCTAGAAATAAGGAGAACAAGAAAATCCTCAAGTTGAAATTAATTAATAATGGCATCAGTTTTGTTTATTGGATCAGCTCAAAGTATTACACAAGCTTCAATAAAAATCCTTATATTCAAATGTTTCGTGTTTTAGGTTATGGCTAATGCAGATACCCCTGGGGATGCATTGGCAGCAAGAAAAAATGGGGCAGAAGGAATTGGACTCTGTCGGACAGAACACATGGTTGGTGTTAACTTAGTTACTGTTTCTTTGGATACTTAAATTCTTAGCTTAATCCTTTGTCTGCAGCTCAATTGTTCAAAGTGAACTTTATGTATGCAAGTCTACTCTTCAAAATAATGAGAAAAAAGGTTCATAGTCTTTATGTATTTTGCAGTTCTTTGCTTCCGATGAGAGGCTTAAGGCAGTGAGGCAGATGATTATGGCTCCAACTGTTGAACTGAGACAGAAAGCACTAGATTGTCTTCTGCCTTATCAGAGGTCTGACTTTGAAGGAATTTTCCGTGCAATGGATGGTATGTGGAAATTTTCTACGTATTTTTATTACATTTCGTCTAAATGGACCAGGTGCACTCGAGAGTTGAATTCAAATGAGCTGGCTCACTTTATTAAATAAGCAAACATTGACTATTAAATTTATTATTGAACACAAAAAGGTAGATAAAATTGCGAGATTAGGATGTAAAATACTTCTACAAGAATTGTGCGTCTAACGGTAATGTATCATTTGGCATGAATCATGTAGGTTAAGATATCGAATTCTGCCATGAGCCCATGATTAGGATGTAAAGTGGTATATGCAATAATATGATCCATGTAAACGAATAGCAAAACAAATGGCTATCATGGATGGGCAAACCATACACATAAGTTAAAACTACATCTTTTCGAAAGGGAATCCATAATACAGTTTTGTCATACAGAACCGTTTGAACATCAGTGTTTGCATTTCAGGTTGCCCGGTGACTATTCGGCTCCTGGACCCTCCACTTCATGAGTTCCTTCCAGAAGGACATGTCGAGGATATTGTGCGTGAGCTATGCTCTGAAACCGGAGCCGCTGAAGATGATGTCCTTGCAAGGATGGAGAAACTTTCAGAAGTAAATCCAATGCTTGGTTTTCGTGGTTGCAGGTTGGTGTTTTTGCCTTGCTGTTTTTTAGTTACTAAAGATCCATTCATTCAAGAGAATAAATCCATCTGTGTAATCTTTTCATAGCTCATTCACCTTTGAATAACGTTTTTCTTTTCACGTCTATTTACTTGGCTGTTCTCCTCTTATGTTCTTGTATAGAAGCATGTGTTATCATTAATATCTGTGTTTTTTCCCTTTGCTAATGTTGGCAATGCTAATATTTCAGGCTTGGTATATCCTACCCTGAATTAACAGAAATGCAAGCCCGGGCCATTTTTGAAGCTGCTATAGCCATGAGCAACCAGGGCATTCAAGTTCTTCCAGAGATAATGGTTCCTCTGGTTGGAACTCCCCAGGCATGTCTACTTTTTCCTGCATATTTTCTTGCTGATGTGAAGGATACCTGCACATTTAATGCAGTTGAAAATCACATATACATTTGATGACAAAATTGCATGAAACATTTCATGCCTGTGTAATTCCGAAATTATGCGGTATAATGTATACAACACATTAATGCGGAAATATTGACTTCACCTAGGAACTGGTCAATTTCATTTCTCTTCAAATGCACTTGGTTTTTTCATTGTAAATTTGATCCGTCACTTGACTTTCCTCCAGACAATTGACATTTGACTTTGCCAGGAATTAGGCCATCAAGTGGCTCTTATCCGCCAAATTGCTGAAAAAGTATTCACTAGCATGGGGAAAACCATTGTCTACAAAGTTGGGACTATGATTGAAATTCCTAGGGCAGCTCTAGTGGCAGATGAGGTAAACAGCTGATGGTACCTCTGTTCTTTCCATAAGAAACATAAAATATGGCCTATTGCTGTTCAGCATGTAGACCAAATAATACATGCACTGATTTTGGAACTCCCAACATTACTAATGGGTTGATAAGAGTTTTCCAAGTGCAAAGAATAAGCTTATCAAGAATGTTGAATGGAAGCTACACATGTCCCTATTCCTTCAAAGCTATAGCCTAACATCGTTGCCTTGGTTGCACATGCATTGACAGATAGCAGAGCAGGCCGAGTTCTTCTCTTTCGGAACAAATGACCTCACACAGATGACGTTTGGCTACAGCAGGGATGACGTGGGGAAGTTCCTCCCCATCTATCTGGCTCAGGGTATCCTCCATCATGACCCCTTTGAGGTAAATTTGTTGTGACCGGGGCCGTAGTAATTACCACCCATATATTTCATCATTTACAGACATGAGCACCTCACGTGTCTAGGAATTTTGCATATTCTTCTCTTGACTTCTGATGTATAAGAATAATCTTATCAAATTGTACTTAGCGATCTACCTGTGAATGAATATACCAGGTGCTTGATCAGAGAGGAGTGGGGGAGCTGATTAAGATTGCTACGGAGAGGGGTCGCAAAGCAAGGCCTAACTTGAAGGTCAGTATTGCACCTGTGCATAATCTCTTCTGTGATTGCACAGAATTCTTGTAGCTCATTTGACTGATTGGTTTCTTATCCCCGAAACAGGTGGGCATCTGCGGTGAACATGGTGGAGAGCCATCTTCAGTTGCGTTCTTTGCAAAGGCTGGGCTGGATTATGTTTCTTGCTCCCCTTTCAGGTTGGTTGAGATGTTTGAAACTCTGAAGATAAGTACTAGGCTGGCACCATTTACCGCATTTAACATCTTGATATGGAACTTCTTGGTAGGGTCCCGATCGCTAGGCTAGCTGCAGCCCAGGTGCTCGTCTGAGTGGTGCCGCCTCATGCCTGGTCAACCGGATCGCCTGCTGTTGGTGCTTCTGGATGGTGAAGATGAATAATACATAGCCATGGACTGGTGGAAACTCTGCTGCCTGACGAAGGCTGTTGTATATAGTGTAGCTTATGCGCATGTAAGCCTGAAATGGGTGGTTCTATGCATTTCCCTTGAACTGTCATGGTAATGTAACCAAACAGCGATGATGACGAATAGAGATCGAATAAAAAGTGGCAATTACCCGTGCTATTCTACTCAACGCAAGTGACTTCATTTCTTCTTTTGTTCTGTGGCTGCTATGAGCTGTGATTGCAAGTGCAGCACTTTATTCAGTCTCAACTGCGTAAACTAGAATCTTTCCATTCCGCTGGAATATTAAACACCAAAATGTAACAGCGTACTATCATCTTTCCATTTTATTGTTTATCCTTATTTGGAGATTGCTTGGTCGTGCAAGAAAACACAGTCCTTCTATGGATAGAGATCTTACCACAGCTAAGCAGATTCAGTGCCCATAGGGATGACCTTTTTAGCACACTAAGAACATACGACATCATATACTCATCGGTCATACTATCACATTATATTGGCGAATGGAAAGTCGGAACTATGTGGTCTCTGAACAATCTTGAGATCATGTACTAGGACGAAGGTGCCCAAAACCTCGCATGTGTGGTTAGCGCACTCGGTCTTTAATTTGAAGTCACAACAACGTAACTAAAATTCATATTTCACATAAAAATATCATATAAAATTTATTCTTCATTCACATGTGTGCCCACAAGCATACATGTTTTGTTGGTAGAGACTAGAGAGACATACAAGATAGCTAACTGATTGCATCTAGATAGTCAATATCAGCATGTATCAGTTCCAGTCTTCTTGGATTGTCATGTGAATTTTCATGCCTTTCTCACAGTCGCTAGGACGACCTGCTATAAAGGAGGCTACGCTGCCAATGAGCTCTACACGGTCGTGGCCGGAGGTGAAGTTCCCCTGGGGAGGGCCAGCTTGACACGCGTTGTACTCTTTTGTGCTAACCAGAAGCACGTTGTACATCTTCGGGTCATAGTTGAAGATGAGAATATCTCCTTGAAAGAAATTCTTTCCTTTCTCCCAGCCGGAAACACCCAAGCTCCAGCCCTTGTCGTCGCCGACGACCCACTCTTTGCCGCAGGCCATTGTAGCTGACAAAACTAGCAGAAGCACAATAGCGGCGCCAATGTTTGCACGCGCCATTGTGGAAACTTTGATCGGCTAGCTAAAGACTAACGAAGTAGGACTGTAGGAGACGTGTATGAAGCTGCTACGATGATGGTCTGTGTTGGATCGGTGAATACAAGCATCCTATTTATAGGCCCAACGTAATTAATACAATACAAGCATCCTATATTTATAGAATGTGTTGCCACAAAAAGACGTCATCAATTAGGACATAATGAGGAGTTAATACGCGTGATCACCCTCGAAACCGTGGTCATTAAGATTACAAAAAGATAGAGCATATCTAAATCTGTCCATTTGACTTTGAGGCTTTGGCACACCACCTTGCACATATAGGTAGATATTACTTTTCTTCCTCCATGATAGTCGTGTTTTGATATGTATAGATTGTGGCCACAAATGACGAAGGTTTGCATTTGCTTTTCGCGTTTTTATCATTTATGTGCACCGTTGCTCGAAAAATGGGAAATCTGGCTTGAAATATTTTATTTCATCATTTCTGTCGAAACACCATTTTACTAAAATGGAAAAACAACCTCAGATTACTGAATATTGAGGATGCTAATTTTTATACTGCATGCACTATTACTTAAAAGTTACTGTTAATGAGAGACATTATTTTCGTGTCACAATAACGGGCGACACATACAAATCTCATCACATACATACCTAATGCCAATCAAATGTCAAAGTCCTCTCAAAAGAAATCGATACCATATCCTCTCACTAAAAGCAATTATGGACGCTAATAAATCTATTCAATAACATTTATTAAACGCGTATCTTTCGAAAACATTAAATAGGACCACATAGATGTGAAATCCAATTTGTTCCCGGGTGCATATGCACCCAGAGTTTAAAAACAAATCTTGAAATTTTAAAAATTTCGAACTAAAATTTCAGGCATGCATCTTCGTATTCTATATGCTCACAACGTCGTTTCGCAGAAAACTGGTAATTTTTGTGGCATGTGTAAAAATAAAAAAAAATCTCGTGAAAAGCCTTATGTTAGCACCAATTGTTTTCTTTTTTTTACATGGGCCACAAAAAATGTCAGTTTCGTGCGGAAGGACTTTGTGAACACATAAGGTGTTAAGATATGTTTTGTGCAATATTTTTTGACAACTCCAAATGCACTTAAAATGTATTTTAAATAAAGGCACATATCCATCTGAGAGTCGCCTCTCTCTATATATATGTTATATTCATATGCAAAATAAATTCCTAAGGTTAACTCTACTTCTTTAGATCTATACCACAACAAAGTACTCTAGATAATATCATCACCAGGCCCGTAGACCCGAAAGCATTCCTATTCCTTATGAAGTTTACCCTATAAACTATGGATGATGAGGTAATTCAACGATTCGGTTTTAGTGCATTGGCTTCTTTTTGGTTTGTCTTTCTTAGTCCGTTCACTCATCCAAGTATAATTATTTCTCCATCCTAGTCATTCTACATTGATTGTCATATGATAACTATTCTGAACAACTTTCTGAACTTCCTAAACAGTAAACCGTGAACTTCTCGGCGAAACACCCAGATATCTGTTTTTGCAGACAGTATTTCGACCGCCATTTTCAAACCGTTTATCGGAATGACGCATGCGATATGCCGTTGGATTCGTATTGTAAATGCGCAACTTTTACTCTTCTAGACGGTTTTCAAATTCTGTACGGTTTTAGAACAATTTCGAATATACTAAACACGGATTTCACGATTTTGTCTGTTTCCGTAGAGTATTTGGGGCGCCATTTTCAGACCGCTTGTCGGATGAATGCAAATAATATGCCGTTGGATAGGTATGGAAATTGCGCAACTTTTACTCTTCTGTCAGGTTTCGAAATTATGCACGGTTTGAAAACAATTTCAAATAAACTATACAATGTTTTCGCAGATTTGTCCGTTTCCGTACTGTATTTTGGACGCAATTTTCAAACGATTTGTCGGATTGATGCAAGTGATACACCGTTGGAAATCTATGGAAAATGCGCAACTTGTCTATCTCTAGCTAATTTTCGAAATTCGTTACGGTTTAAGAGCAGTTTTAAAAATAAGTATTTCTGTTTAAAATCTAGCGGACAGTGTTTTGGCAATTATTTTCAAACCGCTTATCGAAATGTAACAAATGATACGGTGTTGGAAAGATATTCACTAGGGGCAACTTTTTGTAAAGAATTTTTTTTGAAATTCAGTCCGGTTTTTGATTAATTTTAAAAATGCGAAAACAGAGAAATTCAGTCCGGTTTTTGATTAATTTTTTTGAAATTCAGTCCGGTTTTTGATTAATATGTGTTGGACCATCTTTTTCTGAACTTCTCGTGAGACACAGGTGAACTTCCTATTCTCGAACCAGTTCTGAACTTACTCAGAAAGCTGATGAACCCCCCGAAATATGTAAGTGAACTTCCTATTTTTTTCACAAGTGAACATCTCGCTGGAACATCTTTTTTCTGAAATTCTCACGATTCACAGTTGAACTTCCTATTTCTCGAACCACTTCTGAATTTTGACTCACAAAGTTGATGAACTTCGCTGGACACGTAAGTGAACTTTCTATTTTTTCTAAACTGAATCTCTAGCTGGAACATCTTTTTCTGAACTTCTCATTAAGCACATGCAAACTTCCTATTCACGAATCACTTCTGAAGTTACTCACAGAGTGGATGAAATTTTCCGAATACATAACTGAACTTCCTTTTTTTCGTAACTTAATTTCTCGGCATACTATATTTTTTTCTGAACGTGAACTTCCCATTTTTTCGCAAGTGAAGTTTATTTTTGCGAACTATTTTCTGAACTTCTCGCCGATTCATAAGTGAACTTCCTATTAATTTCGCAAGTGAGGGGTTCTGGCGGCACCCGATGGGGCGACGGAGGTTCAGAACAGCTGGTTTTGGAGGTTCAAAACTACCATGGCGGTCCCGTAGCATGCTCGAGTGAGATCACCAGTTTATTTTCTCGACTTCACAAAGTGTACTAACTGTGAACTGCACTATGACCAACTGTGAACAACGTGCACGGGAAGAGTAAACTGCACAAAAAATACAAACTGAACTGCACAAAAGAGCAGCTCGAGCTGAGATAGTTCAGAAGCAGTTTCGTTTCAGGTTGATTCAGAGTTAGCCGCATCACAACACGGGCCGATGTACTCCATGAGGCACCCGTGTCCCTGCTCACCGGCGCGGCAGGCACCCATGTCCGTCCTCGTGTGGGCAAGCTGGATTCCCAGGGGTGGCGCGTGGCGGTCCTCCTCGTCGGCGTGCGGCTGGGAACCCTTCGGGCGGCGCGGGGCGGAGATGGGGAGGCCGCAACCGGGGGCGGCGTGCTCCGGTGGAGGGATGGCAGCGGCTCCGGTGGAGGGAGGCTAGGGCGGCTCGATCCGGCGGCGTGGAGACGGCGGCGATGCGGCTCCATCCGGCGGCGTGGATCCGGCGGCGTGGAGACGGCTCGATCCGGCGACGTGGAGACGGCCCTCGGCCAGGGGACGAGGCGGCCGGGGAAGGAGGTGGGGCGGCGGCTCGGTGAAGGAGGTGGGGCGGCCGGGGAAGTAGGTGGGGCGGCGGCTCGGTGAAGGAGGTGGGGCGGCCGGGGAAGGAGGTGGGGCGGCGGCTCGGGGAAGGAGGTGGGTGGTGGAATCGGGACGAGATGGTTTGGGGATCGTGGAGGGAGCGATTCGGATGGGGTGGTTTGACTAGGTACAGTACGCGTATTTTTTACGGGAGGTGGAGGTGGCGTGTTTTTCTGTGAGCTTTACTCGGAGAGTTGTGCTGAATAGTTATTCAGCAAACACTTAAGGGGTTGTGCAAAATAGTCCTACCATATATATATATATATATATATATAGAGCAGGACTATTCTGCAACCCCCCTTAAGAGGTTCTAGAATAGTTATTCTAGAACCCCTCCTAATCACCTTCTTATCCCGACTAAAAAACCCACCTTAGTCCACCTTCTTATTCCGTTTAAATACCGAACCGGTCAACTCATCCCACGCAACCTCCCAGCGCGACCTCCTCATCCCCAACCCTGACACACCGAGCGCCGCCGCCCTCAACCTCTTGTCCCCGCGCAGCCCCAGGCCAGCATCCCTCGCCGGCGTGCTTCGTCCCCGTCCAGATTCCTCCGCCGACGTCCCCTGCCCCTGGCCACCGAGCCCCACCGCGCGCTCCCCACCTCCGTCCGCTGCTAAATCCGCCCCGGCACCCCTCACCACCGGCGACAGCCCACCACCGACACTTCCTCCGGGTGCGGCGCACGGTGCGGCTCTCCCGTGGCGCTCCAGCACCTCCCCGTGGCGCGGCAGCCCTGCTCCTCCAATGGTGCGCCGTCGACTGCTTCCTCTCTGGAGCCGGCGCGCGGCAGCCCTGCTCCCCACCTGAGCCTAGCACCATCACCGCTGCCGTCTAGCTCTCCGTGGAGCCCCTCTACCCGCCGGTGCATCGCCCCGCCTGAACCATCCCCGCGCTCGAGATCCAGCCAACCGTGGCCGCCACCACCACGGCGTCCCGCCGCCGCCGGGGACCCTCATCCCGCCTCCCGGACCTGCCATCACCACCACGACTGGCAGCCACCGTCGTTTCCCCCAAATCTCGTGCTCCGTCTTCAGGAGGGCCCGTCCCAGGTCCATCGGACGCAGCTCCCGCGCGGAAGGGTTCCCACGGTCGATCTCTCCGTCCGCCACCCAAGCGGCCATTGGAGGCACCTCCCGTCCACGCTCTTGGCAGAGATTGGAGTCCACTTGCGCCTGCCATATGAGCTTCACCTGATTGCAGACGTGAACTTCCCCTGCTTCGTCCACCAGCAAAACTGACAGAGGTGCGGCGCGGCGTTCTGGGTTCAGACTTCAGAGAGAGAGAGAGAGAGAGTTGCTTCCCTGCTAAGCGAGGGATATACAGGAAGTTCATTTATGCTTGACGCTTTTAATCAAAGCAAAGCAACCATTTATACAATATAAAAGGACAATTGGAAAATTCACTCTTTGAAAATTTAGAGGTGCGATGTGAACTTCATGTATGTTGTTTCTGAACCTCGCCTGGCAACGATGTGGACTGCAAACTGTAATTACAGAACTGATGGTTTCTCTCAATTTATTCAGCAACTGCAACGATGTGGACTGCGAAGTTCACTTATTTATTCGCAAATAAAATCAATTTAACCATGTGTAAAAAAAAAGTTCACAATTTCTGGCTGCAAAGTTCACCATTGCTAGAAGTGCGTCTAAAGCTTAGTGCTCCGTGAGGAAGTTCACTTCCGTCTCCGAAGAAATTCACTTTCGTGACGAGCGAAGTTCAGAAATGGTTCGAGTACGAAAATCAAACAGGTAAAAAAAAATCATACAAGTCAAAAACAAATGATGGAGAACGTGCTTCTGGTGCTTCGTGAAGAAGTTCACTTATGTGTTCGGAAGAAGTTCAGTGTTGTAAAGTGGAAAGTTCAGAAAAAACGAGAATTCTAAAACAACAGAATTATGTATATTTAAAACTGCTCTTAAATCGTAAGGAATTTCGAAAAAGTGCGTGAGATAACAAAGTTGCGGCTTTTTTATAGCTTTCCAACGGCGTATCATTTCATCAATCCGATAAACGGTTTGAAAATGGCGACCAAAATACGGTACGGACGCGAAAATAGTGTTAGTATATTTGAATTTTTTTAAAAACCGTAACTAATTTCGAAAACCCGTAAAAATGAAAAAGTTTCGTAATTTTCATAGCTATCCAACGGTATATCACATGCATCATTCCGATAAGCGGATCAAAATCGCACTAGAAAATTTTCCCGTGGAGGTGGAGAATCAGTCTGTTCCGTTAGGAAGTTCACATTAACATTAAATGAAGTTCATCAACATTGTGAGGGAAGTTCAGAAGTGGTTTCAGAATAGGTATTTTAGAACTAGTTCCAGAATAGCAGACCTATATATATATATATATATATATATATATATATATATATATATATATATATATATATATATATATATATACTGTAAGTTTTGGGTATCTACAAAACACGTACACGTCGGGTATGCAAACATTGAGTATGTAGGAGGTGTACACACCATTGGGTATATGTACATTGAGTATCTAAATGGTACGTATACCTTGGGTATATATATCATGGGTATGCGTACAGATCAGATATATATATATATATGTACCGTAAGTATGCGTACACATTAGGTATATATACTACCCCAATTATACCGTATTCCGTCCTGATACCCGGGCACTATGGTGCCCCATCTGAGCTTGCTATATATATATATGTATGTATATGTAGTACAAATAGATATTTTTAAGCGGAAAGTCGAAATGGAGGCCGGGCTACATGTAGCCCGGTTTTCCAAAAAAATTTGAATCAAATTTTCGTATCAAAAAATTCTAAAAAAAATCATAGTTATAGATATCACTGTGAAAATTTTCAATCAAAAATTCCTTGTATTCTGTTCTGAGCAAAAAAGAGAAAATCCGCAGAGCTGACTCGGTGAACAGTGCGCAATCTAAAAAATTTGAAATCTTGCCAGATTTCTCTTTTTTGCGTAGATCAAAATATTTCGAATTTGCGCTTGAAATTTTTCACAGTGGTAGATCATAGTATTATCTACGACTATAATTTTTTTCAGAATTTTTTGAAAGTCAAATTTGCGGATTCAATTTTTTTTGGAAAACCGGGCTACATATAGCCCGGCCTCCATATCGCCGCTCTCATTTTTAAGCTCATATCTAGTTCAACAGAATACCTGGTTCAGATTATAGAAGTATGACAACTATGTTGTTGATAACAAAGTTCGTTCTAAAAAATTGTGCGAAACAACGAAACAAGCTATTGCAAGGTTTTTTGTTTTATGTTTCCTTACAAGTTCCATTGTGTGAAACATTTGAGCAACAACTAAAATAGTGAATATGTTACCTTTGATTTATGATGATTTGTTATAGAGGAATTGAGGTTCCAAAGAATCTATCAACATGTATGCGGCCCGGTGCTAAAAATGCGAGAAATGGCGTGATATCCCAACAAAGTGTCAATTCTGGCCATACGCGAGCGCCTCAATAAGGACCCATGGTTATGTGGCAGAGTCCCTGGCGTCGTCCACTCGTGCGAGCAGGCGGAGGGCATGCCATATGAGAAAAAACACATTTGGGTGATGGACAGGCCTGGCATCCCGTGGCTGCCGCCGGAAACGAACATGTTGGTGTTTACAATTTTATGTCTTTTCCATATTCTGCTAGATTTTATCCTATTTATAAAGTGTTAGGGTTTAGATAACTCTACTCTAATTAGTGGTCCAACGGACCGGCCCCAACCAGCCCTCAGAACTGGCTTAGGTCGAATCTGACAACTTCGGTTCGATCTAGGCCCACCTAGACGCGCCCGCATCCTTTTCACTTAATAGTCAGCGATGGGGAACTTATTCTCACCTTCTGGGGGTGATCTCCTTGTTGGTCTACTGTATAATATCTAGAATGCTACCACCAACTATCTTTTAGTAGTAAAAAAGGCCCTGGGTGGTATCTTTCTTAGCAAAAAATGGTACTCAAGTCACTTGGGCTTAGTTTGGCAATAAAGTTTTTCTAAAACTGAAGTATTATAAGACTGTAGTATTTTTCATTGACGGGAAACAAATAATTCAGTTCAAAAAATGTAATACCCCACAGTTTAAAGAGTCGAAAGGGTAGAAATAGAATATGTGCATTCGCATAGCATGCATCTAAAGATGCGGGTAAATTTCGCGCTTTTAAAATAGAAGAGGTAAAGTGATCGATGTTTCGCTCGACTCGATGAGTTAGGGTTTAGATCATCATGTCAAGTGCAATAAACTTCGAGATGAGCTTCATACCAAATTAAATTGAAATCACAAAAACAAGAAAAGAGTTATCACTCGACAGACTAATTAGTCAAATTAGTCGATTGTCGAGGTGCGAGGTTTTTGAACATGATCTATCTTAATTTTCAACACTTTTGAACACAATTAGATATTATGACAAGATATAATTCAAATCAATCATACAATAACATTCTATATCCATTATTATCTTATTACAACATTCACACCAATATCATCACATGAGAATTAATTCCTCATCTCAAATCATCAATTTACCATAAATATATTATCATCTCATCATCTTTACACATATTCAATACATTAACAAATCCATATCTCACCATCTTAGATCCCCATCCATTCATACATGATCTTAGAACTATTCATATAAGAATCCCAAGACAACAAGTTATAATATATCATCTCATCTTATCACATTCTTTCAGCACAATATGATCATACATGAATTCATATATCAAAGATCTTATCACATCATCCTATAGGCATCCATAAACCATCTCAATTTGACACGAATATAAATACACCTTCAAGAATTCAAATAAAAAGGGAATGTCCAAAAATACAAGTGCATACAACACATGCAAATGGGATCATATGAAAACTTTACAATTTGAATTGAAAGGATATTGTTACATCAATTATGGAATAAGTACATATCTCAATGAAAAGAAAAGAAGTTTACAAAGGAATAAAATGAAGCCTAAATTCAAGCTTGATCTTCTCAACTAATCTTGATCTTCTTATCTCCTAATCTTCTCAATCTTCAATTCCTGCAAAATAAACAAAACAAGACAGAAAAGAAGAAAGCAATACTTTGTTCTTATCAACTTCTCTAGTAAATAAAATCATGTGATATTCAAATGCTTTGAGTGTTATAGAAGTAGTTTGGTAACAGGGCCTGATCAACCTTGTTAGCAAATTATTTTTTTATGCATAAAGCAATTGGAGGTCATATAACCAACCCAAATTCATCTCAAATTAAATAAGGACAAAAGAAAAGTTTCTGTGAATTAAAATGTTTGCCTTCACCACAAGGGTGAGGCAATTGGTTTTGGAACTTAACTAATAGATATTAGAAACTTGTCCTAATATCCAATTGATGACTAGAGGGATCAACTTTATCTTAGGCAACATCTGGTCTTATGGATCAAATTGGATCATTAAAGGCAACATGGATCAATTAGGCAACAAGGACAAGAGGCAACTTGGATCCATACAAGAGAAGGGACAATAGGCAATATTGATCCATATTTATTATCTTAGGCAACAAAGGCAATTAGTCAATCCCTCTAATCTAGTCAAGTTCCTAATAAAAAGAAAGCCCACATTCTCATATTTCTCCAATGGTATTAAATTACCAAGGAAGAAAGTTAAATCATTAAAGCCCACAAATCTGAAATTCAAAGCCCACTTGATCACCATCCATATTCCAAGGCCCATATAGGAGAATTAGCCCACAAGCCCATCTAGTAACAAAAGCCACTTGGCATGCCCAAAAATAAATCCTAGAAGAGGATAATACCAAGCATGAGAGGGATAAGCATGCCACATAGGAGATAAGATCAATGACTAGGCATCCCTATCCACAAACAAAATATCTAAGTTAACTTGCACCTTAAGAAAAGCCATGTTATGGATATGCTTGACACATAGGTTAGCTATCCATAAGGAAAAATATCTACTCATACTTCAACCTCAAGTAAAGCTTAACTATATAAAAGGACATGCCCTCTACACACATGCGTGAGTTCTCATATGCACATATCTAGCAATTCAAACAAAGCACCAGCCGTACCTCACCGCATCTAACACTACACAAATACCAGCAAGAGCATCCCAAACACTTTCCCAGGAAATAATCAGCTTTACCACATGTGTCTCACATCAGCTCAAATACACCAGAAGCTAAATATATTTTCCCCAGATCAGTCAAGAACACCAGGAACACCACCAAATCATGCCCAATCTTTAGAACAATTAGGTAATATGTCAAGCAGCGAGGAGGAGCAGGCTAGCCACAAGACGCAGGTTATCATCATTTTCCAGAAGACCAAGCATCCCTCCAACAACAGGTTACTAGGATCTAGAACATTTAGATGAGAGGGAGAGGGGGAAAGGAGAGATTTCTCTCGGATCTGCATAGTGTTGCTATGTTATGATCATCACTGAGAAATTAAAGCACACACTAGTAAGAATCTGTTCTTATCAAATTGTGCCTCAGCCTTTGCATCATCGGCTAGGCCAACAAATCAAGCACCACATTTGTTCTTATCAGTGCTAAACAACACCTAAATCTGTCCAGAGACTATAGCTCACTAAAATCTGATACTTAACACTGAAACATATACTCAATCATGCTTATTATCTCAGGAAATAAATCTGGCATGTTTGGATGCTAGCAAATCGTCAAAAACTCATATAACAACATAAGTAAATTAGAACAACAAGTAAAACATTAGTATATCATACACTGGTTTAGGTCTTTGAACCAACAATCAATTATTTGAGCATAGAAATATTTTCTAGCATAACAAAATAAGCTAGCATACACTTTATGCACAAACACATATATAGGGGCAGCACAACCAATCTAACAAGCTAAACCATCCAGTAATCAAAGCTATTAAATCAAGCACAGGATCCATACGCATATAATAAGACATATAAACCCATCTTTGAACACTGTAAATATTCAGTTTCGTCAGAGTTAGAGCATCAGCAAATCCACACATGCTAGAGATGATTCAATCATCCAAATAGGAGCATCACATAGCACATCACATCTAGAGGGAGGAGTTCATCACCATGATGAACTGAAATAGCACCACAGACCACAAATAATCGGCACAAAGGCCAGTCACAGAAGTAAACTCACCTGGTTGAGTTGTAGTCGAGGCAGAGCAAGGAGGAGCTGGAGTAGGCGTAGACGAGGGAGTCGTACAGTTGTGCATCACCGTGGTTGCGGTGATGGCATCACCGCCATCCCGCCGGTGATAGCGGCACAGCAGCAGCGTCAGCAGCAGCACCACCACCACACCAAGACCACCGTCAGTGAGCAGCGAGTGAAGAGAAGGAGGCATGGCGGCGTGGCCGAGCCGAGGCTCGATTAGATCGGAGTGCAGGCGATGAGGAGGCGACGTCGGGGTTGCATCCGTTGGGGAGCCATCCCGCCGGTGTCCGAGGGGAGTTGAGGTTGAGTAGGAGTCGAGTAGAGGCTCGAGGAGAAGCAGCAGAGGCACGGCGGCGTGGTATCGGGTCGGCGACCCAAGCCAGTGTGGCTAGGGTTCGCAACCGAGCTCGATTGGGGGCGCGTGGAGGCAAATCAGCAGTGTGGCGGCGGGGGAATTGGTGGAGGAGAAGCTTCACGGTACCGCCGGTGAGTAGTGGCGCCAGATGCGGCCGGCGACGGCCGGAACCAGGGGAGGCGACGGCGGCATCGCAAGGGAGGAGAAGGTGATCGAGCGGAGGACGAGAGAGAGGAGAGGGCGAGAGAAGAGAGAGTGGCTCGGGTCGGTCGAGCCAGTTTGACTTGGTTCAACCAAGTTGGACCAAGGGCATTTTGGTCCTTTCACAATCCAAATTTAATTCAAATTCAAATTCAAAAACAACGACTTCATATAAACTCCTAAAAATAAATTTAAAATATGTTTTCAACTCAAAATTTTCTAAGGAGTCCAAATATGATTTTTATTTCATTTATTTAAAAGGTTTTCTTGAGTGAAAATTTCAAAGATCCTTAAGTGGATATGATTTGAATTAATTTCAAAATTAAGTTTTGAAAAGATTTTCTTGTGTGAATAATTCAAATATCCTTAAGTGGACATGAATTGAATTATCCTTAAAAATTGAAGGATCCTTAAGTGGAAATGAATTGAACTATTTTCAAAAACAATTATTTTTCTAAAAAGAAAAACAATTTGAGTAATAAGCTCAAAGCATATATTTTGAACTTTATTGCATACTATAAATGACTGTCATGTAACTCATCCTAGGTAAAACACACAAAGAAGAATCCATCTAAAATTCATTCACTCTTGTGTTGATAATATTTGAAAGTTAGTCAAATAAATAAAATTTGAATAAATAACTACTTCATGATATTAATGAAATGTTTTCTTAAAGGCATTAAGATTGATAACTTAAAATCGCAAATCCTATTTTTTTTTAGCAAAGAGAAAAGTATTTAATTGAATAAAATAAATTCTTTACATCAATCAAAGTGGTAAACACTTAATTCTAGATATCATAACAATTCAAAGTAATTTAACCAACCCACAAATTATAAACACTAACTAATCCTTAACCCCTAAAATCACTTCAATTATCAAAGTATCAAATAAAACAAAGCCTACACTTACAAGCTTGGGTATTTTTGGGGATTTTACGATGCATCTCATATTTATGCATAATAGCATCTTGACAGTCTTTCCAGTAGTCCTTACCAGGATTACATTGCTATTTTTAGATCTCGGGGTTTTACCGCAAACCCTAGAACCCCGAAGGACATGAATTGCCACCTTTATCATAGGAAAGTTCATTCTTGCATACCGTTTGATGTATTTTTATCAAAGTACTTGCAAAGTTACTTATACATTCCTTTTACTTGCATAAAAAAGAAAAGGTATTTTCGAATGATGTGGTATATACTATTGGTTGGCGGTGGAACAATGGTAAGATGAATAGGTACGGTGTTCCATCGTATGGGAAGGTATATATCCTTAGGAAATTAATAACCCCTGTTCCAGTGGTCCTTTCGCCGTAGTGAAAGCATCAACCAATGGACTTTGTATGGGCGGGGTCAGTCAGAGGCTTCTTTTCTCATCCGCATATCCTCGGCAGGCCTACACCGGGTTGGGTCGTTGCGGCGGCCAACAGCGTGGAAGCGCGTGCTCTTCCTGCCCGACGGGGTAATTGGTGGGGAAGCTCAGGAGGGGTGATGGGTATGCGTGGAACATGATTCCCCTACCGCATCATAAATGGGCGGATGTGTGTTGATTTGGGAGAAGCTCCACATGGCTGGATGTCCTGAGCCTTAGCTATAACACTCATGGAGTGTAAAGAGAGCATATAAAGGGCCAGGCAACTATTGGGTAAAGTGATGCAACTCTGCAGAGTCAAACAACAAATTTGTGATATCACAACCGTGTTCCCGGAATGGAACTACGAGATCGAGGCCGGAATGGAGTCCCATTTGGATTCACAAGACCGGTGGAGGCTGTGGACATAGTTTTCAGAATAAAATCTATCCTTTGAATAAATGTTTGCAAAAACTTGCATCTATGACAAAGACCTGAGGTTTTGGCAGTAGTTAGTGCATGAAACACCTTATCTCTATATATTCTGAACTTGCTGAGTAATGCTGTTACTCACCCCTTCCTATTTGACCCCCTGCTTAGAATTTTGGAGCCACCGGAAGAGATGTCAGCTATCCATCACGGCGTCGAGGAGGTCTTCCACAAGGAATCAAGTCGACCTGGTGGAGCTTGAAGGAGTCAACCGCTACTTCGCCGATGGAAGCACAATGACAGTAATGATAATGGAGGAGAAACAACATCATTGTCAATAGCATACACGAAGACTACACTGTCAATGGAGAAGACAACGTCTATTGAAAGGAGGAGTACAATCCTGGAGAAAGATATCCTAGATGGAATAGATTAGGGCTATGACAATAGTAGTAGTGGATTAGGAATAGAGCTAGAGTTAATCTCCAGCTTAGTGATACGAATTGGATCTTTTCTGGATTTCATTTGTATGAGGCTTGCTTTTGTATAAAGGAGGTTCTCAAGATTTTGTATTGAATATTGTTGTAATCCTATAGTGTTACCTTGGACCTGCTATGTTTCTGTTGTACTACTCTGAGGGATGTAATATTCACGGATAAGTCCTTCTGTGAGTGTTATGTCAACGACTTGCGCACTACAACATGCAGTGGTGTGCTGGGTCACCGCAGATGGTATCAGAGCAAAAGCGATCTTAGGTTTAAAACCCTTTTAGGAGACTTGTAGGTTGGTAAAGACTATATGAAGTTATTTTATCTAAACTATATCTTTCTATAACTTATGGTGGTTATTCACTTGAGAATAATAACATCATACTTATATAGAGTATTCTTATCTATATTGTTTCTTTCTAAAGCTGGTATACCGGTTGAGACAATGTCCTATACAATAGATATACCAAAGAGTGTTATATCCTAAGTCGGTGATATCTATGTGGTATCATTGATAAGAGTATCCTATGAAGTAGATCCCTATCCTGAGGTGATGATGGAAGAAGAAGAGAAGAGAAGAGGATGATAATGGTGAGTTGGATATATGAAGCCATGAAAGTTATGGTAAGTATGCCAATTCCATTGGAAGGTATGATCGAAGAGGATTGTCGGACAATTAGAGGTACCAATTCACGGAGGTTATGGAGAAGTGCACTTGTCCAAAAGTGAAGTATTATGGTATTCATGTATACCCACAGTACCTACACGAGTGATTGAGAGGTCACATAAGGCTACACTTGCTGAGATGAAGAAGTATGGAAGTATACCAAGGTATGAAGACGAAGTTCCATGCCAAGAAGACTTAGTTCCTTTTGAACTGAGATGGAGATAAGTATTCTTAGACACTAGGTCAAAGTTACTCAATTGCGAATGGTCAATTGTGGTAAATACTCATAAAAGACACACCTTGAGTGAAGGATAAACCTGTCCCATAAGACAGTGAGGCAAGAGTTGTTATATAGAATAGGTCTATAAGGTGATATATACCTAACTTGTAGTGAATAACATCTAAGCCTAGGTACTTGAGATGTTTTTTCTCAAAGTACTACTTATTTTACGGGCTTATGTTGCATGAGTGATATATAACTGTATTTGGGTTTTATTGGATCTTATTGGATTTTTGATTGACTAGATCCGGGCATGAAGTTTGAACTTGATGTGCAAATGCATGTTGCAACATTTTGTTCTTTCTTGATGTTACTGGTCTAGAGGGTACATGGGTTAGTATGAGAGCGTTCTGAGTGATCAGAAATTTGAGGCAGCAATGGAAGCTCACGAAGAGAAGGAAATGAAAAGAAGACAGAAGTCAATGAAGCCACTGATGGATATGGACCATTTTCCACGTCATATTAGGATTTGGAGACATATTTTACTAGTATAAGGAAGGATGGAGGAGCAAAGTAAGTTTGACCAAGAGTGTTACAAATAGTTTTACAAGGATCTACCAAAGATGATGCAAGGAAAGCTACACCAGGAGACATAACCAAGAAGGAGGGTTATGAAGTTTTTACATATCAAGTCATGAAGACTTTTCATGGAAGTTCAAATTCAAGGATGAAGAAGGAAAATATGCCAAATATATATGGATTTGTCGTAACTTGGTGGAAGAGGTTATATTTGGAGCAATAAGGAGGTATTGGTACTACTTGGATAGAGTTCGAGAAGTAAGTAAGTTAGACTTATATGTCTAAGAGTACCATAAGGTTGAAGATAAAGGAGTATAAACCCTAGAAGAACATGGATATTTTCAGTTCTTAAAGAATAAACAGGAAGTTGATCGTCTATTCTGAGGCATTACTAGAAACGGAAGTGTGGGAATCAACCGCCAAACAAGAGTTCATAATCAGAGATTGGACAATTACAAGAAGATAACTTGGTGTTGGATACAGAGATAGTTTACAAGAAAGAGTTGATGAGAAGGACATCCAACAAATGAGGATAAAGCATGAGATGAGGGAAGTGAAGTATTTGGATGGAAGCACGTTGAAGTTCCAGAAAGGACATATCAATCATGTCAAGAAGTGAATTTACAAAATTAATGTTGAAGAGAACATCAGGACCATGGGAGAAGAGTCTATTTTGTCGTGGATTGATGATAAGTCAAGAAGGTGGACCGATTTGGAAGAAGGTAGTTCACACATATGATGCCAAAGTACCAAAGTCATAGTCTATATCGGGAGTAACTATGGAGAAAGTTGTATTATCAAGAGGATGGACATCTTAGAGCCAACCATTAAGACGGTAGACATACCATGTATTCTTTCGGAAATGGTTGGGAACCTGCTAATAGTATCTTTTTACTGGAGGACGACACTGAGGATTCCCAATATGGTCGATATATCTTGTGTTCTTCATGAGGCCATTAGGCTTATATAGAGGAAGTTTGAGCAGAAATGTGTTACAAAGCTCAACTGAATGAAGTTCGACCAACAGAAGAGTCACAATGGAGGAAGTATTAGGAAACTCTAAGGGGGAGAGTGAACAAGTGTATTTCATAGTACTTGGGTTAAGAAACACGGAGTTTGGAAGGAATACTTGGACTGAGATAGTGTCGAACTAACTATCAATGCTCTAGAAGTACTTTGAAAGGATGAGCATTGTTGGAAATCTTTACCGGATTTTGAAGTTGAAGAGGTAGTTGAGATTTTGAGGTTGGAAGTCACAAAGAATCCAGTGGTCATAGAAGCTATGACTAGAGGATCTAAATAAGATGGAATCAAAGGAACTAGAGTTCAAGGATGAGGAAGTATATCGTATCAATACTAGAATACGAGGAGATTGACACCAAAAGGATTGTTCATCCTGATTACAGGTTACGGGAGGACTACCTGTAGGATAGAGTATTCATGGTTGGATGGATTACTAGTGTCTAATCCATTCGGAGGAAGCAAACCACTTAGGAAGATTTATGTTCTTTATAGCCAGTAAGGACAGTTATCTCAGAGGTTCTGGAGCTTAGACGATGAGCTTACCATCAGAATTGAAGTGTTTGTAGTTTCCTGATTATAAGAAAGTGTACCAACGATCATATCTGATGATCTTATAAGGATGAAGAAGAGGATCTTCCATGGAGGGCCATAAAGCCAAGGTAATGCAAGGAGTTTGAATTGGATGATTCGAGAGGCATGAAGGAGTAGTAAGAACATCGGAATGTATCAAATAGTCAATGAAAGTCGAGAAATGGATAGTGTGGACCAATAGAGGATGCACAGAAGTATTTTGGACAAGGGATCACTTAGGTCTACGTCAACATCAGAAAGGAATTTGAGTGAATCAATATATGCAGAAGTTCTTTCTACTTATCCCTACATGAGAGGAGTCAAAACTTCGGGGCGAAGTTTAGTTTAAGGGGGAGAGGATGTAATACCCCATAGTTTAGAGAGTCGAAAGGGTAGAAATAGAATATGTGCATTCGCATAGCATGCATCTAAAAATGCGGGTAAATTTTGCGCTTTTAAAATAGAAGAGGTAAAGTGATCGATGTTTCGCTCGACTCAATGAGTTAGGGTTTAGATCATCATGTCAAGTGCAATAAACTTCGAGATGAGCTTTATACAAAATTAAATTGAAATCACAAAAACAAGAAAAGAGTTATCACTCGACAGACTAATTAGTCAAATTAGTCGATTGTCGAGGTGCGAGGTTTTTGAACATGATCTATCCTAATTTTCAACACTTTTGAACACAATTAGATATTATGACAAGATATAATTCAAATCAATCATACAATAACATTCTATATCCATTATTATCTTATTACAACATTCACACCAATATCATCACATGAGAATTAATTCCTCATCTCAATCATCAATTTACCATAAATATATTATCATCTCATCATCTTTACACATATTCAATACATTAACAAATCCATATCTCACCATCTGGTCTTATGGATCAAATTGGATCATTAAGGCAACATGGATCAATTAGGCAACAAGGACAAGAGGCAACTTGGATCCATACAAGAGAAGGGACAATAGGCAATATTGATCCATATTTATTATCTTAGGCAACAAAGGCAATTAGTCAATCCCTCTAATCTAGTCAAGTTCCTAATAAAAAGAAAGCCCACATTCTCATATTTCTCCAATGGTATTAAATTACCAAGGAAGAAAGTTAAATCATTAAAGCCCACAAATCTGAAATTCAAAGCCCACTTGATCACCATCCATATTCCAAGGCCCATATAGGAGAATTAGCCCACAAGCCCATCTAGTAACAAAAGCCACTTGGCATGCCCAAAAATAAATCCTAGAAGAGGATAATACCAAGCATGAGAGGGATAAGCATGCCACATAGGAGATAAGATCAATGACTAGGCATCCCTATCCACAAACAAAATATCTAAGTTAACTTGCACCTTAAGAAAAGCCATGTTATGGATATGCTTGACACATAGGATAGCTATCCATAAGGAAAAATATCTACTCATACTTCAACCTCAAGTAAAGCTTAACTCTATAAAAGGACATGCCCTCTACACACATGCGTGAGTTCTCATATGCACATATCTAGCAATTCAAACAAAGCACCAGCCGTACCTCACCACATATAACACTACACAAATACCAGCAAGAGCATCCCAAACACATTCCCAGGAAACAATCAGCTTTACCACATGTGTCTCACATCAGCTCAAATACACCAGAAGCTAAATATATTTTCCCCAGATCAGTCAAGAACACCAGGAACACCACCAAATCATGCCCAATCTTTAGAACAATTAGGTAATAGGTCAAGCAGCGAGGAGGAGCAGGCTAGCCACAAGACGCAGGTTATCATCATTTTCCAGAAGACCAAGCATCCCTCCAACAGCAGGTTAATAGGATCTAGAGCATTTAGATGAGAGGGAGAGGGGGAAAGGAGAGATTTCTCTCGAATCTGCATAGTGTTGCTATGTTATGATCATCACTGAGAAATTAAAGCACACACTAGTAAGAATCTGTTCTTATCAAATTGTGCCTCAGCCTTTGCATCATCGGCTAGGCCAACAAATCAAGCACCACATTTGTTCTTATCAGTGCTAAACAACACCTAAATCTGTCCAGAGACTATAGCTCACTAAAATCTGATACTTAACACTGAAACATATACTCAATCATGCTTATTATCTCAGGAAATAAATCTGGCATGTTTGGATGCTAGCAAATCGTCAAAAACTCATATAGCAACATAAGTAAATTAGAACAGCAAGTAAAACATTAGTATATCATACACTGGTTCAGGTCTTTGAACCAACAATCAATTATTTGAGCATAGAAATATTTTCTAGCATAACAAAATAAGCTAGCATACACTTTATGCACAAACACATATATAGGGGCAGCACAACCAATCTAACAAGCTAAACCATCCAGTAATCAAAGCTATTAAATCAAGCACAGGATCCATACGCATATAATAAGACATATAAACCCATCTTTGAACACTGTAAATATTCAGTTTCGTCAGAGTTAGAGCATCAGCAAAGCCACACATGCTAGAGATGATTCAATCATCCAAACATGAGCATCACATAGCACATCACATCTAGAGGGAGGAGTTCATCACCATGATGAACTGAAACAGCACCACAGACCACAAATAATCGGCACAAAGGCCAGTCACAGAAGTAAACTCACCTGGTTGAGTTGTAGTCGAGGCAGAGCAAGGAGGAGCTGGAGTAGGCGTAGACGAGGGAGTCGTACAGTTGTGCATCACCGTGGTTGCGGTGATGGCATCACCGCCATCCCGCCGGTGATAGCGGCACAGCAGCAGCGTCAGCAGCACCACCACCACCACACCAAGACCACCGTCAGTGAGCAGCGAGTGAAGAGAAGGAGGCATGGCGGCGTGGCCGAGCCGAGGCTCGATTAGATCGGAGTGCAGGCGATGAGGAGGCGATGTTGGGGTTGCATCCGTTGGGAGCCATCCCGCCGGTGTCCGAGGGGAGTTGAGGTTGAGTAGGAGTCGAGTAGAGGCTCGAGGAGAAGCAGCAGAGGCACGACGGCGTGGTATCGGGTCGGCGACCCAAGCCAGTGTGGCTAGGGTTCGCAACCGAGCTCGATTGGGGGCGCGTGGAGGCAAATCAGCAGCGTGGCGGCGGGGGAATTGGTGGAGGAGAAGCTTCGCGGTACCGCCGGTGAGCAGCGGCGCCAGATGCGGCCGGCGACGGCCGGAACCAGGGGAGGCGACGGCGGCATCGCAAGGGAGGAGAAGGGGATCGAGCGGAGGACGAGAGAGAGGAGAGGGCGAGAGAAGAGAGAGTGGCTCGGGTCGGTCGAGCCAGTTTGACTTGGTTCAACCAAGTTGGACCAAGGGCATTTTGGTCCTTTCACAATCCAAATTTAAATCAAATTCAAATTCAAAAACAACGACTTCATATAAACTCCTAAAAATAAATTAAAAATATGTTTTCAACTCAAAATTTTCTAAGGAGTCCAAATATGATTTTTATTTCATTTATTTAAAAGGTTTTCTTGAGTGAAAATTTCAAAGATCCTTAAGTGGATATGATTTGAATTAATTTCAAATTAAGTTTTGAAAAGATTTTCTTGTGTGAATAATTCAAATATCCTTAAGTGGACATGAATTGAATTATCCTTAAAAATTGAAGGATCCTTAAGTGGAAATGAATTGAACTATTTTCAAAAACAATTATTTTTCTAAAAAGAAAAACAATTTGAGTAATAAGCTCAAAGCATATATTTTGAACTTTATTGCATACTATAAATGACTGTCATGTAACTCATCCTAGGTAAAACACACAAAGAAGAATCCATCTAAAATTCATTCACTCTTGTGTTGATAATATTTGAAAGTTAGTCAAATAAATAAAATTTGAATAAATAACTACTTCATGATATTAATGAAATGTTTTCTTAAAGGCATTAAGATTGATAACTTAAAATTGCAAATCTTATTTTTTTTAGCAAAGAGAAAAGTATTTACTTGGATAAAATAAATTCTTTACATCAATCAAAGTGGTAAACACTTAATTCTAGATATCATAACAATTCAAAGTAATTTAACCAACCCACAAATTATAAACACTAACTAATCCTTAACCCCTAAAATCACTTCAATTATCAAAGTATCAAATAAAACAAAGCCTACACTTACAAGCTTGGGTATTTTTGGGGATTTTACGATGCATCTCATATTTATGCATAATAGCATCTTGACAGTGTTTCCAGTAGTCCTTACCAGGATTACATTGCTATTTTTAGATCTCGGGGTTTTATCGCAAACCCTAGAACCCCGAAGGACATGAATTGCCACCTTTATCATAGGAAAGTTCATTCTTGCATACCGTTTGATGTATTTTTATCAAAGTACTTGCAAAGTTACTTATACGTTCCTTTCACTTGCATAAAAAAGAAAAGGTATTTTCGAATGATGTGGTATATACTATTGGTTGGCGGTGGAACAATGGTAAGATGAATAGGTACGGTGTTCCATCGTATGGGAAGGTATATATCCTTAGGAAATTAATAACCCCTGTTCAAGTGGTCCTTTCGCCGTAGTGAAAGCATCAACCAATGGACTTTGTATGGGCGGGGTCAGTCAGAGGCTTCTTTTCTCATCCGCATATCCTCGGCAGGCCTACACCGGGTTGGGTCGTTGCGGCGGCCAACAGCGTGGAAGCGCGTGCTCTTCCTGCCCGACGGGGTAATTGGTGGGGAAGCTCGGGAGGGGTGATGGGTATGCGTGGAACATGATTCCCCTACCGCATCATAAATGGGCGGATGTGTGTTGATTTGGGAGAAGCTCCACATGGCTAGATGTCCCGAGCCTTAGCTATAACACTCATGGAGTGTAAAGAGAGCATATAAAGGGCCAGACAACTGTTGGGTAAAGTGATGCAACTCTGCAGAGTCAAACAACAAATTTGTGATATCACAACCGTGTTCCCGGAATGGAACTACGAGATCGAGGCCGGAATGGAGTCCCATTTGGATTCACAAGACCAGTGGAGGCTGTGGACATAGTTTTCAGAATAAAATCTATCCTTTGAAGAAATGTTTGCAAAAACTTGCATCTATGACAAAGACCTGAGGTTTTGGCAGTAGTTAGTGCATGAAACACCTTATCTCTATATATTCTAAACTTGCTGAGTAATGCTGTTACTCACCCCTTCCTATTTGACCCCTTGCTTAGAATTTTGGAGCCACCGGAAGAGATGTCAGCTATCCATCATGACGTCGAGGAGGTCTTCCATAAGGAATCAAGTCGACCTGGTGGAGCTTGAAGGAGTCAACCGCTACTTCGCCGATGGAAGCACAATGACAGTAATGATAATGGAGGAGAAACAACATCATTGTCAATAGCATACACGAAGACTACACTGTCAATGGAGAAGACAACGTCTATTGAAAGGAGGAGTACAATCCTGGAGAAAGATATCCTAGATCTAATAGATTAGGGCTATGACAATAGTAGTAGTGGATTAAGAATAGAGCTAGAGTTAATCTCCAGCTTAGTGATATGAATTGGATCTTTTCTGGATTTCATTTGTATGAGACTTGCTTTTGTATAAAGGAGGTTCTCAAGATTTTGTATTGAATATTGTTGTAATCCTATAGTGTTAGCTTGGACCTGCTATGTTTCTGTTGTACTACTCTGAGGGATGTAATATTCACGGATAAGTCCTTCTATGAGTGTTATGTCAACGACTTGCGCACTACAACATGCAGTGGTGTGCTGGGTCACCGCAAAAAACTAGCCGAATTACTAGAAAAAGGGCGCCCTCCCCGGGAGGGCGTGCAGCGGCGTCTCCGCATGCAGCACGTGGTGCAGCAGAAGCGACCGACGTCTCCCGCGCATCCTTCCCTGCTCGCCACGCGTCAGTCCAGGACTATGCGCTGGTTGCTTATTGCTTTTTTTCGTAGATCCGAACACGAAAAATAAAATATCTTGCGAATCAAAAGTCCAAATCATGATCCGTTTTCACGGCTGTACTAGTCGCGTCGAGATCTTCAAAACTAGATCCCATGTTGATATGTTTCGACAAACTTTTTTTTCACTGCCCAAAGTGTGTAGTTTGCACTGCCTTTTCTGTAAATTAGAGTGTATTGCAAAGTCTTCTCTTTTTTGCAGTGCACTGCCTCGGATGGGGACAATGCACTGCCTTCTCTTTTTTCTCTTTTTACAGTGCACTATCTCGGTTGCACAGTGCACTGCCTGTACTGCCTTCGGTTGGGCAGTGCACTGCCTGCATTGTCTTCGGTCGGACAGTGCACTGCCTGCACTGTCTTCGGTCGGACAGTGCACTGCCTTTGGTTGGGCAGTGCACTGCCCGCACTGCCTCCGGCTGGCTAGTTCACTGACTGCACTGCCTTTGGTCGGGCAGTGTACTGCTTCCGATTGCGCAGTGCACTGTCTGCACTGCCTTCGGTTGGACAGTGCACTGCCTTCGGTTACGTAGCGCACTGCCTGTACTGTTTTCAGTAGGGCAGTGCACTGCATGCACTGCTTTCGGTTGGGCAGTGCACTGCCTTCGGTTGCGCAGTGCACTATCTGCACTGCCTTCGGTTGCGCAGTGCACTATTTGCACTGACTTCGACGGAGCATTGCACTGCCTAAATTGGGCGCAACCCGCAGCACATGCAACGACAGATGCATCAACGAAATATTAGTGACAACGACCATTGCATCGCATTCAATATTTCTATAAATATTTTTTCTCCTTTTCTTTTATACGCACTAAGCTAAGCAAGCTAGCTGGATCGATTGAGGTAGCTAACTTACGTATCAGGATGGAATGATTCGCGCGCGTGGCCAGCTAGCTCCTACCGCGACACATGGCGTACGTATGCGCGTCGGCCGGGCGCGCGCTGAGCTTCCCGCGCGAGGGCGCCCTTTTCCTTAACGCTCTCGAAGATTTTTGGTTTCCCATGTTCATATATATGGCCTACCCTAACACAACCAAGCAAAAATGTCCACTGATCCCCTTTCTACGTCGGTCGAATGGACAGACGGGAAGTTTGACCTTTTCCACTAGGGTTCGGGTTTTGCCGAAGCGGGGCTCTCTGGAGCATCGGAATCCCACAAAAACCTAGTTGGTGCAATACCATATGTATACAAGTGTGGTGTGAGGTTGAGAGGGCCGAGATCCTACTCCGGAGTGTGGGCGGCTTCATCGACATCACTTTCTCCCTAGTAAGTTTATCGACTTATTAGAGCTCGAAACACACCTTCGGGCGAATCGGTGGTAATCTCGTGAAGATTTTTGGTTTCCCATGTTCATATATATGTCCTATCCTAACACAACCAAGCAAAAATGTCCACTGGTCCCCTTTCTACGTCGGTCAAACGGGTAGACGGGAAGTTTGACCTCCCCAAAATGACTGTAATTAAACACGGATCCCGCTTGACCTCCCAGAAACTGGACTCGATCACACCATGGCTGCGTACACACATGTTCGTCACCGTGGCTGCGTACACATGATAGTTTTGTACGCATACACATACAATTAAAACGGTGTCCACTTTTCTACACATACACGTAGAAGAGAGCGACGATTGAGATTGGCTGAGTTTGTTGAATATTTAGAGTCACTGATAGGTGGTCTCGACAGGTGGTGGGCCCCATTGGGCAGTGACTAAAAGTCACATCACTTTTTGTTTGACAAAATCCGCCGACTCGTGCGAGACATGCATGCGCACACGTCAGCGGGATCTCGAAACGGCACTCGGACGACGACTACATGTTTAACTATTAGAATGTTGTGTTCGTGTTTCTGTTTGTGTTCGTGTTTCATGTTCCACTTTGTTTGGTAAACAATCCGAGCACTTTTATAAATTACAAGTAGTGATGTGTAAACAAACATGCACGGCAGTACACCACTTTGTTCGCACACACACCAGAGTACAAATAAAAACACTTATGATTCAATCGCTAAAAACACTTATCAAATTAACTAGAGTTCCCTTGCTCTTCTTGCGCAAGGGGGAAGCTTGTCTAGACATGATGGACCTAGACTATCCTTCATGGTTTGGACCCTACTGTATAGCTTGTAGCTCAAATACTCGTCCACCGCTGCATAATCGAAGCTTGTTGGACAATGTCGGCACAGTGGAAACCAGGGTACCACGGGCCGGCCTGCCAGGGCCCACAAGATTCTTTGGATGATTGTCGCTAAGGACCAGGCTCTCCAAGCCTGGCGAGCTTCGCGAGGATTTCTCCCCTCGCGAAGGGTTTTTCTCCTCGCCAAGGGTTCTCTCCCTCGGCGAGGGATCGCTCCTCGACAAGGCGTCTCCGACGCCGCCCGCAATTCTACTAAGGACCAAGCTGAAGAGCTTGGCGAGGCTTTTCGCCTCGCGAAGCGCTTTCTTCGTGAAGCCATCTCTGCTCCCGCGGCAGAGCGCACATGGGCTCTGCGCCGGGTGCAGAGTGACGCGCGTGCCTACGCGCGATGACGACAACGCCGCAGTTGCCATTTCCATGTATAAAGCAGTCAACAAAGCGGAGCCAAGCAAAGCGGACAACGAGTATTGCCTCTTTGGTGACAAGGGAACAGTCTGCAGCTACGCTCCAAGGACGACGTCACTGTGGGTCACCTCCCGCCTCGGCAAGCGCCAGCCCGCTGCCCAGCTGGTCGGTGCCCCTTTTCAGCTTTGGTGACGCCGTTCCCCTGCCGTGGACCGCGTCCACGATCTTTACCTTTATGGTAGACCTCACCTTTACGGTGCACCGCGCCTCCTCCTTCGTCGCCATGTGGTAGCCCTTCCCGCCCAAATGTTTGGGCAGAAGAGGCCCAGAGCGCCTATAAAAGGAGGAGGAGCACGCCCTAGCAAGGGGTTCGATCTTCGGTTGGTGCAGCTCTAGCAACCCTAACCCTAGATCTGAAAATAAGCAAGTAGCCATTGTTAGCCACCTAGAGCTCGACAAGCTCTCCTTGTACTGTAAACTCTCCAAGCAGTGCAATACATAGAAGCAGGACGTAGGGGTTTTACCTCCACAAGAGGGCCCTGAACCTGGGTAAGACCTTGTGTCAATCTCTGCAGTGACGTCCGCAGCGAGCCTGACGAGCACCGTCGCCGGAGCACGTTGTGGATTGTTTGACTCCGTGTTCAGCCCCTTACACGATACCTTGGAGACACCCCTAGTTCCCGGGGACAATCTCCGACATTTGGCACGCCAGGTAGGGGGCTGAGGCGCGTCTTCATCCTCGACACAGCCATGGCCGGTTCTCGTGCCGAACGTCTCGCTCGCCGGACGGCTAGCGCCGCCACCGCTCCCGCAGGCCGCCCGCGCGGCCGCCCGCGCGGGGGCTCTGCTCCGGAGCGCCGCGTCGACCCCGAGCCCCGCGTCGAGCACCCCGACGACGACGACATCGACCACGCTGAGGACGACCTCGGCGAAGAGGAGGCCTCCTCCCTGCCCCCGTCGCGGGACCGTGCTGCCTCCTCGCTGGGCCGCCCTGCGCCCAGCCCGGCGACTGTGCTCCTCATGGCGCAGGAGCTGCTGCAGTACCGCCCCACGCCGGCGGCTCAGGAGGCCTGGCTCAACCGCGTTGCCGAGCTCATCGGCGCCGCTCGCGCCGCGGCACCTGCGCCGTCTCGTTCCTTGGTTCCTTCTGCGCTCGTGGGGGACGTGGCGCACGGCGCACCTCCTGCGCCTCCTCTCCAACCCGCACCCGTTCCGGCTCCACCGGTTGCACCGCAACCTGCTCCAGCGGGGGCTCCTCCTCGCGACGGCCACGCTGCATCGCACGCGTCATCGCCGCATGACTGCCAGATCGTGCAGCGAGCCCCTGAGGACGCACGCGTGAGCATCGAGCGCGGGCAAGAACGCCGCAACCGCGCCGTCCAGGACATCGCCCACCGCCGGGCGCCACCTCCGCGCTACCCTTGCCAACGGCACGGTCACCTACGGCACGGGTGAGTCCTCTCCAGGGCAGGCCTCCACAAGCTCTCACCGATGTGGGAAGGCCCCTACAGAGTCATGCACATCGCTAGGCCTGGCTCAGCGCGGCTCGAGACGGAGGACGGCATCCCTGTCGCCAACCCCTGGAACATCCAGCACCTACGCAAGTTCTACCCCTGATCGCCCTCGGCGAGCAATTTTTTGCATCAAGGGAGAGCCACGCGCCATCACCCTCCACGAGGAAAAATTTCGGGCTCCCCTCTCTACTACACGTTGCCGCGGGCCGTTCGAGAAGACTCCCAAGCCACCAAGCCTCGGCATGGTAACCTCTTCAGGCACCATGTCTTGGCGAGGTGGATCCCCATGCCGGTCATGGCGGAACGCAGGCTAAAAAGCCACCCCCGCATAGGGGCCCCCTGAGCTCTCTCTACATGCGTCTGCCTCGGGCACGCCCCTCGAGAGTCTCAGCCACAGAATGTGGACCCCATGCCAAGAGCATGGCGGATTTTTTGTGCTTCTGGCCAGGCCAGTGTAAGGAGCCTATGTTTCAGGCCAAATTGAACCTTTGCGCATCGCGCCAGCATATTTTGTCGCTTCGGTGTTGTTTGCTTCGGTGTTATTTGCTTTTCTTTCTCGCTCGTATGATCCCTCCTGTGTATCTCACGAGCGGGGGCTAGCAGGGTGCCATGCCACGGGAGCATCCCGGCAGCACCTAAAACTCAAGGGATCCGAGCTCTGAACTTGCGGGTCAGCTCTCATGCATGTCAACTCCCAAGGAGCTCTGAACTCATGGGTCAGCTCCCGCGCACGTCAACTCACCAAGGATCACCAAAACCTTGGTGCTTGTTCTCCTCGTAAGACACACATGAAGGAACCTACGAGCACCATAAGATTCTTTAGCTATCTATTGCTTGTGGGTATGCCTATTTCTCCAAGTGCAGGAAAACAGGCTCTCCAAGCCTCAGGCAAAACGTCAAAGCGAAAGCATCTCGCCAGGGAACCAACACCCACTTCAAGGCGGAAACGCTCCGTCAAGCTAAGTACAAAGACTTGGTCAAATTTCCTCTTGCTGGTCTTTGCTCCTTGAGTCTCTTTTCTCTCTCCCACGCCTCATGGGCTGCTTGCACGTCAAAGGGGAGCCCCAAGCATCGCGCTTCGCGGAGCTCTTACTTCTTGAGGCCTCACGCACCCCCCGGACTTGTGGAGCACTGACTCGCACATACCGAAGCGGCGGTGGTGTAGCGCTAAGAGAGGGTCCTGAGACGTAGAGCGAAAAAGACATGAGGGGGAAGGACAAAGGCTTCCCGAGGGACATTCACAAGCGCACTCAAATATAACTTGATAAGTTTTTACAAAGTTTATAATCAAAATGGCCAAGATAAATGTGCCCTCGGCACGTCCAGCTACAGGCAAGGAGCTCAGGCCGTCGCGCCTCCTGAGGTGCCTGCGCGATCCACAGTGGTTTCCGCCTCTTCCAGGGCTTCCTCGTCGTCGCCTTCGATCACCACTTGGTCGAATTTCTTGGCGTACGCGATGGCGGCCTGCGTGGCGGTCTCCCGCGCTTTGTCGCTGATGGCGCGCGGTGGCGCCATCACGTCCTCAAGATCAAGTGAGGGCTGGAGCCTCATGAGGTTGCTGAAGACGTTGGTGACGGCGACGACAAGGAGGTCGCGACTCTCCTCCACGACACGCTTGTCGAAGCTCTTCGCGACCCCTTCAAGCTTTCCAAGGAACTGCTCGAAGAAGTGCGAGTACGAGCTCTCGTCGTCGGTCGCTGCAGAGAAGGAGGGGACATCGATCCTCAGGTCTCTCCCGACCGCGCGCACGCGGCTCACCAAGCTCTGGAGGATGCTCTGGCGCTGGCGCGTCATGAGCCGGTCAACCTGGCGTTGGTCCCGTGCCCGCTCCGCCAGAGCCGCGGCAGGTCCCACCTGCTGCCGGAGCTTATTCAGGTCTCTCTCCAGGGCGAAGGCGTTCCCCTCGGCGCGCGCCTGGGCCTCCCGAGAGACCTCGAGGCAGGAGGTCAACCTTTTTTCCTCCTGCTCAAGCTCCTTGATGCGCTTCTCGAGCTCCTTGCGCTTGGTCTTGAGGCGGTCCTCGTGCTTCGCGACCTTCTCGTCATACTCTTTTGAGAGGTTTTCGCGGACGAGTTTGACCTTGAGGTCAGCCTCTTCTTGGAGCCTCTTATGCTCCGCCGCAAGGTTGGCCTCGTCGGTGGCCACCCGACCTTCATGGTCCTCCAGCTGCCCCTCGCGGGTGGCCTGGTCCTTCGCGAGCAGCTGGATCTGCTCCTCGCGCCGCTGCAGCTCCTTCTCCTGGAGGGCGAGCTCTTCCTCGCGCCGTTTCAGCTCGACCTCGCGAGGCGCCAGCTGCCCCTCGCGGGCGTCCAGTTGCTCGCGGAGCTCATTCAGGCTGGCCTTGGCGGCCTCGGAGTCGGCGGCGAGTTTCTGCTTCGCGGCCGCCAGCTCGTCATGCTTGGAGGTGGTTTCCGCCTCGAGCGCTTCCCTGGCGGCGTCGAGCTCCTCCATCACCTCCTGCGCCTCCCGCTTGACGCTGTCGCGGGTCTCTTTGGCGAAGCGGAACGCTTCCTCGCGAGACGCCTTTGCCGACGCGTCCTGCCGGCGACACATCTCCACCCTCTCATGGAGAAGAATCCAGGCGTCGCCAAGCCTTGCCCTTTCCTCCGCCAAGGCATCTTCTTCCATGGCGAGCTGCTCCTCCAGCCCGTCGAGCGCTCGCCGCGCCCGATTGAGGACGATCCGGCGGTGGGCTGCTTGACGATGCGGCATTTGCAGCGCCAAGGAGACTCCCACGCTGCTGCTAGGTGCAGTTCCCTCGACGCTTGTCGAGGCGTCTAGGGCATCCTGCCCCGAACTTGTAGCAGCCCCCGCCGCGGCGTGGGGGCTGGACGTCTCCTCTCCCCTGGCCCCGTCGCTCGGGGGCTCCAGAGGTGTCTCTGCCTCCTGCTCCACAGGGGCGCCTCCGGCCCCCTCTGCAACGGCCGCGTCCGCCGCGGCCCTGGGCGCGTCGGCCCTTATCGAGGCCCCCTCCTCTGGAGGCGGCTCCGTAACGATGTCCTCGTCCACGGTTTCCTCCTCCGTCTCCTGCTGGACTGGAGGAGTCGCCACCCTTGTTGGCGACGGCGCCGTCTCTGCGGCCTCCTCCTCCACGCGGTGCTCCGCCGCTGGAGGAGTCGCCACCCGAATCGGCGACGCCACGCTCTCCTCGGCCACCACCGTCCCCGCGCGGTGCTCGACCGCGGGAGAAACACCTGCCTGCTGCGGCTCGCCGGCCGCAGGCGTCTCCGTGGCGACGCTGGTGGTCCCTCCAGCCCCGCCGAGCCGCCGTCTCTTTGGCTCCGCGGGCTGCCTGAAAGGAAGACAAGTCGAAAATCCTTCAAAGGGGGAATTCTTAAAGTGAAATGTTGAAAGAGAAAGAGAAGTCGAGGGCTTACTCGATCACCCACACCCTCTTCTTCGCCTTGGGAGGCTGGGTGAGGTTTGCTCCGGCCTCCTCCCGGGCCGCTCCTGTCTCCGCGCGAGGGATGCCTCCCGCGGTTGCGGCCCTCCTGTCGTGGACGGCCTTGGAGCGGGGCTCGCAACGCCCTCTTCCGCCGCCGCTCGTCTCCTCCTCCTCGGCGTGCTGGGAGCGGACGATGCGGAAGGCGTCCTCCTCGTCGCCGGAGGAGAGCACCTGGAGGTCCACTTCGGCGTGGGCGCTCCTCGAGGATCCGGCGCCCTCGCCGACGGGGTCAGCGCCCCTTGAAGCCTCGTCCTCGCCAAGGGGGTCCTCGCTTCTCGAGGCCTCCTCCTCGGCGGACTCGGCCTCCTCAGCCTCAGGAGCCTCATCCACGTACTCCGGCTCCGCCGCCCACGGGTTAGGGCGAGGCCCGCTGTGCCCCGCGGGCACAATCCCCCACTCGTCGAACGTGGGCATGTGCGAGCGCTGCTCCTCTATGCTCTCCTCGGCGAAGACAATGAGCGGCTTGGCCGCCTCCTTCTTGGCGGACGGGATCTCCGGCGGTGTGAAGAGGATGCTCATGATCTGGCGGAGCACATCAGGCTCGAAGCCGTCCCTGCTTAGCCGCATTGCATCGTCCTTGCCGTCGTATCGCCACACCGGCTCGGCGTGCTGTTGGAGGGGAGCGATGCGGCGCCTGGTGAAGTCCTTCGCCACCATCTGGCCGGTGACCCCTGCCTCGCGGATGTGACGGATGTACTCGTACACCGCGTCAAGCTTCGAGCCCCTGAAGTCCGCGCTCGCCCAGCGCGCCCACTTCCTCGGCGGCGCCTCGGGCACCTCCAGGAGAGGGTGTGTGGCCTTGGCGTCGACGAAGAGCCACTTCTCGCGGAACTTGTCGACCTTTTTCGTCACCTTGGTGACGGCGTCCTCGCCGCTCCAGGCGATGGGGATGTAGTTGTCGCTCCTGGCGTCGACGATGCGGAAGGAGACGCACCCAAGCCGCTCGCCCTTGGCGGAGTTCCGGAGAGAATAGAAACTGCGGAAGAGCGCCACCGAGGGGCGGATGCCGACGTAGGCCTCGCAGAAGTGGGCGAAGATGGCAAGGATGAGGATGGAGTTGGGATGAAGATGAAGAAGTTGGATCTGGTACGTCTCCAAGATCGCCAGGAGGAAATCAGAGAATGGTGGTACCAGGCCGGCGTAGAGAGTATGAAGGAAGATGGGGTAGAAGGTGTCGGTGAGCCTGCTACCGGCCGGCCTCAGTTCGGTGGCGCCGTGCTCGTTGGTTTTCGCCGCCGCCAGGTGGCGCACCGTCGATATCGTCGCCGCGGTGACACGTGTCCGCGGCAGTGCTCCCTCGAGAGCAGCGGACGTGCCCGTCCACGCCATCACCGCTGACGAGCTCGCCTGCGCGGTGGGCTTGCCCTTCAAGTCGGTGGCTGCTTTCTTGGGCGCCATTGGTCGCCGGAGAAGAAGAAGAGTACTCTGGAGATTGGAGCTCTCTGGAGAGATCCAAGGCGTGGGGAGGAGTGTGCGGAGGAGTTACGGGAGAAGTAATGGGCGCCGCCTGCGCGCCCAGGCTTTATTGACCATCACTCGAGTCGTGGCGGGCCCCACAACGTCGCCCGTTGGAGCCGAGGAGGTCGTGGCCGCGGGTGCAACCGCTGCGTGACACGTGTCGCGGCCCTGCCAGGCATCTTTGGCCCCTCGACGCTTCGCCTTCGTCCATGGGCCTCGGCGTGCCCATCGCGGGCCCGGGGGCTACTGTCGGCACAGTGGAAACCAAGGTACCACGGGCCGGCCTGCCAGGGCCCACAAGATTCTTTGGATGATTGTCGCTAAGGACCAGGCTCTCCAAGCCTGGCGAGCTTTGCGAGGATTTCTCCCCTCGCGAAGGGTTTTTCTCCTCGCCAAGGGTTCTCTCCCTCGGCGAGGGATCGCTCCTCGACAAGGCGTCTCCGACGCCGCCCGCAATTCTACTAAGGACCACGCTGAAGGGCTTGGCGAGGCTTTTCGCCTCGCGAAGCACTTTCTTCGTGAAGCCATCTCTGCTCCCGCGGCAGAGCGCACATGGGCTCTGCGCCGGGTGCAGAGTGACGCGTGTGCCTACGCGCGATGACGACAACGCCGCAGTTACCATTTCCATGTATAAAGCAGTCAACAAAGCGGAGCCAAGCAAAGCGGACAATGAGTATTGCCTCTTTGGTGACAAGGGAACAGTCTGCAGCTACGCTCCAAGGACGACGTCACTGTGGGTCACCTCCCGCCTCGGCAAGCGCCAGCCCGCTGCCCAGCTGGTCGGTGCCCCTTTTCAGCTTTGGTGACGCCGTTCCCCTGCCGTGGACCGCGTCCATGATCTTTACCTTTATGGTAGACCTCACCTTTACGGTGCACCGCGCCTCCTCCTTCGTCGCCATGTGGTAGCCCTTCCCGCCCAAATGTTTGGGCAGAAGAGGCCCAGAGCGCCTATAAAAGGAGGAGGAGCACGCCCTAGCAAGGGGTTCGATCTTCGGTTGGTGCAGCTCTAGCAACCCTAACCCTAGATCTGAAAATAAGCAAGTAGCCATTGTTAGCCACCTAGAGCTCGACAAGCTCTCCTTGTACTGTAAACTCTCCAAGCAGTGCAATACATAGAAGCAGGACGTAGGGGTTTTACCTCCACAAGAGGGCCCTGAACCTGGGTAAGACCTTGTGTCAATCTCTGCAGTGACGTCCGCAGCGAGCCTGACGAGCACCGTTGCCGGAGCACGTTGTGGATTGTTTGACTCCGTGTTCAGTCCCTTACACGATACCTTGGAGACACCCCTAGTTCCCGGGGACAATCTCCGACAGACAAAGGGTCTTCCGGTCCCAACACTTATGAAGGCTTGTTGGGAAGTTCTCCTTCATGTAGTGGTAGGATGCCGATGAGCTCCCCCGCTAGAGTAGTCATTCCAATTCTGTCTCCATGTCCCCTGAATTCCAATTGGATGTCCAAATGGTTCTGTGGCAGATTGAAGTCCGACTCCATAAGAGCTCTCTTGTCGCCCGTCATGTCCACGCTTGCAAATGTGATCTCCTTGATTGAAAAGATTTTTTGCAGCAAATGGCGTCCAAGATTTTTTCTGCGACGACCTGCACCAGTGGTACAGGAGGACGTGCTTGCGCATGGAGATTTGCACGAGCGTGACGACACGGTGGTCGGGGTGTACTCCAGGTCGAGGCCCGCGATCTTGTGCTTCGCACTCTCAAGCCATTCCTTGTAAATACCGAGGACTGATACGTTGCAAACGTATCTACTTTTCCAAAGACTTTTCTATTGTTTTGCCTCTGATTTTTAATGAATTGTTTGGAACTAACCCGAACTGACGCTGTTTTCAGCAGAATTGCATTTGGTGTCTTTCTTTTGTGCAGGGTTTAAAAGTTCGTGGAAAATTCCAGAAAAATCAGAAAAGGGGTTTTTGAGAGAAAATAGCCACGGAGCCAGAAGACCACGAGGGGGGGCACCCCAGGAGCAGGGACGGGTCCCACCCACGGGTGGGGCCCAGGCCACGGCCGGAGGCCGCCCCTGCCCCTGGGACATCGCCTCTCGGCCCCCCTTTGCATATAAGACCCCTTTGACCTAAAAACGACGAACCCCCGATCACTTTTTCCAGAAACCTTACGGAGCTCCGCCGCCATCCCGAAACCTAAATTCGGGGTCCAGGATCGCTGTTCCGGCACCCTGCCGGAGTGGAGATCGTCGCCATCGTCACCGCCAATGCCTCTCCATCAACCATCCATGACACCCCCCACCATGTGTGAGTAGTTCCCTACTGTAGGCAAGGGGATGGAAGGGATTGAATAAGATTGCTCATGTAATTCGATGCCAAATTGTTAGGGCATGATGCCTAGTATCCTCTATTTGTGTTAATCATCGTTGGTACAATTAGTTATGCTTAATGCTTATCACTTTGGGCCCGGGTGCCATGATTTCAGATCTGAACACTTTATGTTTTCATGAATATAATTGATGTTTTGGGTTTTATCTACTAATTGTATGCACTTGTTGTCAACCGGAACCGGAGACCCCGAGTGACAGAAACGGGGACATCGATGGGAATGGTTGGTAACTCGAGGGTCACATGTATTCATTGTGTGTTAATGCTTTGCTCCGGTGTTCTATTAAAAGGAACACCTTAATTGCCATTTGTTCCTTAATTGGCCCGGCTGAAACCGGATGGCAGGACAAAAGATGCCGTGCAAGTTCTTATTGCAAGCACATACGGCTAAATTAGGAATACATGCCTATGATCATTTAATACTTCGATGCTATATTTATTTTGCTTCGTGCCTAGTTATGTTTATTTCATGAGCTATCTGATTCATGCAACGCCTGTCTATCTGTCCCTATGCTTACGGTGTTTTTACATCCTGCTGTTTACAATCAATATTTCTGCTGTCACCATTGCTGCCTTTATTTTGTTACTGCTGTTATTGTTCTACTTCTGCCGTCAAATTACTATTACTGCTGATAAATTGCTTCGAGAGAAATCCTTTTCAGGTGTGGTTGAATTGACAACTCAACTGCTAAGGCTTATAAATATTCTTTGGCTCCCCTTGTGTCGAATCAATAAATTAGGGTTATACTACCTGCAAAGACTGTTGCGATCCCCTACACTTGTGGGTCATTAAGACTATTTTATGGCGCCATTGCCGGGGAGCATAGCTCTATTTATAAGTTTACCTGGGAGTTTTTCTGTCTGCTATAATCTATTCTTCATTATGAAGGGTAAGCGTGATCCCAAGTTTCCGATACTACCGTCCACAACAAGGAAAGGTACTGCTCTGAACTATGAAGCTACTCTTGATTCACCTACTGTTTTAAATCGACTTGTTACACCACCTGCAAACATTGGTCCTACTGTTGATGCGTCACTTTCTAAGTCTGCTACTGTTTCTGATGAGTTTGATGATGCTTCTATTATGCTTGATGATTCTGGTTCTTTAGGTCCTTTTTTGGATACTCTTATTTCTAATCATGAGAAAATTACAAATCTTGATGAAAGATTTATTACACCTGCTAGCTCTCCTGAGTTATATAATTATGAGAGTAGGTATCCTGATGATTCTTATATTGATGTTAATGATGAATTTATTAGACAATATATGAATTGTGAAGCCTCAAGAGATCCGATGCTTTAAAGAAATTGCTTGAAAAACATCCTATTAAAAATCATTTTACACCTGATCCTAAATTTGCTACTTCTCCTATATGCATTAAAGATGATGATTTTGATTTCTCTGTTGATCTCTCACTTATATCAAATGTTGAATCTGATCCTTTTTGTGGAACTGAGAATGATGATGCTATAGAACACATGAATAAATTAGCTTCGCTTAGCTTACTATTTTCTGTTGACAAGAAGATACAGCGCTACTATTTTGTAAAGTTGTTTCCTTTTTCATTAAAAGGTGATGCTAAAGTGTGGTATAATGCTTTACCTTATGGTTCCATTAAAAGTCCTCATGAATTGCTTGATGTTTTCTTTGCAAAATATTTTCCTGCCCATATGAAGCATGAGGCTTTGCAGAGAATTTTCAATTTCAGACAACTGGAGGATGAGCATCTCCCTAAAGCTTGGGGGAGATTTGGCTCATTACTCAGGGCTCGGCCAGGGCATGATATACCAAAGAATGAACTTCTCGATATATTCTATAATGGATTAACTGATGAATTTAGGACATACCTAGATAGCTATGCTGGTTGTGTTTTTAGGAAAAGAACTGTAGCTGAAGCTGAAGAATTAATGGCTAAGATAGCCCAAAATCATGATGAATGGAGTGATCCTGAGCCTCCTCCTTTACCAACCCCGAAGAAAAGGGATTGCTTTTCATAAACCCAGAAGACATGCAAAAAGCCAAGAAATCTATCAAGGAGAAAGGTATTAGAGCTGAAGATGTGAAGAATTTACCTCCAATTGAAACTTTATGTGAGCCTACCACTCACCCACCTATGGTAGAGGTACATTCCCTTTATGATTTTACTGTCAATGATATTCCCTATAGCAAGCCTCCTAGTCAGTGTTTGGATGAATTTAATAACTTTGTTGTTAAACAAACACATTTTAATATGCAAATTCAAGAACAATTAAATGATAACACTCTGGTTATTAAAAATTTGTATTCTGTCTTGGAGAAAACTGCTAATGATGTTAAAGGTCTTGTTAAGCATTTTCACATGGTTCAAACTCAACTTGAACAAATAACTAAAGTACAAAAAGATTTGCTTGCTGGTATTCCTATACAAAGTAATAAACAAGCTTATGGTGTTTCAACTAGAGGTGGTATCACTACTCAAGACCCTTTTTATCCTGAAGGACATCCTATAAGAATTGAAAAAGTGTCTCAGTTGGCTGAAAATAATATTACTAGCTCCCCTTATAGACAAGCTTATTCCTACTGATATTTCCCTACAAATGGCTGATAAATCTACTGTTGTGCCTATTGGTATCTGTGAGGATGTTCCCGTTAAAGTTGCTAATTGTTTAATCTTAACTGATTTTGTGGTGTTGGAAATGCCTGAAGATGATAATATGTCTATTATCCTTGGAAGAACTTTTCTTAATACTGTAGGGGCTATTATTGATTGCAATAAAGGAAAAGTTACTTTTAATGTTGATGATAAAGAGCACACGGTATATTTCCCAAAGAAGATTAATACTAAGATTGGTTTGAATTCCATTGAAAATATTGAAGCCATCAAGGTTGGAGCTATTGATTGTCCTATTCTTATGCATCATAGAAAATATGAAACTCTTATGATTGGGACAATTGCTATACAATATGAGGTAACATAATTGTCATTTGGAAATTGAATTCTTTATGTCAAATAAATTTGGTGTGGTAGCAAGACTTGATCAACCTTGCTAACAAATCAATTTTAGCAACATAAAGACTTTAATAACCATTAGTTTTTCCTCTGATAATTATCTTTTACTTTTCTGCAATTTTTATTCCTTGCTTAGTTTATCTCTTTTGAATATCAATATCCTATTTTATTAGCTTATTTTAATCTCATTTAAGTTCTTTGGGAAAAGTTTTTGAAAAATTCCACAATTTTTATTTTTTCAAAGAGCCACAGAAGTGGCTGAGGCTGACTCGGGGGACCTCCCAGGGCCAGAGGCGGGTCCCAACGGCAGGTGAGGGCCAGGCTGCGGCCAAGGGCCACCTCTGCCCTGTGGAGGGCCCCACCAGGTGAGCTGCCTCCCACTCTCTCTCTCTCTCTCTCTCTCTCTCTCTCTCTCTCTCTCTCTCTCTCTCTCGAAAAATCACTCCACCATTGTTCAAACCCGAGTTCTTGCTCTTGAGTGCTGGGATTTTCGATCTCTTTATTCAGCCCATCAATCTTGCTAAAATTTGGTGCAAATCTTCTTCGGTATGTGACTCCTTGACCCTCCAATTAGAATCTTGAATGGTTTTGTGTAAGTTGAGTATTTTGCTACTGTATATGACCCTTAATATGAGCTTGCATGCTTGATTTGCAATTCGTTAGATGGTTTTGATGCATGTATTAGTTGGTATTAAGTTATGAGAGTAGTTTAATGCACTTCCTATATTTTATTTTCAAGTTTTATGAGGTTTGTTGAAAAATTTCAGAAAAGGAAGAATATGCCTAAGTTCAATTTAGGTGGGATCTTTAAGAAGAAGGAGCCCTCTTCTCGTCGAGAAATGAGAGGGCAAGTTCTAGTGCACCCATGAGGCCCTCATACAATGAAGAATTGGAGCCACTTGGTGTTATTGTGCTTGCTCGTGAGACGGATGTGCGTTCATCGGTATACCCATGTTATGAATTTCTACAAGCCGCAGGTATACGCGATGAATTTACTAGACTTGTTGCTAATGCATGCTTGACAAATATTGTATTAATGGAGAGGCCCCAATATCTTAAGCTCACTAATATGTTTGTGCAAAGCTTTAATTTCATTGATGATAAATATCACCCAAGTGTGGAGTTCATGTTATATGAACAACCTTGGAGAATGCCCTTGACTAAGTTTTGCAGTGCTTTGGGTGTGAAGAACACGTGGCTCACAAGCAAGATGAACAAGCAGCCCCAGTACCTCAAGGAGCTCTATGCCAGAATCTGTCATGATGATTGGAGGGACTCTACGCGTGCAAAATTTGGGAGCATTCAGTTTCCAGCTGTGAGGTATTTGGGCTATGTCATTGCTCGTTGTATCCTTCCCCGGGATAACACGAGTAACATGTCTAGTCCTGATCTTGCTATTCTTGCCGCTGCAATTAATCATGATGATTCCTATAACATTGGTGCTCTTATTACTCGTCATCTTAGCACTAATAAAGTTAAAGGAATTATTTATAGAGGTATCATTGCCTCAATCATGCTTACTACTGCCATGCTTCCTCCTAGAGAGGATGATTTAGAGTTGGACTTTATTAGGCTTGATCTTGCTGCAATGAAATCTCATCATTTTGTCACTTATGATTCCACTCTGGAGAACTTGCAGTATAGATTGTTATTTGGTTTTGATTTGGATAACCCTTGCTTTGTGAGATTGCCTGCTCCTGTTTTGTTTAACACTGTTGCTAGGGACGGATACTCATTTTTTGAGGAGGTGCTGGAGGAGTATCTCGCTTCACTAGTCCTTGAGGAGGAGCCACGGGAGGAGCCACAGGACTTGTAGTGGCAGCCACAGCCGGGCGCCAACTGGGGCGTGCCGCCACCATGGTAGATGAATCCCACTTAGGCCAAAAGCCTAAGCTTGGGGGAGTACGTATCTCTCACCGACATCTTTTTATTTCGTTTACTCAATTATTATATGTCGGTGTGTTCGCTATTTCTTTGTATATTCGTTGCTTTCTTATTGTTGTTTTCATTTTGCTCGGTTGCTTTTGTTGCTTGTTTTGTTTACTACTTAAAAACCCAAAAAGATTTTCTCTTTGTTTGCTTTTCTTTCTTATAATAAAAAAGACAAAAAATATTTTCTTTTGTTTCTTATTCGGTCGTTCTCTCTCTCGTTTTAAGTTGCTTCCTTCCAAAACTGAAAACAACAAAAATATTTCTCTTTTAGCTTTTGCATTTTCCCTTTTCACTATTTGAAAAACACAAAATATTTTCTCTTCTTCTTTATTTTGTATAGTTGTTTTAGAGTTCAACCCGTGTTCGTGACGACACTTGCACACTTTTATTACCTCTATATCTTTCGGATGTGCAAGTGTCTATGCAATAATGACGATATTTGGCAGCACGGATATGATGAGGAAAGTTGGTATGAACTCTATTTGCTTTCATTTGTGTACAGATGTTTATCCTCGTGCTCATGTTTTAGTTTGCTATGATAGGATGTTGTGTAGATAATATTGCTTAGCTCTTATGGATTCTTATGCTTGGCCTCAACTTGTTAAGAGTTAATAATTTGTCATGTAGACATGAGCATGTTTTGCATTGTCTATAACATGGTATGGTGAAGTGAGATCCTCCTCCAAAAGATTTAATTGGACTTACTTGGCACATGTTTACACATGTCAAAGACCAAAAATACAGTCTATTATGCCTTGACGGTTTATTGTGCTTAGAATTCTAGTATCACTCATATGCTCTATTCATTGATTAATTTTGTCGCAAAGCATGATTATGACAGTAGTGCTCTTGATCGGTCGCTCCCCAGTCTTCTGCTAGCCTTCACCTGCATTGAGTGGGAACTCTGCTCGTGCATCCAATACCCTAAGCCAAAAAGTATTCCATGAGAGTCCACTATGAAAGAACAAACGATGTCCCGATGTAGCCTAGAGGGGGGGGGGGGGTGAATAGGCGATTAAAACTTTTTCTATTTCGGGGCTTGATAATTGCGGAATAAAACTAGATGTTTAAATTAACAAACCAACAACCTAAAATTCTAGGTTTACCTAAAGTGCACCAACAACTTATGCTAAACAAGGCAAGCAACAAGGTGATAGCTAGATATAGACTTCAAGCATGATGGCTATCACAATGTAAAGTGCATAAGTAAAAGCTCGGGTATAGAAATAACCGAGGCACGCGGAGACGAAGATTTATTCCCGAGTTCCTCCTTGTTAAGGGAGTACATCTCGTTGGAGGGGTGTGAGCTCGCCACAAAAGGCCTACTCAAGATGCCACAAAGGCCTCACCCTATTCTCCGATGAACCGCACCCAAAGGTTTGGTTCACCTTCCACTATCGGAATCCTTCGAGGCGGATTCCGGAGCCCTTACAACTTTTGGGGCACACACCCACAACTCAATTGGGGGCTCCCAAAGCGTGCCGAAGCTTCACAAGCCGAAGTCTTCGCGGCACCACCGTCTAGGGTCCAATGACCCAAGAGTAACAAGCTCCCAACCTTCGATCCCACGAATCACCGTGGGGAGCACAACCCGATGCAACAAATGCAAAAGGGCAAGAACACACCAAGTGGTCAAATTCTTCTCCCCAAAATCCAACCGAAGCAACTAATGCTACGGAGGGATTTAGGAGGAAGAACGGAGGAGAAACACCAAGAACTCCAAAATCTAGATCCCACGAGTTCCCCTCACTTAGAGGAGATTTTGTTTGGTGGAAAGATGGATCTAGATCTCCTCTCTTGTTTCCCTAAATTTGGGCAAGAATCATCGGAGGGAATAGAGGGAATCGAGCTCTCAAAATGTTGGCAATGGAGGAGAGAGAGCAAGGGATGAGATCTACACAAAAAATGGGGGAAGAAACCCCTTTTATAGGTGGCTCCAAAAAGGAGCCGTTGGAGGGGAAAAAGAGGGACAAAGCAGCTGCCAGGCAGCCCGGCCTGGGGCCGGCCAGCAGCCGGCCTGGCCGGCCGGGCAGCGAACCAGCAGGAGCAGTGAAGAGGAAGCAGGCACGCAGACGGGCCGGCCACACCCCGGCCTAGGCCGGCCTGCTAGCGCAGGAGGCCGGGAGGGGCACCGAACCGGCCGGCCGCAGCCCCGGCCTTGGGCCGGCCCGTGCGGGGGAAAGGCCGGGAGGCCAACAAAGAGCGCCGGCCAAAAGACGGCCTTGGGCCAGCCTGGGGAAGCTGCAAGGCCGGCGGCCCACCCGAGCGTCCCGGCCTGAGGCCGGCCTCAGGCCCGGCCTGGCCGGCTGGCCTGCACCAATTTTTTTTTTCTTTTATAAATTCTAAATGATTTTTCTGTTTTAGAAAGTACCGAGAATTAAACCGCAATAACTTTCGCATAAGAACTCCGTTTTCGATAAACTTGGACTCGTTGGAATCGTCACAACGAGCACAACAAGAATATGCAGAGAAACATCATAGTCCAAGAATATAATATAAAAATAAATGGGGAAAGGTAAAAGCTCCCATTTGCAAATCGGAAATGCAATAACTTTCACCCACGAACTCCGTTTTCGATAATCTTGGACTCGTTGGAATCGTCACAACGAGCACAACAAGATTATGCATAGAAACTTCATAGTCCAAGAAAATATCATAAAACCAAATGGGGAGAGTTAAAAACTCTTTTTCGCAAACCAGAAAAGTGATAACTTTTGCAATTGAAGTCCGAATGAAATAAAACCAATTTTTTGGAAAGAGGACAACAAAAGCTACCTTTGAAAATGGCAAACAACCAATGGAGATTTAGCAAAGAAATGGAAGAGGTAAATCTTCAGCATGGATGAACCGGCAAAATCTCCAATACCGAAAACGCAATAGTGGACGCATATGAAAACCGTTTTCGGTGAACTTGGCCTTGTCATGACGAGCATGACAAGCACCAAGACCACACCACGATAAGACAAAAATAAGAACCAATAAAGATGATTGCATGGATGCAAAGGTTTGTGCTCTCTACGGCGATACGATCACGATATTCGGTCGAGAGCCCCTCTTGATAGTACGGTTATCTATCCTATAATCCGGTCTCTCACTAAACAACATGAGACCGGTAAAATAGAAAACCTATCAAGATCATACCTTTGCCTTGCGCTTAAACCACTTGAGGTTGATGAAGACGACCTTCAACTCCTCAAGATGCACCACCTTCACTTGAGGTTGATGAAGACGATCTTCAACTCCTCAAGACGCACCACCTTTCTTCATTGCGCTGCGCTTGGTGAAGATTCACACGTGGCTCCCCCATACACCAAGATGAGAGAAGCACCTCTTCGCATATCTTCACTTGGCCTTGAGTGATGATCAACCCGCACAAAGCCTTGATCAACACACACTTTTCTTCTTCCCTTAACCTTGACTCCAACAAATGGAGAACAAGCAAACAAATGGACAGCCTACAAATATAGCTCAATGCAAATATTAGTCCATAGAGATTGTCATTAATTACCAAAATCATGCATGGGGGCAACCATGCACTTTAAATCTCCCCCATTTTGGTAATTGATGACAATCCCTTATAAGAGGGTTTATATAATGAATAAAGCATCCTTGCAAGACCAACGAGCCAGAATGCAAGCGCATTAAAAGCAAATGCAACAAAAACATAAACCCAAATTCCCTTAAACCCTCTAAACTTCTCCCCCATTGGCATCGATTGCCGAAATGGGATGAAAACTTTAGAGAGCCAATATAATATGAGTTCCTCCAAAAAGGTGATGACAATCCCTTTTAACAAAAAATTGGAGGAAATCAAACTATATTGAGGATCAAAAGATTGCAAAAAGATGAAATCATTTTTAAAAATCTCCACAAAGGAGATAGGCAATCAAAACGATCCAAAGCGAGAGTTCTAAATAAAACCGGAGAAGCTCCCCAATGTTCATGCACAATGGAGAAGTGCACAAAAATGGCATCCTCGCTCCCCAAAATTATCTAGAACACGCAACAAGTGCAAGAGTGCATAATGCAAAAGCAAATCATAGCACTTGCACCAAAGATGTGGTTGAGCCATAAGAAGATACCAATTTTCAAAAATTCATCATAAGATAGGCCCAACCGAGATAAAAAGATCTTTTAGAGAAATATGTTCACAAGCTTAGGGATACCAATTGGAAACTAAAACCAATTGAAAATGCCAAAAGCTAGTGAGATCATTTAGCCAATAAAATTCAACATGCTCACCATGGTAGGCATGAAGTCAAAGATCTTCAACAAATAAATGAGTGTGTAAAGATATCAATAAACATAAGACGAGCACTCATGAGACAAATTTGGAGCCACCAAAGAATTATAGAAGAAAACAAGGTGGCTCAAAAAGAAATAGGATACCAACTAAAAGGTGACCTCTCTCATATGTATAGGTTTCTAATTGGACAAACCATTGAAGATATACATCCGCAAAGAAACATATACATATGAAATGGATCGGGAAAAAGAGAACAAGGTATCCAAAAGGAAGTCATAAACATACAAATGAGATTGTTGCTTAAAAGCATAGCACATAGCTCAAATTTATCTCATTGTATATAAATGAACTTCAAAGATATCAAATGCATCACACATATCACTAAGGGAACAAGAGATAGTGAAGATGCCTTGAGATAGGCAACAAGTATCACAAGGAAATAATATCAATTGAAGAAAAGGTTTTTGCAAATTCAACACACATATCACAAAGATATATGAAGTGAAGGAAATAGACCAAAACCACAACAATTGCATATAAAAACTTTCATGCCAAGAGGCAACCTACACAAGGTTGGATACTAAAAAGGTATGCATGGGATAGATACTTGTTACCGAGATGCATTGACGATGAAGATGATGAGAGTTGGTTTGTCATCAAAGCTTGACTCCGACAATCACACGGTGAGAACACCTTCCTTATGAATGAGGCAAGCATCCAATGCATCTCCATTGTACCTAAAACAAAATTAGAGTACAAAATGGTTCCCAAACTCATTGGGTCCCATAGTAGTTAGATAAACTACAATATATAGGAAACACTCCACATAAATATGTGCATATAGATATGAAGTTGAATTTCATGCACATCTTAGCCGATTTAGGATTCGGTGGAGTATCCCCTATATATTGGATCAAGAAAGGCTAGCATGCCATATAAAATATATATTAGTAAATATGCATACATAGACTTACAAGAACCAAAAGAGATACAATTTGGACGAAAACACAAAGTGAACCAAAAAGGCTATCCAAATTATATCAAAATCCAAATCAACACATGAATTAGGAGAAATCAAATCAACCTATGATTGATTCCAAAACACATCAACACATGAAGTGTGATATCAAAAGGAATCAAATCAACACAACAAATGATCGATAAGACACCAATTGAAAATAAGATACCAATTAAAACAAAAAAATATCAACTAGGAGAAAAGATACCAAGAAGAGGTGATACTTGACCGAAATCAAGCAAAGTTAAAATAAGGCAAAAGGTATCAAGACTCCCACAATAAATATCAATTGGAACAAATATCTATGGAGGAGATATTAAATTCCAATTAATACCAATTGAAGGTACCAACACAATATAAAGAATCAAATCCCAATTGAAAGGATCAAATATTGATAGAAAGGATAGTGTTCAAAATAAAAAGGAATGCTCCCCCAAGATCCATGCATTATCTTTGATATTTGCATTTGAATACAAAATGCATGCACAAGGGATCATTACTCTCAACATTTTATTTCCAACACTAAAGACTACCAAATGAAAAAAGATCCTTGCAAGAGGCAAAGAAGGCAATAAATAGGCAAATTAACGCAAGAGGCAATATGAGGATGAACAAAAATATTCTACCACAAATGTGTATATCTATTGTCCAAGGACAATGAGCAAAAGGAAATATTTTTTCCCGGTGAGTAGAGATATCAAAGGTCATCCTCACAAGATAAAACATATGGCAAGAGATAATAAATAAACACACCATATTTAAAAGGTTTGTTGGTAGTTTCAACTATTCGAACCAACCGGCAAAGCCATGGTTAGAATAATATGAAACAAATGGTTTCTCACATAATATATGGAAATAGATATTAGAGAAAAACCACACCAAGCAAACCCATGCAAACAAGAGCCAAAAGATAACCAAAAGGAAATTTGAACTTGTTCGAGCAAACATGCCACATAGGAGAAAGATAATTTGCAATATCAACTCTAAGTGGCAAACCTCAAATGTTCACATTTTTATGGGATTGTACTATGCACATAGCTTATTACTCCCCCATAATGTGATACTTTATTTTATTTTTAAACAAGAGGCAAATAAAACCAACTAGAGAAATTAATGGACATGTAGAATTTGAATTTCTCATGAATATGACATACCACCTAGTAGCTAGATAATATTGAAATATCAATACTAGGTGGTGTCCTTCATGTACACACATTTTAGGTTTGTGAAGTGCACAAAGCATTTTACTCCCCCAAAATGGGATGGTCCACTAATATCTCAAAAGGCCAAATTAAATCCACACAAGATCTAAAAAGCTCAACACAAAGATACACATACATGATACACAACTATCATACACAACCTTGAATAACAAGACTAGTAGGAAGAAAGCATATCACATACAAGCACATATTAGGAACAAAACTAACACATGCAAGGGAGCAAGCAACTTTCAATGATATATGAATTAAATACATGTTACCGCAAGGACGAAGCATTGGATATGTGATAGGTATGTGATAATCCAATTGACTTGGCTTGAGAAATAAAACCATGAATATCCCTTAATTCTTCAAAAATAGCCAAGTCACCAATGTCCTCCACATCAACCTATTGATCAAGTTGAAGCTTGTTGGTCCCCAANACATTCAATTTTATTTTATTTGATATAAAAAAATTTGGCCGATCAATCTACTGATGATTCATCACGTAATACAAACTATAAAGTTGCTCCACACATACATAGAAGAGCCACACCAACAAATCAGTTAGGGGAGAAGTAATTATAGTTTTAAAGAGAAAATAGAGTTGAGGACAAGGTTCAAGCATCCAGGATTGCAAACGCACATGAAAAAAATCATTCAAATTTACATATTTTTTATATTTTTCTGTCCCCAATAGTAAGAACTATCTATAACAGGAGACATCAAAGCCTCAATGTCCATTGCATTTGTAGATGTCATCCAATACTTCTCCAGATCCACTGCATTATTGCTAGATGTGATTTATTTTCATCCAACAACCTGCAAGCATCATTTATAAAAAAATGTTAGTGTGTTCCCTAGAAAAAATTAACGCATAAACTTCATATAATGAAACTTGATGAGTGTTGGCGAATTACCATACATAATAACTAGTTTTCAGAAGGAAAGTAAAAACAGTTATGAGATATTAATTACTCAATCTGTTTCACATCAAATATTTGATTGTATTAATGGTTCCTCTTCACGATTGGCATACTACTCATTTCCACATTTAAGTTTTCTGGCTTAAGATAAGGAGAGATCATATGGAAATACAAAGTATTAGTATACATACCTGCAATAGGCGGTTTAATTTGCTGCCCCATTGCATGACAAATGCTCCTTCTTTTCTCCTCTTTTTCCCTCCTAATGCACTAATAGCATTGCCAAGAGCAAGGCATCCTCTTCTCCTTTGTGGAACTTCAGGTCCTCTTTTGTTCATATATATCGTCAGATTGTTGATGGAAAGCACATACATCTACATCAAATAGAATCTCACGTGGAGGAGATAGTGATTGGCACACTTCATCATCATCTAAACAATAGATGCACTTCCAGATTTAATAAAAAATATAATATAGCCTATAATGCATCTAGAAGAGAATATGAGTCCATGACAGGGGGAAATCTGATAGAGGTTTGGTACCTTGTGCATTCGAATTCTGGGCAGCAATAAAACTTCATAAAAATAGCTATTTTAGCCCAGCTTCAGTAACCTGATGCCATGTTGTAGCTGTGAACGGAAACAGAGACAAACTTCATCTTAGTAAATTTATCTAACACCCTATCTGCATGTATATAGGGCGGAAAGAAATGGTGGTCAAACCTCTTTACATGAAGTAAGAATCCTAGCTCCAACTACAACACATTAAGAGTTGGTAAGTTGTCAAACGATATCAAGACTTTGTTAGAAAATTATGAAACCAGTGTGAAGATAAGACATGTTATCATACATTTTCTCGGCACTTCTGTACTTGGCAAAATTCATCATCTTATCCCTGAAAAAATACATAAGTAAACTAGATAAGTAACTAATTAGTACTACAATGACTCCAAAAGGAATAGGCCTGTAGTTTAGATCGTGATATCATCGAATTTGCATTTTATCTTAATGATACCATGTCAGTTACAGGTTTTAAGTATTTACACTCACAAATTTGGCTACAGTAACCTACAGATTGCAGCAAGATAGAGTTCTACGTTAAGTGGTGCTAATGTTACAGAAAAAGATTTGCACCAAGAGCTGGTTTGGTTGAACAAAAAGAATGAAGTACTTATCTTCCTGTCATCTCGTAATTGTGTCGATTGCAGACTGCCTAGTACCGTTGACTATTCCAAACACATATACGCAGAAACGTACCAGGATGAGATTACATTGGTATAAGTACATACCAGTGGCACCTTCACTGCTTGGGTGGGCCTGTGAAGGGTAGAGGAGGAAGATGCAGCTCAGGGTGAGGACACCGTCGCATCGAGGCAGGCTGGATCGGATCGCCGTGTAGCCTGGCACCAGCTTTCTCGACCGGACGGAGACCCAGTACCAACTCGGGAGGCGGTGCCATAGAGGAGAGAGGAGGCACAGCTAGTGGATGTGTAGAATTTGCTGGAGAGATACCGCCGGGGATCTGGAGGCGGCGGCGCTAGGTTTCCATGGACAGTTCATGTTTTTTCTAGATGTATCTTTTCGTGCCTTGGTGATTTGAAACTGGAGATATATTTTGTGCGTGGTCACGGTGGTTTCTTTAGATTATTTGGGGGAATTTTTAGAGTGGGTACCGGGAAATTCTCATGGTGGGAAGACTAGCAAAACGTCTTCAACATCGTCTCTATTCGCGGGTTGGATTATCACGTAAAGACGAATACAAAAGCGTCTAAATTAGGGCGTCTCTACATGTCAATTTTGTTGTAGTGTAAGATTAATGACATGAAGTGAAAAATAAGAACATGCTGGATCTAGTCATAGGTAGAGGCTTATCACTCCTCATACCTTGCAACATGGTATTTTGGTTTATCCCTAGTGAGGCAACAAAGTAAGGTAAACACCCAATGGATCGCGATATTAAGTTGTCAGCTTATCACATCACACTACCCCGTTACTCCAACTAATGCACACGTTCCCCCTCACACGCTCTCATAAACATGCTTGATCAAAACAAGGATACAAGAACGGGGTACATAATATGCATCTACTTTCATAACTGAAATAAACATTGCAATCTCAACATATATTAACTCATAAAAAATCCACCACAAAGGTAATACAACGATGACCGTAATCATGTTCAGCAGCTCATACGGTGCTAATTAGTGAAGCTCAAGAGAGAGAGATACATATGCTACTGCCACAAACCCATAGTCCAGAGGTGGACTACCCCCTCTTCATCATGGAGATGGTGGAGATGTCGATGGAGAAGAAGGAGACCTCTCCGGCAGCGCTCCGCCGGAGTTGCCCCCCCTCCAATCTGTAGCCTCCTGGTCTCTGTTTCTTGTTTATCTCGTGTGGTGGCTCTCTCTCCGAAAAACGTCGGGGGGCTCTTTTTATAGGCGTTTTTAGGTCACGAGGAAGCTTCAGGAAGAAGGATCGTCGCAAACGGGGCCACGAGGGCCAAAAGAGGTGGGCCCATGCGGCCCCTGTACCTGGCCGCGTGGGGCACCCTCTTTCGCCCCTCCGGCCTCCGTTTGCTTGCTTCCTTCGCTCCTAGGTCTTCCTCCTTCCAAAATAATGATCCCCGTAAATTTGCAGCTCATTATGACGTCGTTAAGGCCCTGAAATAAATAAGGAAAGAAATAGGGGTTTTCTGCCTGCGCAGGATTAATTCCATAAAAAGGGGAAATCATTATTAATTACCAAAAATCATTAAATAACAGTAATATACCCCTTATATGATGCAAATATGAATGGAAAACAAGTGTTATAGTGCAAAGTTCAGTATGAATTTTACATGCATCACTAAGTATGCAAATGGGTCGGCCTCTCTTGATATTGCATCTAACAATGTTGTTGAATCTGCTCATGATCAGGAGTTTGAGGCTTTAATTGATAGTATGGCGCTGCAAGTTTGGTCGTGCAACAGATGTTTAAGCTTTAAACACCAAACTATCAATTGCAAAGGAAAAATCCATTGTTGGGCTTGTTTTAAGTCTGGACACATTAAAAGGGATTGCCCAGGGATAAGGGGTCTTTACAGTGGGTTGCCAAGCAGAATACTACTCTGTCCCCGGCAAAAGGAATAAACAAAGAAGTTTCCCCAAGCATCATGGCAGTATCCCCAATCCCCTGCGAAAACCCTACCTCCTTTGCTCCTCCGCCAATCTCCAATATACCACCAATAGCGAACTTTCCAGTCGATCCAACTCGGTTCACGCCGGCTGGCATGGATGTCATGCAGCCCTGGGGAGATGATGTGCGCCCTGCAAGGATCTATGTAACTGCAACTGCAGCGCCCCAGAGAAGGCACGAGCAATGGCGATTGCGCAGCTTGAGCCAAGGCCGCCGGCAGAGGAGATTGATGGTTTCCTTGAGCAGATAGCTAATCATATCTCAACGAACACAATCTTGAGGTAATGAGTTTTGCTGAGAGTGTCGTCGGTCTTGGCCTTTACCGCCTGTCAAGCTCAGTAGCAAGGGATTTGCTTGTGGCGCAACATGCAGTTCCTTGGCAACGGTCGCATACTTTCTTTCGCTAGGCATGATGCAGGGATAATTTTCAGGCCAACAGTCTATACTAGGCTTGGTTGGATCATGCTGCTAAATTTTCCATGGACTACGGTAATGAGGATTTTCTGCGAAACATTGTTAGCAAGTTTGGCAGATGCACTCTTGGCACAGGGAGGACCCCTCCCCCACTAGGACTTTAATTAAGCTTTCATATGGAGGAGTTCGTGATATCCCAAGATCTATAGTTGTGCGTGAGACACAGAGATATGGAGGAGTGGTGGTTTCCTGGACGGTACCAGTTTTTATTCTGCAGAGTGAACAAGCTGATGCCATGCCTGGAGATGAATCCCCTGAACCGCATGATGGCAATCCACATCCCTTTCATGGCCCTCCTGTTATCCCTCTAGATGATGCATGGTTCCACCAAATAACAATGAAGGAGGTCAAGGTTGGGGGCTTTGGGATGCTGGAGCAGCAGGAGAAATTAATGTGGTGCAACATGGATGGGGTGACGAGATGCAGCATGACCAAGACCCACAGCAAGCACAGCAACAGTCATCCTCGATAGTTCAGTTCACTGGCGACTCCATTGACTCTGAAAATTATGTTCAGGCAGAGGGACCTGAGCAGATTATGGATGTGCAAATTCCTGGAGTGGAGGGTCCACAGATGGCAATTGTTCCTGCTGGACCTGTAGTGCTAGGAGAACAACAAAACGTACAATTCCTTCAGGTTCTGCTACCTGATCCTATGGATGCATGGGTTCATTTTCTCGGGAGGAATTTGTTTCAGCTTCATGTTTGACAAAAGCATCTTTAGTCTGTCGGCTTCCCTGGTTAACAAACTATTACTGCTACCACCTGTCTTGATTTTATACAGGTTGATGATCTAGCTATTTCCCTGCACCAAAGTAGAGAACTAGAAAGCAATATGCTGTGGATTCTCTAGTTCGCAGAACATAAGAAGCAAGGTTAGAAATGAAGGTTTTCGTCTAGTGCAAATGGTGGACAAGCCAGAGCCAAGGAAGAAGCCTAGGTCTGCCAAGCCTCAAGTGGATGAGGAAAAGCACACTTCAGCAAAGCCACAGATGGAAGAAGCTCCTCCCTTTACCCCAATAAAGGTCCTGCAGCAGGTGGACAAAATTCTGGAAATTGAGGAAGCAGATTTGACACAGGAAAAGCTTGAGGCTATTCCTGCCAAGCCCACTACTTCTCACTCAAGTTCCAATGATGAATAAAGCCGTATGCTCTTTAGGCCTGATGGGCCTCTTTTGTCTTTTGATGATGGTTGATGGGTTACATCCTAGGCTTTTGTTGGGCCTTTCTTTCTAGCTTAAGTATCTGGTTTTTATTTACCCTCTTCATGTGGATTTTATGGTCTGTAATAATTCCTATCTGAGTACTTTGGTGCTGCTTTACTGTGTCAAGCAGTTTATTATGCTTATTCTGTTTTGGTTTAAATGGATTATCATCCGAGCATGCTAAATTGGTTGGTTTGGATTGGAATGTCAGGGGTTTAAATGACAAAGTTAAAAGGCTGCAGTTTATAATAAAATAGAGGAAAGTAATGCTGCAATTATTTGTCTTCAGGAGACAAATGCCAAATTTTGATCATACTTTCATCAGAAGCTTTGTCCCAAGAGGTTTGATCAATTTGCTTTCTCACCCTCAGTTGGTGTGTCTGGTGGTTTAATTGTGTTGTGGAATTCTTCTATATTCACTGGAAACTGATTGAAATTCATAGATCAGCGATTCATATAGAGTTTACTTCTGTGCATAATGCTAACTCATGGACTCTTGTAAATGTTTATGGGCCATGTAAAGGGGTAGAGAGAGGATAATTTTGTCTCCTGGCTTTATGGTCTACACATCCCCTTATCTGAGAATTGGCTTTTAATGGGGGATTTCAATTTCATCAGATCAGAGGATAACAGAAATAGACCAGGTGCTGATATAAATGACATTCTTCTTTTTAATGATATCATTGGACATTTGGGGTTGATTGAACTGCCTGTTAAAGGAAGATCTTACACTTGGTCTAATATGCAAAGCCAGCCTTTATTAGCTCAACATGACTGGTTTTTCACTTCATGTCAATGGACTTTGGACTTTCCAAACACGATGGTAAACCCCTTGGCAAAAATTACCTCTGATCAACTGCCTTGCGTTGTCCAAATTAGCACAGTAATCCCCAAGGCAAAAAATTTCAGATTTGAAAATCATTGGATAAAGCAACCTGGATTTATTGAATTGGTTAATTCAGTGTGGAATGCCCCTGTAAGGCGAACCTCAAGTGTTGCCATAATTTCAGCCAAATTTAAAAAGTAAGATATGAGCTTAAACGTGGGGGAAGAGTTTATCTCATATCAAGTTGTTAATTGAAAGATGTAATATGGTTATCCTTTCATGGATCAGCTTGAGGACCAAAGGGTACTTAGTTTGCCGGTGTCAAATTTCAGAAAACTGGTGAAAGTGCACTTGGAAAAGTTGCTTATTATTCAGTCTGATTATTGGAAGTAGAGGTGCCATAATTAGATGGGTGCAGCTGAATGGAGAGAAAATACAAAGTATTTCCATGCTAAAGCCACTGAACGGTTCGACACAAACACATCTGGCTGATACCTTTACTGAGATTGAGATTGAGAATGTTATGAAAACTTTAAAGTCTGATAAAGCTCCTGGACCTGATGGGTTTACTGGAGCTTTTGTGAAAAAATGTTGGCCTATTATTAAGTCAGACTTTATTGAGTTTTTGCAATGATTTTCATTCTGGAAAGGTCTCTCTTCAAAACATCAATGGCTCCTATATCAGTTTAATGCCTAAGAAGAATGCACCTGAAACAGTCAATGACTTTAGACCCATATCTCTAACAACTACCTGTCTCAAATTTGTTACTAAGTGATTGCCAACAGGTTTCAAGAGATAATCACCTCCTACATTCATGCCAACCAATATTGTTTTATTAAGTCCAGAACCATACAGGATTGCCTAGCCTGGTGTTTTTGAGTACCTTTTTAGTGTCAAAAATCTAAGAGGAAGATTGTGGGTCTTTAAGATTGACTTTGGAAAAGCTTTTGATACTATTGAGCATGCTGCCATATTGGAAATTCTTAGATGCAAAGGCTTCCCTCCTCTGGTCATTGCTGGATCAAAGAGATATTATCCTCAGGATCTTCCTCTGTTCTTTTAAATGGAGTGCCTGGAAAAAACTTTGTGTCAGGAGAGGGGTTAGGCAGGGGGATCCTCTCTCCCCATTCTATATGTGTTGGGAGGAGATTTGTTCCAAAGCATTCTGAATAGAGCTCTTATAGAGGGAAGATTAAATCTTCCTATTCCCATATCTGGTAATTATCCAATTATCCAGTATGTGATGATACATTGGTAGTTCTACCAGCTGAAAAGAAGCAACAGATGGTTTTCAAGGAGTCTTTGGAGCTCTTTGCTTCGATCACTGGGCTCAAGATAAATTACCATAGTCCTCTTTAATTCCTATTAATTTGGAGCCTGGTGAGGAGACTGAAATGGCTGAAGTTTTGAATTGCCAAATAGCTTCCATGCCTTTCACTTATTTGGGATTGCCCATGGGAACTACAAACCTCTGATTAAGGATTTTGCTCCACTTATTGATAGAGTTGAAAGGAGATTATCTGCTACTGTATCCTTTCTCTCCTATGGACATAGCCTGGTACTAGTTAATTCGGCGCTTTCTTCCCTACCAACTTATTACATGCGCACTTTGGTAATTCCCAAAGGAGTCATTGAAATTATTGATAAGGCTAGAAGAAGATGTTTATGGAGGAAGGATAAAAATAAGGAAAGAGTAAATTCTCTGGCTTCATGGGAAATGGTTTGCAAACCTAAGAAGAAAGGAGGCCTAGGAATCTTGGATCTGGATTTGCAGAATAAAGCATTGTTAATAAAATTCTTAGATAAGTTTTACAATAATGTAGAAGTTCCATGGGTAACTTTGGTTAGGGATTCATATTATTACAACACTGTCCCCATGCAATGGTGAAAAAGTGGGTCTTTTTTGGTGGAGAGGAGTTTTTGCACTAGCGGATGAGTGGTGCAAATTGACCACCTGCAAGTTGGGCAATGGACATTCAGCTCTCTTTTGGGAAGATTAATTGGTCTGGGGAAGTTTTGTCTGGGAAGTTCCCAAGGATGTTCTCCTATGCAAAGGATTGCATGCTTTCAATTCATGACTTTGCTTCTTCTTCACACATTTTGGAGAAGTTTCATCTTCCTATGTCGGTTCAAGCGTTTGAGGAGTTCTATGAGGTGCAGGAGATTCTTCTTGGGGTTTCACTGGAGGAAAGAGCTGACAAGTGGATTTTTTTCGTCAAATAAAGGAATATATACGTCAATGTAACATCCAAATCTTCTATTAGGATGTTTTGCATTTAGATCATTTGAATTTCATCATGGCATCATTTGAAAAATTTGCATTTGCTCGTTTGCATCTTTTCCCAAAAGAAATAAACCCTAAACTCTATTTTGAATTATTAGCAAATTCAACAAGCTAATTATATAGGCTTGGGGTTCTATGCAAAAATACCCTTTTATAGTCAAATATGGCAGAGGGAAATTTTACAAAAAAAATTCAAAATTGGTTTGACTCATTTTGGAGTTCTAAATCAAAAGTTATTTGAAAAACTGTTTTCTGAAAAAGAATAAAAGAAGAAGAAAAAAAAAAGGAAAACCAGCCGAAACAGGCCCAACACAGGCCCAGCCGCACCTTTCTTTCCTCTCTCTTCTTTTCCTCCCGCATGGGCCGGCCCACTAGCCTGGCAGCAGCTCTGGCGCGGTTCGATCCATCGAAGTTCCTTCTAGAAAATCGTTTTTCAAAACCTATCCCTAATCAAACTCCTATATCTTCATCTAGAAGACTCCAAACTCGACTCCAAACTCGAATCCGTTTGTTTTTCCTTGTTCCCTACTCCAAGTAGTACCTCTCCACCGACCTATTCGCCTATATAAACCCCAGACCCGAGGCAGAACTCGCACCAAACCCGAAACCCTAGTTTGCAACCTCTTTGCAATCTTTCGCTTCCCATGCTCGGATGCCGTTTCTTCCTTCGCGAGAGTTGTAGATCTCGTTGAGATCTTTCCATCCCGATAAACCTCACCACTTTTTATCCACCGTAGCCGGAGAATTCTGCATCGCAAGTTTTCAGATCTGATCGAGTAAATTCTCGATTATTCACCAACCGTAAGACCAAATCCGGTGAAATTTTTACACAAGGTAGATCCCATCGTTCCCCACAACTTTCGTGTTCAAAGTTTTTCGTTTTGATGCACGGTTTTATTTATAAAAATCGGATCTATTTTTCGAGGTACAGACGAATCAGAAGTCGCCACGTGTCATCCTCGTCACCACCTAGTCACCATCCGCGTGGTATCCATGTCATCGCCACATCGGCACCCAGTCAGCAGCGGAGTCAGCACTGCATCACGCTGACATCATCAAGGTCAACTCTCGGTCAAAGAACTTTTCTTAAATTACAGAAAATCATTAAAACTTGTAAAAAATTCATATCTTTTCAACCGTAACTCGAAAAATTAAGTTCAATATACCAAAATTCTTAGAAAAATAATATCTATCCAGATCTGAAATAATATTTAACTTTTAAATTTTTTTATTATATGTATTTTCAAATCTTGTTAATTGATAATTTGGGAATAACTTTTTATCTATAACTCGAATTGATTTAGTTCCTTCGGCTAAAAGTCTTAAAATTAAATCTTCTGTCCAGAGAACATTAAACCTAATTATATGAACTAAGTTTTGATTTAATAGCTGTAGATTCATGTTAACCCTTTATTCAACATTAACTCGATCGTTTTGGTTTGTTGCATTAAAAAATATTTCTCATGCATCATATAATCCAGAGAACTAAAGTTAATGTTTTGTGCCCAATTAACATGTCATGCATGCATATGTGTATGTTTGCTTTGTTTCTTATTGTTGTGAACGTGTAATCGTGTAGAGAACGACGCTTGCGACTGTTACTGCAACTGTGAACCCCTACGAGGATTAAGGCAAGTGGTGCTCATAACGTCCTATTATTTTCCTATGCATCGTAGTCTTTATTTTAAGTAGACTTGCATGTGTAGGAGTTGAATTGTTAAGCTATGCTAGATTGTTCCATTAACACCCAGATGGAATAATCATATGTTCACCCTTAGCATTTGATAATGGCAAACCGTCGTAGGTTAGATTGCTTAGTTGATGAATAGAAAGCGTGGTTGGGAAATTCATGACATGCTTATTTTGTTTATGGTTTTAAAAAGCTTAATAAAACCACTGAGTAATTTAATCTACCACTGGGCGGATTGCTAGCTTGTCATCTGAGTTAAACTTTATGGTGGGGACCGCCGCCCAGTATCATTGAGAATAGTATGGTTTCTTGTTTGGTAGCTATTCTGTGCAACCATGTGTCAATGTAGTATGGGCTATGACAGAAATTGGTAGATGGTGGTGACCTGAACCCATCGTAGCCAGAGATGTAGAATAGTGATAGGTGGTACGGTGCGTGGGGGTTTGGGAAGCTACTTTCTACTAGTTCTGGTTCGATCCTCTCTTCCTCTCCATGTGGTGATTCCCGGAGTGAGCAGAGTGGACCGGGCAACATGGGTAAAGTGTACACACCTCGCGAGGGTTTAAACTAAGATCTTAGCCGTGTCCTTCGGTTATGGGCAAACTAGCAACTAGATGGGAGTCTATGACATATTCTCACTCATCCAAATTTTCTAAATTAAAATTTGATGGGATAACAACAAATTGGTGGGAGTATCTGGTGGTATGCCAGTGGACTCATAGCCAGTTGGGTAGGAGCACCTGTTGGAATAACAGAGTGTCCAATTAATGTGTGAAAACAAATGTTTGTCAAATGATAGGATAAAATTGTTGTTTTGCGCAAAAATCAGCCATGGAAACTCCACCTAGCCAAATATGCATGTAGAAGTTAGGTAGAGTTATATAATAGCCTCTCAAGCACACTTGCCAGTACAAATCCCATTGTACTGACCGTATTCGCTGCGGCTGCAATTGCACTATTGCAGGTACGATTTTACGTAGGTCTTGGAGCTACACCCGGCACGTACGCCTGTGGCACGAGTTGATTGGAGCTTCATTATCGTTTATTTTCCGCTGTGTGCTTTTATTCAATAAAGTTATTTTGTGCTAGCGTCAATGCTATGCAAAGATGTAAGGACTTTGTTATTCTGGATCATTTCGTTGTAATAAAGACGCATTGTGTTCTGTTATTTCATTTGTAATGAGTGTGCTAGCGAGTCGATCCGGGACTAGCACTATACTCATAGACGAGGTCCATATTATTGGGTCGAGTCGCTACAGTCGAGATCATTTTACAATATGCAGTTTTCACATCTAGAAAATCATCTTCCCTCATGTTGGATCTAGAAATCTTGGTGCATGTCCAAGCACAGGTTTTTCGCTTGGCTTTTGCTGCATGACAGACTTAACACAAAGGACATGATTGTTAGGAGGAATTCGAAGTTACAGGATAATAATTATGATTGTGTGCTCTGTCAGGAGGCAGTGGTTGAAAACAGGATTCATCTCTTCTTTCAGTGCAGATTCAGCGCGACAATCTGGAATTATCTGCAGATCCATTGGATGGATGGAACTGTCATTCAGAACCTCAGGGTGGCGAAACAATCTTTTGAGGGGCCATGCTTTTCGTAGATTGTTACTCTGGCCTGCTGGAATATCTGGAAACAGAGAAATGGCTGGATTTTTAATAATGTGCCTGCCTCTTTTAGGGGATGGAAGGCTGGTTTTGTAGTAGATGTCACCATGCTTAAGCATAGGGTGAAGGCTAAGCTGGTTCCTAATTTTTCATCATGGATTGACAATCTTTTGTAAATTTCCTTTGTAAATATGTAAATATTGTTTATCGGTAATAAAAGACTATGGGGGTCTCCCCCGCAGTAGTAAATTTCAAAAAAAAGATTCAGTCAATTCTGGATTGGCCGACTCCAAAGTCGGTCAAAGACATCCGTAGCTTCCTTGGGTTAGCGGGTTATTACCGCCGATTCATCGAAGGCTTCTCCAAGATATCCAAAGCATTGACTGACCTTCTCAAGAAAGATAAGAAGTTCGTATGGACGGACAAAGCTGAAGAGAGCTTCCAAACCCTAAAAGTCAAACTCACGACCACTCATGTGCTTATCCTTCCGGACACCAACAAGGACTTTGTCGTCTTCTGTGACGCCTCTCTACAAGGCTTAGGCTGTGTGCTGATGCAAGAAGGCCATGTATTAGCATATGCTTCTCATCAACTTAAACCGCATGAGCACAACTATCCAACTCATGATCGAGAGCTTGCTGCCGTGGTTTATGCTCTGAAGCAATGGAGACCCTACCTGCTGGGCAACCATTGCGAGATCTTCTCGGATCACCAAAGTCTAAAGTATCTCTTCACCCAGCCAGACCTGAATCTCCGACAGAGAAGATGGTTGGAATTAATCAAGGACTATGATGTGACCCTCAACTATCAGCCCGGCAAGGCCAACGTCGTGGCAGATGCGCTGAGTCGCAGGTCTTATTGCAACACCTTGATGGTTGAGAAGGCTCAACCTGGTCTGCATGAAGAATTCGCTCATTTGAATCTGGAAATTGTTCCTTCCGGATTTCTGGCAAACTTAGAGATCAAATCCGAGGATGAGATCAAGGCAGCCCAACATCAGGATGCTGGCATCCAAAATATCAAGGAGAATATCGCAAGTGGGAAAGCTAAATGTTTCTCTATTGATGACTCTGGTGTTGTCTATTTCGGGGACCCTCTTGTGGTGCCCAAGAGTGGGAGTGTGAAAGGGGTGATACTCCAAGAAGCACTTGAATCTCCCATATCCATCCACCCTGGTAGTACCAAGATGTACCAAGATCTCCGCAGCCAATTATGGTGGACTCGCATGAAGCGAGAAATTGCTAAGTACGTTGCTGAATGCGACGTCTGTCGCCATGTGAAGGCTAAACATCAAAGGCCAGCGGGTACTCTTCGCCCCATACCTATTCCCGAGTGGAAATGGGATGAAGTTGGTATGGACTTCATTACTGGCTTCCCAAGGTCACAAAAGGGTAATAATACCATCTGGGTAGTTATTGATCGTCTGTCCAAGGTCGCTCACTTCCTTCCGGTTCGTGACGATATTCGAGCAAGCCAACTTGTTGATTTGTACGTTGCCCGGATTGTTCCCTTGCATGGGGTTCCACTGAGGATCATCTCAGACCGTGGAAGTCTATTTGTGTCCAGATTCTGGCAGAGCTTCCAAACTGCTATGGGAACCCGTCTCAACTTCAGTACGGCTTATCATCCTCAGACTGATGGTCAGACTGAAAGGGTAAACCAAGTTCTGGAGGACATGCTTCGGGCATGTGTTGTCTCCTTCGGTAAAGGTTGGGAAAAGTATCTCCCCCTCGCCGAGTTCTCCTACAGCAATAGCTATCAATCTAGTCCGCAGATGGCTCCATTTGAGGTTCTCTATGGAAGAAAATGTCGGACTCCTCTGAATTGGTCTGAAACCGGAGAGAGGCCACTCTCGGTCCTGATGTGATCAATGAGGCTGAAGAGAAAGTCCGTATCATTCGAGATAATCTCAATATTGCTCAGTCCAGGCAGAAGAGCTACTATGATAAGCATCATCGGGAGGTTCACTATTCCATTGGTGATAAAGCCTACCTTTGTGTCTCTCCCATCCGTGGGTTTCGCCGTTTCGGGATAAAAGGGAAACTGGCACCTCACTTTGTTGGTCCTTGCACTATCCTGGCAAAGAGAGGTGATCTCTCCTACCAATTGGAGCTCCCAGAGAAATTCCCAGATGTGCATGATGTGTTCCATGTCTCTCAACTCCGTCGTTACTTCAAAGATCCTATCCGTGGGGTTGATCATGAAGTGTTGGACATCCAGGAGGATCTGACTTACCGTGAGCATCTTGTCCGCATCTTGGATGAAGCGGAAAGGAAGACTCGTAACCAGACCATCAAGTTCCTCAAGATCCTGTGGTCTAACCATTCTGAAGAAGAAGCAACCTGGGAACGTGAAACTAGTCTTCGTCAGGAATACCCCGCCTTCTTCACTCAAGCCTAGAATCGCAGGATGAGATTCCTGTAAGGGGGGCAGATTTCTAACAGCCCCGGTTTGGTACTGTAAAATTTGAACCGAATATTCACGTTTGCATTGCACTTGTATCATGGCATACATATTTGAATTTGCAAAGTTTAATAAAGCAACAAATGGAAAACATTTAAAAGGGAAACAAATACCTTCCCAAATTTCCAATCCAACTGCAATTGCTCAACTTGGCAAACAAATTATTTTGAACTTCCAATTTGTCCAGGAAGTTCCAAGAATACATTTTACAAATATTTGTCAAAGGCAATTCTTGCCAAGCAAAGAATTAAAGTTGAGAATTCAAAAGTGGTTCAAATCAAATTCTATTTTTGAAACCATGTTAAACTATTCAAAAATTCAAAATAAAAATATGGGGAGCATCCTTACCTTATTGTGAGCCTCCCTAAAAATTTTCATAAATTTTGAAAATGTTTAAGTACCCCAATTAAATGGTTTTAGTTGCTGCCTTTAAAAGAAGAAAATCAGAAGAAAAAAAGGGAAAAGCAGGGTAGGGGCTATGTGCAAAATGGTCATCGTCCCTGTCGCCATAGTGCTCGCCCTGGCGCCATGCCGCCGCTCCTCGCCATCCCGCCGTGCTGCCTGCTCCCTAGGTGGATAAGGAGGCCACCCGACGCCCACCTGCTCCCCCTCACTCGTTTCCCTCCCCGTTTTTCCTGTTCCCGAAACCTAACCCTAGATCCAGGCCGACGTCGCTCCGCCGCCGTCCTTCACGCGTCGCCGCCGCTAGGGACCTCGCCGATCAAATCGAAGCGAGGCAAAAGCTCTGCCTCGTCACCCTCGTCGTCCTCGTCCAAGGAATCGATCCAGTTCACCGTCATCGTCACGCACGAGCTCATCTTCTTCAACACCGGCCGCCGTGCATCAAGCTCCATTGCCGCCGATTCTGGCCTCCCCCTTCACCACCGAGAGCAGCTACGTGTCAAGGGTAAGCTTGCACTTCTCCTGGACGTCCTCGTCCTCCTGCTCTTTCTCTAGTTCGCCGTGCCGCCGTAGCTCGTCTTAGACCCGTCGCCTGTCGCCGTCGCTATCGTCGTTCCGGTGACCAATAGCTAGCGGCGCCACCCCCTTTTTGCTTCCCGTAACTAGGCGCGTCGAACGCACCCATTAGGACACTCCCAAACACGCTAGTTCGACGGATCCATGCGCGACGCCGCCGGAGGTCACCGCGCACGCACGCCGGTCCTGGCCTCGGCCCAGTCAAAACGCTTCGTCGGTACTACCGGGCTGTTAGCCGGAAGTACCGACCGTAGGTTGATACGGTACTAGATACTTCTGTTAATTTCCGAAAGTAGCTCGGAAGTTTCCCCGGTACCGACTTGACCGGTACTACCGGGCTGTTAGCCGGAAGTACCGACCATGAGTTGTTTCGGTACTGGATACTTCTGTTAATTTCCGGAAGTAGCTCAGAAGTTGCCCGGAAGTACCGACTTGACCGGTACTACCGGGTAGTTAGCCGGAAGTACCAACCGTAGGTTGTTTCGGTACTGGATACCCCTGTCATATTCCGAAAGTGGCTCGGAAGTAGCGCCGGAAGTACCGACCTGTCCGGTACTACCGGGCCGTTTTCCGGTAGTACCGACTCAGCTAATTAAAATTTGAGAAAATCATAACTTAATAAATATTGACTCAAATTTTGCAAATGATATACCAAAATGATCAGCAAATCAAAAGCTATCCAGTTATCATAATTTCACAGCATGACAACAACTTTTCCGTTGATGTCATTCTCGAAATGGTTAAAAGAATTAAATTTGAATAACCGTTTAATTCACCATTTATTCATCGTTACTCGGAAAATTGCAAACAAGGTACCAAAATTATCAGGAGAACAATACCTATCTAATAATGTCATTTTCATGCATATTTAAACCACTTTTTAGTACTGTAATAGTTCATAACCAATGTGGTCATTAAGTTAAACATGGGGTTGTTTCCAAATAATTGCACAAATTATTTTGGCACTCCCATTAAACTGTTAGCTAAATTTAAATGATGTTATCATTGCATAAACTTGACATGTCATCATGATTGTGCATTGCACCTTTGTATTCCTGTTATTTATTTGTTCTCCTGTTATTGTTTGTGTATCGGTAGATTCAAAAGTCGAGGTTCCCCCACCATACCTCGACGATCCGTGCTATCAGCCCCGTCAGCAAGGCAAGAGATAACCTAACCTTCTGTGCATATATCAACCTATTGTTTTACACAAGTATTTTCTCCACCATAATATTGCATTCGATTCCAACGTCAACTTTTGGTCAATGTATAGAGTATCCTATTAATTGCATGTTCCCTACACCATTACATGTTTTCCCTCCTATGATCCATAGGTTTGATGTGTTGGCCTGAGTTAATTTATATCTGTTGAACATATGCTTAGCTATTCTTAGCCATGCTTAGTCGAATGCTTAGTCGTCCGGTGAATTTTTCCATAATTTTGAAGTTGATGGAATGTTCTGACAAGGTGGAAACTTGTGGTACTTAATTAAAATGTTTAAAGGCTTGGATGAGTTCCCATCGGGGTTGATGGTGTTTTGCCTCATTCTTGCCGCCTAGGTGCGAGTTCTTTACCTCTTGAACCAAGACTGAGCGTGCTTCCATTCGGTGGGACATATGGAATCCTTAGTAACTGAATAACTTGTGCTCCCCTCCCCATTCTAGTTTGAGCTTTCCATTTGCGTGTGAGTGGGATGGCGGGAAAAGGCTCGATGAGGATGGTGGTGTTTAGGATGTGGCCGCGGGGCAGGGTGTTGGAGGCACTGAACCTATCCTTCCGCACACTGATGATCCTTGGGTTAGCCTCATGCAAGGTAAAGGTTTAACCGCGCCCACTCGCCAGCTTTCCCCGGAAGAGAGCTAATCAGGCGAGCCGGACGGTACCGGTGGCTAAAAACAGTACACCCCTGCAGGGTTTAATCTTTTCGAAAAGCCGTGTCCACGGTTATGGACGACTTGGGAACGGACGATAAGTCCATAAATAACATGAACTTAATTCAAAATTGCCAACGTGTGTTAAAGGTTCATTTCCTCGAGGGTGATTCGAGGGGGTTCCTTGGTGGAGATGAGTGGTGGTTTTTGGATACTATTGGTTCACTGTGAACTGATGAAAGAAGTTTTACTATCTTATCCCCTTTCGAAAAACCTTCTAGTCGATGCCATGATTCATGTCTTTAAAAAGGAAAACTAGCTTTATGCAAAACAACTACTTTACAGCTTTGAAGCCAATCACCATTGGGCATATATCGCCCTAGTAACCTTGCGAGTACATCGTACTCAGCCTTGCTTTGTTGATTATTATTGGTTTCAGAGGAGGACGTCACCGAACAGGAAGGTGGGTTCTTTGTTGACATCGATGAGTAGTCTGGGGTTCCCAGGTGGCAGCTTGGGACGTCACGGAACAGGCTGGCTAGGATTGTTATTGTAGGCCCCTTAGGCAATAATTTGGATCTTGTTGTTTAGACAACAAAATTTGCTTCTGCTTGTTGTAATGTTTGGGTCTGTAACCTCTGATGTGTAATTTGCTATCTTTCTCGTTATATGAGTTGAACTATGATCTCTTTGTGTCGTAGAGTCTGTGATGTGCCAGATGTTCCGCAGTCTTGATCTCTCTATTATGCATTGATAGCTATGCCAGTGTTCATGGCATGATCGAGGTGTTGCGTTGCCGATGATCCATTCCGAGCAAGCCTGCCAAAGGTTTTGGCCTGGGAGTGGTAACCCCAGTAACCTTCGATTGTGTAGCATGGCCTGTGGGTTACATAGTATCTCTGTATAATTCCGGGGTCTAGGCGCTACACATGCCCTGTGGGTGGCCCCTCAGGCTTCCCTCCGGACTCCATCTTCGTCTTGGCGTAAAAATAATTCCCGTAAATTTTCGTCAAATTCCGAGAATATATCTCCAGAAGTAGATTTTCTGACATAAAAAACAGCAAAAACAGGGAACTGGCACTGGCATCTTGTCAATAGGTTAGTCCAATAAAATGCCTAAAAATTATATAATAAGATGATAAAAACATGTGACAATGACACAAAGCAAGCATGGATCAACCAAAAATTATAGATACGTTTGACACGTATCATGGATGCACTCAATTGTTATGGATGAGGAAAACCTTAAAGGAATGCGGTGTCAATTGTGACAAAGTGCCTCTTTTGCGTGACAATGAAAGTGCTATCAAGATTGCTTACAACCCGGTGCAACATTCAAGAACGAAGCATATTGATATTCGTCACCACTTCATTAGAGATCATGTTGCTCATGGAGATATTGAGCTAGCCTATGTGCCAACCAAAGACCAACTTGCCGATATTTTCACGAAGCCACTTGATGAAGCAAGATTCACTTATTTGAGTAATGAGCTAAATATCGTGGATTCAAGGAGCTTGACTTGACCATCTTGCATACACACCTATAGATTCAACTTATATTTGGTTCAGGTGTACGCATGGATTTAGGGGGAGTGTTGTCCTAAATAATTGGGCTCTCCCTCCCCCCAATATGCCCAAAGTAAAAATCATTTGTCTCTATTTTCAATTCATGAATTGTGAGCTTCAATGACGAGTATTGGTTATGAACCCAAGATATATCTTCACGGTGTCATGCCATAAACTCATACATGGTGGCCTAGGCCACCGACCTCTTCTTTATGAAGAGTTGGCTCTTTGAGGATTTTATTGGATTTTATTATAATCTTTTGTTCTTATGAGAAACTCACTCAATCTTGGATTTTATATTTGTTTGCATCTTGCAAGTTTGAGTGTGAAGTACTATCTCCAGTTTGAGCTTCTATCCTAAGCCAAAACTTATCCCAGAAACATTTCTTTCTATTTGCAAAACTTGTTTGATCATCCCGTCAACGTTTTGTGAAAGCGGCGCCCGGTACTACCGGTGACGCAGCGGTACTACCGCTGCCTGGGCAGCTCCTAGGCACTGCAGTACCGTTGCAGCTACCATAGTAACCAGGTGCACAGTACTACCGGTGGCACCCAGCGGTACTACCACTGGGAGCCAATAGTACCAGTAGCGGTACTACCGCTAGCTCGCCGGTACTACCGCTCCTTCCCAGGGGAAGGGCGGTACCTCCAGCAGGCTATCGGCAGTACCAGCGTGGGCAGCACTACCGCTGAGGGTTTTTCCTGCGAGGTTAAGTTGGAAGTGGAGGGGTAGTTCCTCATTTATCCCCTCCACTCCCGACCCCCAAAGAAGCAAAGACCTTGATACGACGCAAACGTATCTACTTTTCCAAACACTTTGCTATTGTTTTGCCTCTGATTTTTAATGAATTGTTTGGAACTAACCCGAACTGACGCTATTTTCAGCAGAATTGCATTTGGTGTCTTTCTTTTGTGCAGGGTTGAAAAGTTTGCGGAAAATTCGAAAAAAATTAGAAAAATATTTTTTGAGAAGAATCAGCCACGAAGCCAGAAGACCCCGAGGGGGGCCACCCCAGGAGCAGGGGCGGGTCCCACCTACGGGTGGGCCCTAGGCCGCGGCCGGGGGCAGCCCCTGCCCTTGGAGCGTCGCCTCTCGGCCCCCCTTCGCATATAAGAAGCTTTTAACCTAAAAACCTCGACCCCCCAATCACTTTTTCCAGAAACCTTACGGAGCTCCGCCACCATCGCGAAACCTAAATTCGGGGTCCAGGATCGCCGTTCCGGCACCCTGCCGGAGTGGAGATCGCCGCCATCATCACCGCTAACGCCTCTCCATCAACCATCCATGTCATCCCCCTCTATGTGTGAGTAGTTCCCTGCGGTAGGCAAGGGGATGGAAGGGATTGAATAAGATTGCTCATGTAATTCGATGCCAAATTGTTAGGGCATGACGCCTAGTATCCACTATTTGTGTTAATCATCATTGGTACAATTAGTTATGCTTGATGCTTGATACTTTGGGCCCGGGTGCCATGATTTCAGATCTGATCACTTTATGTTTCATGAATATAATTGATGTTTGGGTCCTATCTACTAGTTGTATGCACTTGTTTTTAACCGGAACTAGAGACCCCAAGTGACAGAAACGGGGACATCGATGGGAATGGTTGGTAACTCGAGGGTTACATGTATTCATTGTGTGTTAATGCTTTGCTCCGGTGTTCTATTAAAAGAACACCTTAATTGCCATTTGTGCATTAATTGGCCTGGCTGAAACCGGATGGCAGGACAAAAGATGCCGTCCAAGTTCTTATTGTAAGCACGTACGGCTAAATTAGAAATACATGCCTATGATTGTTTAGTACTTGGATGCTCTATTTATTTGCTTCGTGCCTATTTATGTTTATTTCATGAGCTATCTTATTCATGCAACGCCCGTCTATCCGTCCCTATGCCTACGGTATCTTTAATCCTGATGTTTACAATTAATATTTCTACTGTCACCATTGCTGCCTTTATTTTGTTACTGCTGTTATTGTTCTACTGCTGCCATCAAATTACTGTTACTACTGATAAATTTCTTCCAGAGAGATCCTTTTCAGGTGTGGTTGAATCGACAACTCAACTGATAAGGCTTATAAATATTCTTTGGCTCCCCTTGTGTCGAATCAATAAATTAGGTTCATACTACCCGCGAAGACTGTTGCGATCCCCTACAGTTCTGGGTAATCAAGACTATTTTCTGGCGCCGTTGCCGGGGAGCATAGCTCTACTTATAAGTTCACCTGCGAGTTTTTCTGTCTGCCGTAATTTATTCTTCATCATGAAGGGTAAGCGTGATCCTAAGTTTCCGATACTACCATCCACCACAAGGAAAGGTACTGCTCTGAACTCTAAAGCTACTCTTGATTCACCTAGTGTTTTAAATCAACTTGTTAAACCACCTGCAAACACTGGTCCTACTGTTGATGCGTCACTTTCTGGTTCTGCTACTGTTTCTGATGAATTTGTTGATGCTTCTATTATGCTTGATGATTCTGGTTCTTTAGGTCCTTTTCTGGATGCTCTTATTGCTAATTCTAAGGAAATTACAAATCCTGATGAAAGTCTTACACCTGCTAGCTCTCGTGAATTATATAATTATGAGAGTAGATATCCTGATGATTCCTATATTGATGTTAATGATGAGTTTATTAGACAATATATGGATTGTGAAGCTTCAAAAGATCCTGATGCTTTGAGGAAATTGCTTGAAAAACATGTTGTTAAAAATCATTTCACACCTGATCCTGAGTTTGCTACTTCTCTGTAACAGCCCTAGTTTGGTACTAAAAAATATGAATAATTTTTCCACTTTTTCATCTCATGTGTGCATCATGACATCATTCGAAATTGCTACTTCTAACAATCCACATATGAAAACATTTAAAAGGGGGAAGCAAAACCTTCCCAAACCTTGCAAACCAAATGCAATTGCTCAACCTAGCAAACCCCTTAATTTGAACTTCCAAATTGTCCAGGAAGTTCCAAGTTTATATGTTACAATTTTTTGTCAAAAGCAAATTCTTTACAAGCAAAGAAATAAAAATTTGAGAATTCAAAATTGGTTCAAATCAACTTTGAATTTTGAATCCAAGTCAACTTGTCAAAAATTCAAAATAAAAATTATGGAGAGCTTCATTATTATATTGGGAACCTCCATGAAATTTCTCCCTATTTTTGAAAATGCTTAAGTACTCCAAGTAAATGCATTTTGGAAATTATCAAAAATGACCGTATTTAAACCCTGTGAACAAATGTGGTTCTAAACATTTTATTTTGGACCACAAATTTTTTTGGAGCTTCTACCTGTCAAGGGGAGGTTACATGAATTTTTCCAGAATTTTTAAAAATGCTTCACGGCCTTAATTAAATCCCTAAAACCCTACTGGTTTTAAATGAAAAAGGAAAAAGGGCAAAAGAATAAAAATCTGTCGGGTGGACCCCCCCCTGTCATCCTCTCTCCTCTTCCTTCTTCCTCACTGTGGCGCCAGTGCTGCTCGTGCCCATGCCGCCGACACCCACGACCTGGCGCCATGCCGCCCTGCCCCCTAGTGGTCAAGAAGACCACCGACGCTGCCCTAGCTCTCTCTCTCCCCTCACCATTTTCCCCCGCACCCGGAAACCCTAACCCTAGACCTATCCGATCGCCGTCCTTTCCAGCTCCGGCCGCCGCATCGTGCCGTTGATTCCGGCCGCCCTGAAGCAATTTGAAGGCACCGCAAGCTTCGCCTCGACCTCCTCCCTCTGCTGGGCCAAGCGCTGCACGCCGGGAGGCGCTGGATCGACGGAATCGACGCCACCTTCCCCGCCTCCGGCCACCGCATTTGAGCATGGGATCGTCATCGTCCGGTCTCCCCAGCCTCCCCCGACCACGCCATCATACTCAGGGTGAGCCGGGCCACCTCCGAGACATCATATTCCTCTCTCTCCCCCTCCGTATCTAGATCCCACCGTACCGTCGCCGCCATGCGCGCCCGAGCCGCCGCTCCAGCTAGCCGCCATGTCCGCCAACGTGGTTGTCGACCTGTCGCCGACCTGGCCGCCACCGTGGCCTGGGTCCACTCCCGGTCTGGTGTCGGTCTGGGCCGGCCGGAGGCCGGATGCCTCGGGCGGGTGCCCGGCCTGGGCGCCCGGTCTGGGCCGGCCAAAAGGCCGGCTGCCTCGGGTGCTTGCCCGGCCTGTGGGCCGGCCTGGCCGGTTTGGAGGCCGGCCTGCCAGTGTTTGGTTTTTCTTTTTGGAAATTTAAAATAAAATAAAAGAAATGATAACTAATTAAATATTGCTCCAAATTTAACAAATGATATACCAAATTGTTCATAAAAACAAACTCTACATGTTAGAATCATTGTAATGGTCTTGTGAAACTATATTCTTGCTGTTTATTAAGAATTATTAAAATGTCAAAAATAATAATAATATTGGGAAAATCATAACTTGATAAATAGTTAACCAAAAATGGTGAATAAAATATCAAAGTGCTCAGCATTTCAAATGCTATCTAATCATGCTAATATCACCTCATGACAACAAATTTTCCTTTGATGTTATTCTTTAAATGGTTAAAAGAATTAAATTCAAGTAATTATTTAATTCCCTATTTAATCATCGTAATTTGGAAAATCACAAATGAGGGTACCAAAATTATCAGAAGAACAATACATATCTATTCATGTCATGTTCATGCATATTTAAGCCACATTTTAGTAATGTAATAATTTATAAACAATGTAGTCATTAAGTTAGATATGCGGTTGATTCCAAATAATTGCACTAACTATTTGGCTCTCCATTTAAATTGTTAGCTAAATTATATGGTGATATCATTGCATAACTTTGACATGTCATCATGATTGTGCATTTCACCTTTTCTTCGTGTTATTTATTTGTTCTTCTGTTATTGTTTGGGTATCAATAGATTCAGGAGTCGAGGGTTCCCCTACCTACCCCGACGATCCGTACTCACGCCCCGTCAGCAAGGCCAAGAGATAACCTAACCTTCTTGGCATCTAGCATCCTATTGTTTTATACAAATATTTTAACCACCATAATATTGCATTCGGTTCTAATGTCAATTTTTGGTCAATGATAGAGTATCCTATGAAATGCATGTTTCCCCAAACCAATACATGTTTTCCCTCCTATTAACCATAGGTTGATGTGTTGGCCTAAGAGAAAGATATAGTTGTGGTTTATATATATGCTTAGCGATGCTTAGCCATGCTTAGTCTAATGCTAAATTGTTCGGTGATTTTATTTCCATAATTATGATGTTGATGGAATGTACGGACATGGTGGATACTTGTGGTTTCTTAATTAAAATGTTTAAAAGGCTTGGATGAGTTGCCATCGGGGATGGTGTTTGTCACATCCCAATATTTTGTAACCAGAGAAAAACCCTTTATGAGGAGTTAAAAATTCAGAACCAACAAAAACCTTTCCATTATTTCATGTGGTGCCCTTTTTAGCTTCCTATTATTTCATGTGTTGCTTGTCTAGTCTTTTTATTATTACATGTGATGTTGTTTGCTAAATTGAGTGCTCTTGTTAGGCTAATTATTTATACAACATTTAGTTAAGAAACCAACCTAATGATGAATTGGAATGTGACTTAAAACAATTAAATAAAAATTCCCTAAGACACCCTAAAAATAAAAGGGAGTATAAAAAGGTGATTTTCCTCTCCAACCCCTTATCCTACTATATTATTTTGTCCCTAGAAAAATGATTCTTGTGTGCCAAAGATCAGAGGGAAGTGAGCTGACCTCCCACCTCACACTTTGGCCCACTACTCTAAATTATTTTCCTAAAATACAATTTATTCACAAGAATTCAAATTCCATTCCTTTAATTCGGCCATCAAAGGAAACCCCATTTCCTTCTCTCCCAAAAATTCAGCAAAATTAAGGGAACCTCCTAGCACCCTTCTACGCCCAAGTGTAAGCTTAAATTAAAGAAAATAATTTCATAATTTCGGGGAGGCATACTGTCGAACACCTTATGGGCACAAACCGAGGTTTTTCAAATTTTGAACCAAACTGTGGCAAGTTGGCAGCAACCCAGCACCTTTTCGCTCTCCCACCTCTCCTACACCTGCCCCTCCACTTGCCTCTTCATTAACTCGGCATGGCCGACCAAAGCGTGGTGGAGCAAGGCAGCCCGAGCTGCCATGCCGCCACTCTCTCTCTCCCTCGCACTCCCTCTCCCACTGGCCCCCTAGACCTCGACAAGTGCCCGTAGCTCATCTGGCACCAAACCGGGGCCCCCGGGTGAGCTGTTGCTCCCCGAGCTCTCTCTCCCTCACCCTGGCCGCCCATACCCAAAACCCTAGCCACCCGTCGCCCCCGGACGCATCCCTGCTCGCCAAACCCCAGGGCCGCGCCATCACTCTCCCCTATCCCTCCTCTCTCCCGCAGACACAAGCCCAACCACCCTCGCCCCCTCTTAATGGCGAGACCGAGCTCGCCCGTCCGTGACCGTCGCCCATGGACGCCTCGGTGCCCCTAGCCACCCACAAAACCCTAGCTCTTGCCACTGCTACCACGGACGCGGATGGATGACGTGGTTCACCCCACCATCGCCTCGCCATTGCTCTGTCCCTCACCTGCTCCGTACCCGCCGTCGAGCACCTTGTATGCACTCGGGACCCGCACCACCCCAAGCTCCAGCTCAGCCCTATCTCTCTCCCCTCGCTCTCTCTTGAACCCTAGCCACCCCGGAGGCCGTTGCCACACCACCTAGCACGCCTATGGCGCACTCACCCGCACCCTAGCTCCCTCGCCGCTCTCGGTCCACGGTGCACCACTCCCTCCACCCTCACTCGCTCCCCCTCACTCGCCACCACCCCTCTGCACCCGCCAGGAGGGTGGGAGCTCTGCTGCTCTCCACCCCGGCCGAGGAGGCCGAGCTTTGCGAGCTCGGCATTGCCGAGGTCGACCACGGCCGCAAGGCCGCGCTGCCTCCCTTCTGTTTCCCTGCCTCTCTCACCCCTCCGTTCTTCCTCCCGCACTCACCGCTCTCACACGCCGCCGTTTCTCTGCTCAGGTCTTGCCCGAGGAGCTCGCCGGCAAAGGAACCGTCCCGAGCTCGTCCCGGAGCTGCAGCCGTCGACCGAGACATCCCCAGCACGCGCGAGTCAGCCCATCGTCTTCCCCGAGCCTCCGCACCATGCCTCCGTCGACTCCATCGCCTCCCGAGCCCCCTAGGTGAGCTCCCGAGCCGTCACCGTCGTCTAGGGCACGGCGGCGCGGCCGTTTCTAGGTCGTCGCCGACCTGGCCGTCACAGGCCGTTGGATTTGGATCCAACGGCAACATAACGGTTCGACATAATCTAATCACAGCCGTCCATTTTAGATCCTGTGGTCACGTACCGGTTCGGTTAATTATGAGCCACTGACGAGCGGGCCCCGCTCGTCAGGATTTTAAACATTTCCGGCGCGGGAAAATCCCGTGGGCCGGCCCATTAAGCACAAAACCACCCGGGCCCTTTTATCTTTTCCGAAATAGAGTTAAATTATTCAAATCTGCACTCAACTTGGAAATTAAATATCTGGAGATTGGTATTTCCAAAAATTATGAAATTTGGTGTACTGGTAGCCTGTTAAATTGTCTATCCAATGGCACTGGCCCCACATTATTTGAGTCAATATTAGTCAAATGATAAATTGTTTAGCACAGACGGTTTTAGACATAAACTTGTTTGTTCCTGATGATTCAAATGCCCAAATAATGTGAATCCAATTTTGTTAGCTTAGTACAGAGAAACTCTAGCTACCCTAAAATTTTCAAAGTAAATTGAGAAGTATAAATTATATGGCATCCAGAATTGTAGTTGGACTCATTTCAGTAATGTTTTAAATCATAACTTGAGTTTGGTATGTTCAAATGACATGGGGCCAATTTTTCTAGCTGTGTACTGTAATTATTTAGTTACCCTTAAATTTTCATAATTTTCTGTTTAACAGAAAATAGTTTATCCCTAAAACTTGACAAAATAAGCTTCTGTACCAAACACCTTATTTCTGTCAAACCATTAACTGAAATGAACCAAATCCAATTTTGTTAGCTCACACTTAACAAGTATTAGTTCCCCCTAAAAGGGCATAATTTTCTGAACATCAGAAATTAAATCATAACTACAATTGTGGGATAGTGAATTTCTGCCTATTAATATTACAATTAATAACAAGAGCAAAATGAGATGAAATAAACCTAAATCCAAGTGTGTGATTTAGTAAGGCAGTAGCTGCCTATAGGATCTTGATTTGTTTTGATTTCGATGATTGTTGAGTAGAGGTGTGATTGTGTGTTTTGCTTGTAATTTAACGTTTAGACGAGAACGTTGCCGAGGATTTCGAGGAAGGAGGATTCGTTGATCAAGAGTATCAAGACCAGGGACACTTTGCTGACCAAGGCAAGCCATCCATTTAATCATACCCTTTGTCCCACTATTTTGATTAAGCATGTTTTACATATGTTAAGGTGCATGAAATGTTTTCAAGTGGTGTGTGCCACTAAAACCTTTTAAAAAGTGTTACCTAAATTATATGCCATGATTAGGCCCCCTTATATAGTAGTGTTTAATGAAAAATTCTAGGTTGGGAAAAAACCAATGTTTTATTAAAAAATCCTCTTTATGAAAATCTTTGGGTGAACTTGTGTTTTACCCAAGATGTTGCTAAATGATTTGCTTTGGAACTGGAGTAAAGATGGAGTATGAAGGTTTTGAGAAAATTGCACATTGTGTCTTAGTACTTACGTCGACCAGCCGAAACCTGTGCGACCACATTACCCCACATATGGGAACGGGGCTTAACCCGTAGTTTGTCCATGTTAGTATGAGGTGCCTCAAACTCCTCCTAAGGGTCCAAGGACCCTCGAACCGATTAATAAAAGTGTATGTGTATCAGAGCCATCCTGACTGTAGGAGACCTTAGTTAGCATGGGCGTTAGATAAGGGGTTATCTATATATATATTTTTCTAAAAATCTAAGGAAGTTGGGTATTTGTGAAAATAAAATGCTTAATTCTCAACCCCTCCTATTTTACCAAATCTACAACTCATATAAAGGTTATGTTTACTTCCAGTTAAAATTTTGTGCACCCTAATTATCTCACTAACTTAAAATTTGACTTAAAATTTGTAGATGGCACTCCACTTCACCGAGTTTCTGCAAGTTAAGGAGAAGGGCAACCTCATGTTCGAGAGGGACTTGTACAAGTTGAGCGACATTTTGGGTCGCCCAGCTCCTGAGTTCCGTGGAGCGCAGGTCGACGCTCACGATCAGGATAACCTGTGTTGGCTCATCGAGTCGTCTGTCCGGGGGAACATTAAGTCCCCCCATTCCAGGACGATGGCTTTCACCACGATGGATGCCAACTGGGACGACGGACTGTGTCGTGCCATGCAGAGGCTGCTGGCGCGACTTTGTGAAGAGCACAAGGAGGAGTTGGTGAACTCACCTTTCAGGTTCTACGGGAGGCGTGACGAAGAGGGACGTCCCACTTCCACCATTCGTCACCCCACCTTCGGAGAGCACCTCGTGGACATGGAGGTCCTACTTTACCGTACCCAGGAGGACCTACGCAGTGTGAGGTACCGGTCTCACTTTGAGCGCATCGCACTCGAGGCAAGCCGTGACCGTGTCGCGCTCCTGCAGCAGGACAAGGCCGACCTTCACCAGAGAGGGATCCGCTTGAAGAAGACCATCGCCAAGCTCCGCAAGAGGGTGGCGGAGCAGGACGAGATGATTGAGGACCTTGAGCGCCGGGCCGATGAGATGGAGGAGGAAGGCGAGGATCTCCGCAAGGAGAACAGCGCCTTCATCAGCGATGATGAGGATTACTTAGAGGAGATGGACTACGAGGAGGACGACGACGAGGAGGAGACCGTCGACGAGGAGGAGGAGCCGACTGAGCCCCTTCTTGACGAGGACGAGGAGGACCTAGAGGAGCGTGTCTTCGAGCCCGACACCGACGACGTGGAGCCGAGTGTTCTGTCACACTAGTCGGACTACTTAGTCGTCTCGAGTTATCGTAGGGTTAGGTCACCCCAGTTGTAGTCATGTGTGGATCGTGTAATGGTTCCTATGAAACCATATGCTTGTAGTAACTATGTAATGATGTGTGGAACTTATGCATGTGATGCTTTTGTTTGATGATGTTGTGTGTTTTGAAAATCTTGAAATTTGCAAATTCCTTTCGAAAACTTTTATGTAGTGAAGACCTCCTACCCCAACAACTCGAACCCTTACCCTCCTACCATGATAAAAGAAAACACTTTCGGTCTGTTTTGCCTCTTATACCAGTTTAATCTCAGGATGGTGGACACACGAGGAGGAGGAAGCCATGGCCGCAACGACCCACCGCCACCACCACCTGAGCCTACCCCATCCCAACTCCTTGCGCTTATCTTAGAGGAGCGTGAAGCCACTCGCCAAGAGCGCCAAGCCCACCTTGCTGTTCTCCAACAACTCGCGGCCAACGCCCAGAACAACAACAAAGGGAACCCCAACTATGGGGACGACCATCGGTCTACCCTTAGTGACTTCCAGAAGACCACACCACCCGTCTTCACCAAGACCATTCAGCCCCTGGAAGCAGAAGACTGGCTTCGCACCATCGAGAATAATCTCGAAGTCGCCAGGGTTGCCAATGAAGAGAAGGTCTTGTTTGCTACCCACTACCTCTCTGGACCCGCAAGGGCGTGGTGGGAAGCAACCAAGGCGATGCTGCCACCTGGCCAAGCTATCACCTGGGATGAGTTCAAGGCCAAGTTCCGCAAGGTTCACGTGCCTAGCGGCTTGATTAGCTGAAAGAGGCACGAGTTCCGCAAGCTGAGGCAAGGAGGAAAGGATGTGGTGAAATATCTGGAGGAGTTCATGGAGCTGGCCAGATATGCTCCAGACGACACCAACACTGAGGAGAAAAAGATGGACCATTTCCTGAGATGCAGTGCGTGTTAGTCACTCACACCTTTGGTGACTTAGAGGCCCTCGTGGACAAGACCATTCAGATGGAGTCCAAGCGCAATGTCATGTATGAGGACCACAAGCGCCGTATGGCGAACCAAGGAGGCTCTAGCAGCCAGAAGCCCCGCAATTACCCACCAAATCCCAGGCCAGCACCACCACCATTTCGCGCACCCGCTCCTGCGCCCCGTCCCAACAACAACAACCCCTACCGCCCCAATAATCCAAACCGTCCCAATATCAATTATCATCCTGGAGGCAACAACAACAACGCCCGCAACAATGCCAACCGTCCCAATGTTGTCTGCTTCGAGTGTGGAGTCAGAGAACACTACTCTAAAGAATGCCCCAATCCAAAGAATGCCGCCCCGCGCCCCAATGCGCCCAACAATGGCAACGGTCGTAAGGGAAATGGAAAGAACGGAGCACCAAGGGGGAATGCTGCTGTCAATCAAGGCCGCCTGAACCACATTGATGCCGAAGAAGCCCAGGATTCTCCAGATGTTGTGCTGGGTACGTTTCTTGTCAACTCCGTACCTGCAACCGTTCTGTTTGATTCCGGTGCAACCCACTCCTTTGTCACGGAAAGTTTTGTCTCAAAAGGGGGATTAGAGGGAACCGCTATGCGAAAACCCATGATGATACAAATCCCTGGATCACACTCAAAGGCCTACAAGTCCTGTAGGGACACTACCATAAACATCCTCGGGGTAGATTTCCTATCCGATCTGGTCATCTTAGGAGCCCAAGGAATAGATGTGATACTCGGTATGAACTGGTTAGCCAAGTACCATGGTCGAATAGACTGTGCTAGAAGAGCAGTTGCCATCACCTCAAGTGAAGGAGTTGAAGTGGAATACGTCTCCGATTCACGACCCCGCCAAGCCTTCTGCCATGAGGGAGTAGCCAAGCCGAGCCTAGATGAAATCCGTGTTGTCCACAGATTTGCAGATGTCTTTCCTGAAAAATTACCCGGAATGCCACCGGACCGGGACATTGAGTTTGTGATTGAACTTATTCCCGAGACAGCTCCTATATCCCAGAGACCCTACCGGATGAACCCGGAAGAATTGGCCGAAATGAAGAAACAGTTAGCAGATATGCTTAGCAAGGGTCTGATCCGTCCTAGTGCATCACCCTGGGGTTCACCCATTATCTTCGTGGATAAGCGAGACGGTACCACACGATTGTGTGTGGATTATCGCAAGTTGAATGATGTGACCATCAAAAATAAGTATCCTTTGCTGAAGATCGAGGATCTGTTCGATCAAATGAACGGAGCCCGAGTCTTCTCCAAGATCGATCTTCGTACCGGGTACCATCAGTTGAAGGTCCGAGAAGAGGATATCCCCAAGACTGCATTCACCACCCGTTACGGATTGTTTGAGTACACAGTAATGTCCTTTGGACTGACCAATGCCCCAGCCTACTTCATGAACCTCATGAATAAAATCTTCATGGACTACCTCGACAAGTTCGTCGTAGTTTTCATCGATGATATCCTTATTTACTCCAAGACCGAAGAAGAACATGCAGAGCATTTGCTTCTAGTACTGGAGACCCTCAGGAAACATCAGCTTTACGCCAAATTCAGCAAGTGCGAATTTTGGCTAAAGGAAGTAGGATTTCTCGGGCATATTTTGTCCGCAGGAGGAATTTCAGTTGACCTTGAAAAGATTCAAGCAATAGTCGATTGGAAATCACCCACCAGTGTGACGGAGATCCGAAGTTTCCTCGGATTAGCGGGTTATTACCGCAAGTTCGTCGAAAACTTCTCAAGCATAGCCAAACCTATGACCCAGTTGCTGAAAAAGGACAAGAAGTTCGAATGGACCCAGGAATGTGAAGATAGCTTCCAAGAACTGAAGAAAAGGTTAACCTCAGCCCCAATCCTAATCATGCCCGACATCACCAAGAGCTTCGAGGTGTATTGCGATGCATCACGCCTCGGACTCGGTTGTGTCTTGATGCAAGAAGGAAAAGTCGTGTCGTATCTGTCCCGGCAGTTGCGACCGCATGAAGAGAATTACCCTACCCATGACCTCGAGCTAGCCGCCGTTGTTCTTGCTCTGAAGACGTGGCGTCATTATCTTATGGGTAATTGCTGCGAGATCTATACAGATCATAAGAGCTTGAAGTACATCTTTTCTCAGAGGGAGTTGAATATGAGGCAGAAAAGGTGGATGGAATTAATCAAGGATTATGATATCGGAATCCACTATCACCCTGGAAAAGCCAATGTAGTTGCCGATGCCCTTAGCCGAAAGCCATGCACCCTGAATGCCTTGATTCAAGCCGAACAACCAACCTTGTTTAAGGAGTTCGAAGATTTCGGACTCGAGCTTGTTAGCCATGGGTATCTCGCCAACCTAGAGTTAGCCCCAACCCTAATGGATCAAATAAAAGAAGCCCAGAAAGACCATGAGAGTATTGAAGGGATCAAGAGGAAGATGTCTCTCGACAAAGCCCCGGTTTTGCTGAAGATGCCGAAGGAGTGCTGAGATTTAATGGTCATATCTGTGTGCCCAACGATAGGGCACTGAAGGAGTTGATCCTGAAAGAAGCCCATGAGACCCCATACTCAATCCACCCTGGAGGAACCAAAATGTACCAAGATCTTCGTGAGAAATTTTGGTGGCATGGAATGAAGCGGGAGATTGGTTCTTTCGTAGCCAAGTGTGACGTTTGCCAACAAGTCAAAGCTGAACATCAGCGACCCGCTGGATTGCTTCAACCCTTGAAAATTCCTGAATGGAAATGGGACGAGATTGGAATGGACTTCATCACTGGATTGCCAAGATCCAACAGAGGCCATGATTCCATCTGGGTCATCGTTGATCGACTGACCAAAGTTGCCCATTTTATTCCGGTCAAGACCACCTACCGTGGGGATCAGTTAGCAGCACTATATATGTCCAAAATAGTAAGCCTGCATGGAGTACCCAAGAAGATTGTGTCTGATAGAGGAACGCAATTCACCTCCAGATTCTGGAAAGCTCTTCACGAAGCCCTCGGAACCAAGTTAGCCTTTAGCACAGCTTACCATCCCTAGACTGACGGTCGGACCGAGAGGGTGAATAAGATTTTGGAGGACTTGCTTCGTGCGTGTGCCCTATCCTACGGATCCAAGTGGGAGGACTGCCTTCCATTTGCGGAATTCTCCTATAACAACAGCTATCAGTCCAGTCTGCAAATGGCCCCCTTTGAAGCCCTTTATGGAAGAAAGTGTCGTACCCCTCTGAACTGGTCTGAGACCGGAGAAGGCAAATTGTTTGGACCCGATATCCTTCGTGAAGCCGAAGAACAAGTCCAATTTATCCGCGAACGTCTCAAAACTGCCCAATCTCGTCAGAAGAGTTACGCCGACCCCAAGCGCCGGGACGCCACCTTCAGCATCGGAGATTTTGTGTATCTCCGAGTGACACCCCTTAAAGGAATGCAGCGTTTTCATGTCAAAGGGAAGTTAGCGCCAAGGTATATTGGACCGTTCAAGATCATCAGCCGTCGAGGGGAAGAATCCTATCAGCTAGAGCTGCCTCCTGAGCTATCTAACTTTCATGACGTCTTCCACATTTCATTGCTTCGGAAGTGTCTTGAAGTCCCAAACAAGCCGAACATTTTTCAGAACATCGATCATCAATCCATTGACCTAAACCATGACCTCACCTATCGCGAAGAACCTGTCAAGATTCTTGATGAAGATGTTCGTCTTACCCGGAGGCGCAAGATCAAGTTCTACAAGGTTCAGTGGAGCAACCACTCCGAAGAGGAAGCAACCTGGGAGCGTGAAGACTATCTTAGAAACGAATTCCCAAAATTCCTTAGCTCCTAAACCTAGCAAATCTCGAGGACGAGATTTATTTTAAGGGGGGGAAGGTCTGTCACATCCCAATATTTTGTAACCAGAGAAAAACCCTTTATGAGGAGTTAAAAATTCAGAACTAACAAAAACCTTTCCATTATTTCATGTGGTCCCTTTTTAGCTTCCTATTATTTCATGTGTTGCTTGTCTAGTCTTTTTATTATTGCATGTGATGTTGTTTGCTAAATTGAGTGCTCTTGTTAGGCTAATTATTTATACAACATTTAGTTAAGAAACCAACCTAATGATGAATTGGAATGTGACTTAAAACAATTAAATAAAAATTCCCTAAGACACCCTAAAAATAAAAGGGAGTATAAAAAGGTGATTTTCCTCTCCAACCCCTTTTCCTACTATATTATTTTGTCCCTAGAAAAATGATTCTTGTGTGCCAAAGATCAGAGGGAAGTGAGCTGACCTCCCACCTCACACTTTGGCCCACTACTCTAAATTATTTTCCTAAAATACAATTTATTCACAAGAATTCAAATTCCATTCCTTTAATTCGGCCATCAAAGGAAACCCCATTTCCTTCTCTCCCAAAAATTCAGCAAAATTAGGGGAACCTCCTATCACCCTTCTACGCCCAAGTGTAAGCTTAAACTAAAGAAAATAATTTCAAAATTTCGGGGAGGCATACTGTCGAACACCTTATGGGCACAAACCGAGGTTTTTCAAATTTTGAACCAAACTGTGGCAAGTTGGCAGCAACCCAGCACCTTTTCGCTCTCCCACCTCTCCTACACCTGCCCCTCCACTTGCCTCTTCATTAACTCGGCATGGCCGACCAAAGCGTGGTGGAGCAAGGCAGCCCGAGCTGCCATGCCGCCACTCTCTCTCTCTCCCTCGCACTCCCTCTCCCACTGGCCCCCTCGAGCTCGACAAGTGCCCGTAGCACATCTTGCACCAAACCGGGGGCCCCGGGCGAGCCGTTGCTCCCCGAGCTCTCTCTCCCTCGCCCTGGCCGCCCATACCCGAAACCCTAGCCACCCGTCGCCCCCGGACGCATCCCTGCTCGCCAAACCCCAGGGCCGCGCCATCACTCTCCCCTATCCCTCCTCTCTCCCGCAGACACAAGCCCAACCACCCTCGCCCCCTCTTAATGGCGAGACCGAGCTCGCCCGTCCGTGACCGTCGCCCATGGACGACTCGGTGCCCCTAGCCACCCACAAAACCCTAGCTCTTGCCAGCTGCTACCACGGACGCGGATGGATGACGTGGTTCACCCCACCATCGCCTCGCCATTGCTCTGTCCCTCACCTACTCCGTACCCGCCGTCGAGCACCTTGTATGAACTCGGGACCCGCACCACCCCAAGCTCCAGCTCAGCCCTATCTCTCTCCCCTCGCTCTCTCTTGAACCCTAGCCACCCCGGAGGCCGTTGCCACACCACCTAGCACGCCTATGGCACACTCACTCGCACCCTAGCTCCCTCGCCGCTCTCGGTCCACGGTGCACCACCGTTCGGCTATAAAAGCCACCCCGAGCCCTCCAAAGCCACCCACACCACTCCCTCCACCCTCACTCGCTCCCCCTCACTCGCCACCACCCCTCTGCACCAGCCGAAACCTGTGCGACCACATTACCCCACATATGGGAACGGGGCTTAACCCGTAGTTTGTCCATGTTAGTATGAGGTGCCTCAAACTCCTCCTAAGGGTCCAAGGACCCTCGAACCGATTAATAAAAGTGTATGCGTATCATACTGGGTGATAACGGTGGGTTTCCCGTCGTGGCAGTGTGGAGTCCAAGTTTGATGAAAGGACGTGTTGATAAAAAGGATATGTTGGATCCACACGGTGTGCCGGGGAAGATAAACCCATTGAGAGAAACTTTGTACTAGCATGGACATTGCGAAAGGTTATGATAGGTTACTCAACTTCGCATACAACTTGTATGGCGGGACGTGGCTGACACGGTGAGTTTACCGGATGGTGTGGGTAAAGTGTGCAACCTCTGCAGAGTGTAAAACTATTCGAATAGCCGAGTCCTCGGATATGGACAGTTGGAAGGCCCTACTTAGACCTATGTGCAAGTTTTGTGTTTTCTAAAACGGAGATGTTTTAACGGCATACCAAGGGATCGGTATGAAGGGGATGGAAAGGAAAGGTTTCACGACGGGCCGTGATCCCACTGGAGGAGTTGTTGAAGAAAAACGACTTCTTTTAGAAAGGAACTTCTCTCTTTTTCAAACATCTTATCTTTTTTTCAACAAGGATATGGAGATATCTTTTCTTTAAAGGCAAATGTTTTTGCAAAACAAAGGAATACCTTAGAGCCTCCCACCTAAGTAGTATGCATTAATCTTGGCAACAACTTACTATCGGATGGTTTGCGATTACATTCAAATGTACTCATATTGGTTTCGTCCCTGGCTATTGTCTTGGCCAGACTTTGAGGAGCCGTATGAAGGAGGAGACTACGACGCCGATAATGCGAACTAGGGATCTTCATCGGCCAGCTACCTGCAGGGTTGTTAAGGCACTAGCCTATGACGCTTGTTGTGACTCCGCTGCCTGAAGACTGTTAAGCCCTCTGAGGCATTTTTGTAAGACTGTGGTCCTCGTGACCCTTTTGTTGTAAGACTTAAATTCGGTACTGTAATGGATGTAAACTTTGGTATTCAGTTCAAGTTATGCGCAACGACAGACTGATCATGGGATCGTTGTGTTAAGCATAACGGGTATTTCGGACAGCTAGTCCGGGGTCCCCACAGTTTTTTGCCTCATTCTTGCCCCTAAGTGCGAGTTCTTGTTTTCGGAACCAAGGTTTGAGCGTGCTGCCATTGGTGGGGGTATGGGCTCCTTACTAACTGAATAACTTGTGCGGGCGTATCCAAGGGTCCTCTAGTTTGCGCTTTCCATTTGCGTGTGAGTTGCAGGTGGACGAAGGCGCGATGAAGAGGGTATGTGGTGTTAGGGTGTGGCGATGGGGGCAGGGGCTGAAATAGGCTGGATAAACTTGTCCTGTCGCCACAGATGACTCTTGGATAGTCTCACACGAGGTAAAGGTTTAACCGCGCCCACTTACCAGCTTTCCCGGAAGAGAGCTAACCAGGCGAGCCGGACGGTACCAATGGGTAAATTAGTACACCCCTGCGGGGTTTAATATTTTTGAAAAGCCGTGTCCCGGGTTATGGACGCCTTGGAATGGATTTACGAGAAAGGGATGTGCACGATGTGTTTCATGTCTCTCAACTCCGTCGTTGCTTCAAAGATCCTATTCGTGGGGTTGATCATGAAGTGTTGGACATCCAGGTGGATCTAACTTACCGTGAGCATCCTATCCGCATCTTGGATGAAGCGAAAAGGAAGACCCGTAACAAGGCCATCAAGTTCCTCAAAATCCAATGGTCTAACCATTCCGAAGAAGAAGCAACTTGGGAAAGGGAAACTAGCCTTCGTCGGGAATATCCCGCCTTCTTCACTCAAGCCTAGAATCTCGGGACGAGATTCCTGTAAGGGGGGTAGATTTGTAACAGCCCCATTTGGTACTGAAAAATATGAATAATTTTTCCACTTTTTCATCTCATGTGCGCATCATGGCATCATTCGAAATTGCTACTTCTAACAATCCACATATGAAAACATTTAAAAGGGGGAAGCAAAACCTTCCCAAACCTTGCAAACCAAATGCAATTGCTCAACCTAGCAAACCCCTTAATTTGAAATTCCAAATTGTCCAGGAAGTTCCAAGTTTATATGTTACAAATTTTTCTCAAAAGCAAATTCTTTACAAGCAAAGAAATAAAAATTTGAGAATTCAAAATTGGTTCAAATCAACTTTCAATTTTGAATCCAAGTCAAATTGACAAAAATTCAAAATAAAAATTATGAAGAGATTCATTATTTTATTGGGAACCTCCAGGAAATTTCTCCCTATTTTTGAAAATGCTTAAGTACTCCAAGTAAATGCAATTTGGAAATTATCAAAAATGACCGTATTTAAACCCTGTGAACAAATGTGGTTCCAAACATTTTATTTTGGAGCACAAATTTTTGTGGAGCTTCTACCTGTCAAGGGGAGGTTACATGAATTTTTCAAGAATTTATAAAAATGTTTCAAGGCCTTAATTAAATCCCTAAAACTCTACCTGGTTTTAAAGGAAAAATGAAGAAGGGCAAAAGAATAAAAATCTGTCGGGTGGACCCCCCCCCCCCTGTCATCCTCTCTCCTCTTCCTTCTTCCTCACTGTGGCGCCAGTGCTGCTCATGCCCATGCCGCCGACGCCCATGACCTGGCGCCATGCCGCCCTGCCCCCTGGTGGTCAAGAAGACCACCGACGCTGCCCTAGCTCTCTCTCCCCCCTCACCAGTTTCCCCCGCACCTCGAAAACCCTAACTCTAGACCCGTCCGATCGCCGTCCTTTCCAGCTCCGGCCGCCGCACCGTGCCATCGATTCCGGCCGCCCCGAAGCAATTTGAAGGAACCGCAAGCTTCGCCTCGACCTCCTCCCTCTGCTGGGCCAAGCGCTGCACGCCGGGAGGCGCTGGATCGACGGAATCGACGCCACCTTCCCCGCCTCCGGCCGCCGTGTTCGAGCATGGGATCGTCGTCGTCCGGTCTCCCCAGCCTCCCCCGACCACGCCATCGTACTCAGGGTGAGCCGGGCCACCTCCGAGACATCATCTTCTTCTCTCTCCCCCTCCGTATCTAGATCCCACCGTAGCGCCGCCGCCGTGCACGCCCGAGCCGCTGCTCCGGCTAGCCGCCGTGTCCGCCAATGTGGCTGCCGACCTGTCGCCGACCTGGCCACCACCGTGGCCTGGGTCCACTCCCGGCCTGGTGTCGGTCTGGGCCGGCCGGAGGCCGGATGCCTCGGGCGGGTGCCCGGCCTGGGCGCCCGGTCTGGGCCGGCCAAAAGGCCGGCTGCCTCGGGTGCTTGCCCGGCCTGTGGCCGGCCTGGCCGGTTTGGAGGCCGGCCTGGCCGGTTTGGAGGCCGGCCTGCCAGTGTTTGGTTTTTCTTTTTGGAAATTTAAAATAAAATAAAAGAAATGATAACTAATTAAATATTGCTCCAAATTTAACAAATGATATACCAAATTGTTCAAAAAACAAACTCTACAAGTTAGAATCATTGTAATGGTCTTGTGAAACTATATTCTTGCTGTTTATTAATAATTATTAAAATGTCAAAAATAATAATAATATTGGGAAAAATCATAACTTCATAAATAGTTAACCAAAAATGGTGAATAAAATATCAAAGTGCTTAGCATTTCAAATGCTATCTAATCATGCTAATATCACCTCATGACAACAAATTTTCCTTTGATGTTATTCTTTAATTGGTTAAAAGAATTAAATTCAAGTAATTATTTAATTCCCTATTTAATCATCGTAATTTGGAAAATCACAAATGAGGTACCAAAATGATCAGAAGAACAATACCTATCTATTCATGTCATGTTCATGCATATTTAAGCCACTTTTTAGTAATGTAATAATTTATAAACAATGTGGTCATTAAGTTAGATATGGGGTTGCTTCCAAATAATTGCACTAATTATTTGGCACTCCATTTAAATTGTTAGCAAAATTATATGGTGATATCGTTGCATAACTTTGACATGTCATCATGATTGTGCATTGCACCTTGTCTTCGTGTTATTTATTTGTTCTTCTGTTATTGTTTGGGTATCGATAGATTTAGGAGTCGAGGGTTCCCCTACCTACCCCGACGATCCGTACTACACGCCCCGTCAGCAAGGCAAGAGATAACCTAACCTTCTTGGCATCTAGCATCCTATTGTTTTATACAAATATTTTAACCACCATAATATTGCATTCGGTTCCAATGTCAATTTTTGGTCAATGCTAGAGTATCTTATGAAATGCATGTTTCCCCAAACCAATACATGTTTTCCCTCCTATTAACCATAGGTTGATGTGTTGGCCTGAGAGAAAGATATAGTTGTGGTGTATATATATATTCTTAGCGATGCTTAGCCATGCTTAGTCTAATGCTAAATTGTCCGGTGATTTTATTTCCATAATTATGATGTTGATGGAATGTACGGACATGGTGGATACTTATGGTTTCTTAGTTAAAATGTTTAAAAGGCTTGGATGAATTGCCATCGGGGATGGTGTTTTGCCTCATTCTTGCCCCTAAGTGTGAGTTCTTGTCTTCGGAACCAAGGTTTGAGCGTGCTGCCATTGGTGGGGGTATGGGCTCCTTACTAACTGAATAACTTGTGCGGACGTATCCAAGGGTCCTCTAGTTTGCGCTTTCCATTTGCGTATGAGTTGCAGGTGGACGAAGGTGCGATGAAGAGGGTGTGTGGTGTTAGGGTGTGGCGATGGGGGCAGGGGCTGAAATAGGCTGGATAAACTTGTCCTGTCGCCACAGATGACTCTTGGATAGTCTCACACGAGGTAAAGGTTTAACCGTGCCCACTTGCCAGCTTTCCCCGGAAGAGAGCTAACCAGGCGAGCCGGACGGTACCAATGGGTAAATTAGTACACCCCTGCAGGGTTTAATCTTTTCGAAAAGCCGTGTCCGCGGTTCTGGACGCCTTGGGAATGGATTTATGAGATCATAGATAACATTAACTTAATTAAAATTTGGGCAACTAGAGGTTGAACTCAATGTGTGTTAAAAGGTTCGTTTCCTCGAGGGTGATTTGAGGGAGTGCCTTGGTGATAAGGAGTGGAGAGAAATGACTACTATGGGTTCATTGTGAACCGAAGATAAAAGTCGATGGCATGAGTCGTTTATGTCTTTACAAATGGAAACTAGCTTTATGCAAAACAAACATTACAGCTTTAGATCCTGCTCATCATTGGGCCTATATCGCCCTACTAAACTTGCGAGTACGTCGTACTCAGTCTCTCTTTGTTGATTATTATTTGTTTCAGAGGAGGACGACACCGAGCAGACAGGTGGGTTCTTCGTTGACATCAACGAGTAGTCTGGGGTTCCCAGGTGGCAGCTTGGGACGTCTCGGAACAAGCTGGCTGGGTTTATGTTATTGTAGGCCTCTTAGGCCATATTTTGGATCTTGTTGTATTAGACGACTACCTCGCTTCCGCATGATGTACTGTTGGGTCTGTGACCTCTGTGTGTAATTTGTATCTTCTCGTTATATGAGTTGCTATATGAACTTTTGTGTCGTAAAGTTTGTGATGTGCCAGTTGTTCCACAAGTCTTGATCTCTTTATTATACATTGATAGCTATGCCAGTGTTTATGGCATGATCGAGGTGTTGCGTGGGATCAGTAACCCCATGCCCTTCGATTGTGTAGCATAGCCTGTGGGTTAGATAGCCTCTCTGTATAATTCCAGGGTCGGGGCGCTACATTCTCCTATATGCCTTAAAGATGATGATTTTGATTTCTCTGTTGATCTTTCACTTATATCAAATGTTGAATCTGGTCCTTTTTGTGGAACTAAGAATAATGATGCTATAGAACACATGAATAAATTAGCATCGCTTAGCTTACTTTTCTCTGATGACAAGAAAATATAGCGTTACTATTTAGTAAAGTTGTTTCCTTTTTCATTAAAGGGTGGTGCTAAAGTGTGGTATAATGCTTTACCTTATGGTTCCATTAAAAGTACTCATGAATTGCTTGATGTTTTCTTTGCAAAATATTTTCCCGCTCACATGCAGCATGAGGCTTTGCAGAGAATTTTCAATTTCAGACAACTGGAGGATGAGCATCTCCCTAAAGCTTGGCGTGAGATTTGGCTCATTACTCAGGGCTCGGCTAGGGCATGATATACCAAAGAATGAACTTCTTGATATATTCTATAATGGACTAACTGTTGAATCTAGGACATACCAAGATAGCTGTGCTGGTTGTGTTTTCAGGAAAAGGACTGTAGCTGAAGCTGAAGAATTAATGGCTAAGGTAGCCCAAAATCATGATGAATGGAGTAATCCTGAGCCTCCTCCTTTACCAACCCCGAAGAAAAGGGGAGTGCTCTTCTTAAATCCAGAGGATATGAAAGAAGCCAAGAAATATATCAAGGAGAAAGGTATTAGAGCTGAAGATGTGAAGAATTTACCTCCAATTGAAAATTTATTTGAGCCTACCTCTCACCCACCTATGGTAGAGGTACATTCTCTTTATAATTTTACTATCAATGATATTCCTTATAGCAAGCCTCCTAGTCAGTGTTTGCATGAATTTGATAACTTTATTGTTAAACAAACTCATTTTAATATGCAAATTCAAGAACAATTAAATGATAACACTCTGGTTATTAAAAATGTGTATTCTGTCTTGGAGAAAACTGCTAATGATGTTAAAGGTCTTGTTAACCATTTTCACATGGTTCAAACTCAACTTGAGAAAATTACTAAAGAACAAAAAGATTTGCTTGCTGGTATTCCTATGCAAAGTAATAAACAAGCTTGTGGTGTTTTAACTAGAGGTGGTATCACTACTCAAGACCCTCTTTATCCTGAAGGACATCCTAAAAGAGTTGAACAAGAGTCTCAATTGGCTGAAAATAATATTGCTAGCTCCCCTAAAAGGAAAAAGAAAAAGAAGAAACACAAAGAATTAGGAGAAACTAGTAATATGGAAATTGATAAAGAACCTGTAGTTAATAATCCTAATGATGTTTCTATTTCTGATGCTGAAACTGAAAGTGGTAATGAGCATGAGAATGATATCAATAAACCTGAAGAACTGGAGGAAGAGACTGCACCTCCTGTTGCTAAAAAGCATGGTAGGGAAAGAGAGCCATGGGTGCAAAAGCCCATGCCTTTTCTATCTAAATCTCAGAAAACTAAAGAGGAGGAACACTATAATAAATTTTGTGAATGGATGAGGCCTCTATTTTTGCAAATCCCTTTGACTGATGCTATTAAATTACCTTCTTATTCAAAATATATGAAAGATATTGTTTCTAATAAGAGGAAAATTCGTAATGAAGAGATTTCTACTATGCTTGCAAATTACTCTTTCAATGGCAAGATTCCTAAAAAGCTTGGTGATCCACATATACCTACTATTCCTTGCTCCATTAAAAATAATTATGTTAGAACTGCTTTATGTGATCTTGGTGCAGGAGTTAGTGTTATGCATTTCTCTCTTTATAAGAGACTTTTATTAGACAAGCTTATTCCTAATGATATCTCCCTACAAATGGCCAATAAATCTACTGATGTGCCTATTGGTATCTGTGAGGATGTTCCTGTTAATGTTGCTAATTGTTTAATCCTAACTGATTTTGTGGTGTTGGAAATGCCTGAAGATGATAATATGTCTATTATTCTTGGAAGACCTTTTCTTAATACTACAGGGGCTGTTATTGATTGTAATAAAGGAAAAGTTACTTTTAATGTTGATGATAAAGAGCACACGGTATATTCCCAAAGAAGATTAATACTAAATTTGGTTTGAAATTCATTGAAAATATTGAAGCCATCAAGGTTGGAGCTATTGATTGTCCTATTCTTATACACCATATAAAATATGAAACTCTTATGATTGGGACAATTGCAATACAATATGAGGTAACATAATTGTCATTTGGAAATTGAATTCTTTATGTCAAATGAATTTGTTGTGGTAGCAAGACTTGATCAACCTTGCTAACTAATAAATTTTAACAACATAAAGACTATAATGACCATTATTTTTTCCTCTGTTATTTATCTTTTACTTTTCTGTAATTTTTATTCCTTATTTAGATTATCCCTTTTAAATATCAATATCCTGTTTTATTAGCTTATTCTAAACTCATTTAAGTTCCTCGGGAAAAGTTGTCGAAAAATTCCAGAAAAATTTCACAACTTTTATTTTTCAAAAGAGCCACATGCTAGCGTGTTAAATGATGCGTTGGGTGGTGCCCCAAGCGAAGGCGTGGATGTAGCAAGTAGCAGTTTTCCCTCGTTAACGAACCGAGGTTTATCGAACCAGTAGGACTTTGAAATCAACAACAAAGTGAATGTTAAAGATCTTTGGCGCTTAATCTTCAACAGACGTGGACCTGCACACACTCAACCAAAATACTTTGCCCCCAACGGCGAAAAGGTTGTCAATCTTTCCGGTCTCGCAGAAAACAAAGTGGTTAATTGTATAGTGAAATAGATGAAAATATGAAAATGGACCAGTGGAGTAATGATGATGAAAAGTGATGAATAAAGGTTGCAATTAATGTAAAAAGATGGACCGGGGGCCATGGGTTCACTAGTGGAGTCTCTCAAGTAAATAAAACACTCATCTGATGGGTAAACAAATTACAGCTGGGCAATTGACAAGATTATAACACAAACTTAATCTAGCTATGACAAAGAGAACATGATAATATTTATGTAGGCATCACGACAATGAACAAAGACCGTTGAGTCCAACTGCATCTTTGTCTAAAAAGTCCACCGTGGGATCGCTATCCAGCCTGTCACCCAACGGTATTAAGTTGCAAGCAACAGACAATTGCATTAAGTAAAGCGCATGATGTAAGCAATATTAATATCAAAAGAGACATTAGCACCGCTGTTTTACCCTTAGTAGCAACAGCACACCCTCGCCCTTATACGTTTCTGTCACTCCTGCCCAGGAACAAAAGGGGGCATGAACCCACTATCTAGCATAAATACTCCCTCTTGGAGATACACACAATCACTTGGCCAAAGTAACTTCGCACATCGGAGAGCATGCAAGAACATAAATCAACATATAAGAATCATGCACAATCTGATCATAACTTCATAATCCATCGGATCCCAGCAAACACATCACATAGCATTACAATAGTCGATCTTGATCATGTTAGGCAGCTCACAAGATCATAAGACATGAAGAACAAGAGAGAGACTACCATCTAGCTACTGCCATGGACCCGTGGTCCAAGGTGGGACTACTCACAAATCATCTCGGAGGAAGGCATGGCGATGAAGAGCCCTCCGGGATTGATCTCCCCTCCGGCAGGGTGTCGGGATCAGCTTCAGAATCACCCCCGAACTAGGGTTTACGGTGACGGCGCGTTAGGGGACTTCTCTGGAAAATAATGGTCGCCTCGACGTTTTTAGGTTTAATGGGATTTTATGGGCGTCGGAGGGGGCCGAGGGGGTGCCCACAGGGCAGAGGCGGGTCCACCCGCGGGTAGGGGGCGCCCCTGGCCTGTGGGTGGACCCCCAGGCTCCCCCTTGGTGTCCAGGTGCCTTCCGTCGAGTAAAATTCCCCGTAAATTTTCGTCCAATTCTAAGAATATTTCCAGAAGTAAATTTTCTGAAATACAAAAACAGCAAAAACAGGAAACTGGCACTAGGCATCTTGTCAATAGGTTAGTCTGACAAAATGCATAAAAATGATGTAATATGATAATAGAAACATGTGACAATATCACAAAACTAGCATGGATCAATCAAAAATTATAGATACGTTTGACACGTATCAGCATCCCCAAGCTTAACTCCTACTCGTCCTCGAGTAGGTAAGTGATAACAAAATAATTTTTTATGAGACATGCAACCAACACAATCATGATCAAGATAGTAATGTAAAGCATAGGATGTGAATGAAGTGATACAAAACAATTGTCTATAGTTGATAGCAAGAAAGCAATGAATAACCAAGTTGAATCATTCAAGCAAGACCTTTCATAAATAGTACGTTAAAGACATGAAAGCAATGTGATCCACATATTTGATTAATTCTCAAAGGTAATAGTTCCATGACAAAAGTGTTTGAGAATCAAAACAAAGAATATGTAAGTTTTAGCAAAAAGCTTCAACTTCCAATGGTAAAGTCAATATAAAGATTCATGTTTAATATGATGATGCAATATGATCAATGATACCCAGGGTCAATGCTAGATGTTTTCTTTGGTGGAGATAGGAGGAAAAGGAAAACTGACTCAACATTAAAAGTAAAAGAAAGGCCCTTCATAGAGGGAAGCAGGGATTAGTCATGTGCTAGAGCTTTTTATTTTAGAAAACAGAAGTAAAACAATTTTGAGAGATGCATGCTTTCGTCAACGGTTTCACAACAAAGAAGCTATCTAGTCCCCCATAACAAGCAAGGCTTTCAGACTTGTGAGAGCAGCTGGTTTTTAGAGGAACGAGTGCATTCCTCTTTCTCCTTGGTTTCACCACTGTCCAATGTTTTGAGCTGATTTCTCAGATTTTCATTGCGCGGAGGAGAATGGTGAGTTATATTTATATTTGCTTAAGCTGCTCCCAGGTTGATTCAAGTGAAGACGTAAACCATCGACACCAGGTGAAAGGAGGGAGATGACCTTGCTTATCACAAGTTATATCTAGCTCTCTACTCCTTCCTCGTGAGCTTAAAAATAGAGGCACAAAAAGGAGTATTTTGAATATTTTAAAGATAGCACTTGACAAATTTACTTGGAATGGCAAGAAATACCATGCATAGGTAGATATGGTGGACTCAGCTGGCAAGATAGTTTGGCTTTGAGATTTGGATGCACGAGTGAACTCTACACTCAGTACGAATTTTTAGGCTTAGCAAAAGGGGTATTCGAAGCAAACATCTAATATTAACCGGTAACTGTCGTGTCTTGGATCACGGACATCGGGAGTAAAGGATACCCCTTTTTTAGGTTCGGTATGGGGAGCGAAGGAGGCTGAGTGACGTCTTCCGCCCGGGGTCTTCGTCTATGCTCGAGATCTACGTACTAGCAAGCATCACAGAGACACAAGGAGTTTACCCAGGTTCGGGCCGCCCGGATTGAGAGGTGTATCATGGTGTAGCTTTACAATGGTGGTCGCGGGTGAGAACCCGGGAGGTGTTGGCTAGAGGTTGAAGACGAGCAGATCCTGGCCCGGAGGAGATCACCTCTCGCCTAAGCTAACCGTGGACTCATGCACTACCTAGCCTAGCCTCCCACTTGACGGTGTTCCGTCTTGTGATCTTGTTCCCGTGCTGGTTCTCTCCCCGAACTTGTCCCCCTTCCCTTGGGTGCCTTGGTCCTCCTTTCATAGGCTAAGGGATACCACAAGTGCACCCTTGGGGTCGGAGGGGTTTTGGCGGGAAAACCCCTCCGGGTTCTCCTTAGGAGGCGACGTGGCCTCCTCTCGTCCAAGTATTCTTCTTAGAGGGGGTAGGTGAGGTCGCCCACCTTTTCCAGGGAGGGCGGACAGAGGCTGACAGCTTTTCCGCCTCTGCCCCCCTTTGGCGCCTCCATCTTCTTGGCGCCCAAGTCTTCTAGGAGCCTCCAGCCAGGGCTGGCAAGCTTATCCTCTTTGCGCACTGGAGGTTGGTTCCCGGGGTGAGCCTGGCCTCTTGCCGGGCGTTGGGGTCCCGGGACCTCCATGCCTGCTTCCGGGTCGAGGGGGCCCCGGAGGGTCCCCGGGTCCTTTGCCTTGGTTGACGATGCCGCGCGCGCCAGGACGCCGTGGGGCAGATGGGGGGCCCATCTGCCAGTCTTGTGCCTTGGCCTTGAGTGCCTCCTTGGTGGGCCCATGTGCGATGGACCCACTTTGACCGCATCAGGGGAACCCCATGTTCCACTGTTGCGATAGTAGCCCCCGGGCATAGTCCCGGCGGCCACGCCCTTCTGCCGCCGGGGCTATGACCAAAAAAGAGTCAAAGTGGGTCCCCGGCGTCAGGTCTTGAACGTCTTATCACATCCGTCAGAGCCGCGCACTACGGAGGTGCGCGTCCCATGGGTCTTCTGAACGTTGCGATCCGCGCGAGCCGCCAACGCTCGCCTTGAAACCACAGGGAGCAGACGATCGAATGGAAAGCCTCCTCGGTCCCCGCGCCGGCCGGAGCAGTGGGACCATGACGCGACGCGTGGGGAGCCTTATAAGCCACGGTTCCAAGGAACCGTAGCTATTACTCCTTCCCAAACACAGAGATCTCGAAGCGCCGCCGGAGAGCACTTCGTCTTCACCTTTCGTAGCACACCGCAAATCTTCTTGGCTGCCGCGACTCCAAGCGTTGAACACCTCTGCTCCGATGGCCAGGACCAAACAGAGCGCCCAGAAGAAGGCCGTCGGCGCCTCGCTCGCTAGGAGGCAGCCGCCTCCGAGGTCCGAGAAGTCGATGAAGAGGTCAGAACGCGCCGCCGAAACGGCGGACATGCGCCGCCAAACGGCCCTGTTCCCGAGCATCTACGCCTCAGATCCTGCGTTGCTGACGAAGGCTCGATTCGGGGTGGTGGCGTCACAGGCGAGGGGTGACATGCCGGCCCGCGAGGCGACAGAGGTTCTGCCGCCGACCGAGGACCGAGAACCCACTCAGGTCCCCATCTTCGACATCTTCGTCAGGATGGGGGTAGTTCCCCCATTCTCAGACTTCCTCCTTGAGATGCTGCCGGCGTACGATCTGAAGCTCCTGCATCTGACTCCAGGGGCCATCTTGGATCTGGTCGTCTTCGGGGTAATGCCCTCCGTGGCATTGTTCCGACACTTCTTCTATCCCCGCGTGGGGAAAGAGGGATGCCTGGCAGGCGGGGTCACGTTCTGCTTCCAAGAACATTAAGCAATTCTATCTCGAGATGGTGGTGAAGTCCAAGTGGGAGGAATGGAGGAACAGATGGTTCCTCGTCGCCGTACCGGAGGCCCACGAGTGCCTCCAAGAACCGAAGAACCACCCGGAGAGCCATGAACTCTGGAGGGGCCTGAGCCACCAGGACATGTTTCTCTCGGCGGCGGTGTCCCGCTTCAAGCTTCTGCGGGAGCAGGGGATTTCCGGGGCAACCGCCTGGCCCCCTTGCAGAAGAGGCCTCACCCAGCCTGGGACTTTCAGGGTCTCCGGGGCCCTTCTTGACTGCGGAACTCCGACATGAGCGATGAAGCCCTCTCTGACGCCATAAGGAAGATCTTTCCCCCCAACGCGCCATACCAGCTGCCAGAGGGGGTCCTGCCTCTGAGCGGGGACCCAAAGAAGGCAGAGATCCTTGCGGAGATGCCGGAGTGCAACACCTTTGGAATCGTGGGCCGAGACAACGCCGGGCCTCAGAATCCCAAGGTCAGAGCTCGCAAGGTTAAGGTCCCCTCTAGCTCCGGCGAGGAAGAGGAGGCCTCCGAGTCCGAGGCTGAGAGCACGGAGGACTCCGAGGTGGAGTTCTCCCGCTCTACCGAGGACCGTGATGGTGATGACGATGACGACAATGACGATGACAATGACAATGACGATGACGACGAGGAAGCGGGGAAAAAGGACTCTTCCCCGCACCCAGCTGAGGGACCCGCCATGGTCTCGAGTCCGAAGACGAGCCCCCGGGCACCACTCGTGGTCAAAGAAGAGAGCGGTCCCGTGGGCATGGAGGTTGATGACGACGCCTTTGTCATCGCGCCGCGGCGCAAGGGGCAGCTCCGGCGCCAGTCGCCGGCCCCGGAGCCTTCCCTCGCCACCAACACGATGCCTGTGAGCCCGCACGGCTCCTCCGCCGGGTCCGTAGGCATGCCCGAGTCGCTGGGCCACAAGCGACCCCGCGGGTAAGCTTTCTTCTTGCTCGTCCTTGTTCTACTGCTACTGAACTTGCAAGCCGCACCTCCGGGAAGTTTAACCAAAAGTCGTGGCAGGGGCCAAACTTCCCCGGAAGCCAGCAAGAGGCGGCGGGAGGCGGCCGAACGCGACACGGCCACCAGCGCCAGTGTCCCTGGAGGGACTCAGACTGCTCCCAGCTCGGAGAAGGTGCCTGGGGGCGACGCGCAGGAAAACTCCGGGACGCATCCAACCCCCGCGAAGGCTGGAGGAGCAGGAACTCTGGAGGTGGCAGGTAAGCCTCGTCCAATCGGACAAGTCTAACCTTGCCCCGCCCCCAACGACTTATCATTGTGCCTTGCTGAAACGGATACTTTGGTGGTTAGCGGGTTCCCAATGGGAGACCACGTCATGACGACTCCGGACCAAGAGATGTCCAAAGCCGCACCCGAGGCGATGGACGCGCGCCTGAGGGGCGAGCGCGCGGTGGTGCCTGGGCAAAGGCCGACCGTTGCAGGAAACGTGAACCGTTCGGGCACCCTGAATCTCCTGGATTGCTCGCTTATGACAGGGGAAGAGCTGGACACCTTTCTCACCCTGTCGACATGCTCCGGAGCGAGCGCCGAGATGGCCGCGCTGGCAGAGAGCAAGACGAACTTCTCCACGCGAAGCGGGATGAGAAACATTCCCGGGGATCCGCAGGGAGCAGTCCCCGAGGTTACGATTACGGGGGCGAACTGTCACACCCCAAAATTTCGTCCCTAATTTTTGTGGTGTTTTCTCACACCCGGAAAACTTTTCCCTCGTATCTCAAAATTTATTTTTCCCTCTGGCGCTAGATGATGCCCTCGTGTTCTTTTCTCTTAAATAATTCCAGAAAATCCCCGGTGATTCCTTGCCACTCCGGAAAACTTCTGTTAAGGTTTTTCCTAAAAACCTCTTGGCCTAAACATTGGGATCTTTAAATCCTGATATTCCACCTACCACATGAACCATCTTTTCCGAGCTTGGGAGATACCACAAATATTCAAAGACTGTCTCATCCACTTATTAATCTCCCGAGACAAAATTATTGCATATGCAATATTTCTGAAACCCCGGATAAATATTGCTTGTCTTGGTCAAGGAATTATTTCCTAGCATGTACTCCTATACACGATATAATCATTATGCCATTATCCATCACCCATAGTTATTCCAAAATAGCCACGAGATATTTCTTATGCATGACAACCTTTTGGATAAACCAAACTCATGGGAATTTGAGCACATGGGATAAATACCAACCCAAGCCATTTAAGGGGTATATTTATTCCCTCCAATAAAATCCCTCCACCTCATTTGTTTGGTATACCATATATACCATGGCATTAAGTTTTCACCCACATTTGGAACCTTGCCAACCTACCTTTTGTGCAAGATATTTCTGCATGAAGGATGATAGACCATCACCTTATCCTCTGGTACTCCCACGTGATCTTTAGCCATCCGCTTAAAAGCTAAAACCCCGGGTTAAAGCCCTAATGGCAATGATCCTCTCCTTATGATCCTTTTCGGACATTTACCCAAGACCATATTTGGAGGCAACCATTTGATCTCAAAGTTCAGAAACCATCTCCTCACATCCAAACCTAACCTCTGGAATTTATTTACGTTGAAAAGTTCATTGAGGCATTTCGCCGAACTCCTTGAGAGCAAGGTGGGAGTTAAGTCGCTTTGCTTAACCTAAGCTTGCTTAAGAGCCATGGTCGGTGCCTAAACCTGCACCAGTGTCTTCCTCGTGCTCTCCTGTACCTCCAGCTCATCGTCCTCATCCCTTCCTTCCCTGTAGGTGGCGTAGACGTAAGCAATGACCTCAAACCGCCATTCATGGCCGAGCTACCAAGCACCAACCTCCTCCTCTCTCCCGGCTATAAGAAGACCCCCTGCGGCCTCCGTTGCACTCACCGCCCTCACTCCTTCCTCCCAGACCCTCTCCCTCGAGTTCCTAGAAGGAGCGAGCTCGCAGGAGCTCTACGAAGCTCCATGGCCGAAACCCTAGAGCTCGGGTTCGAGGAGAACCACGACCATCCGGCCGTAGGAAACAGCTCCGATGAGTGCGGTGTGTCCCCCTGGTCCCATTACCACCCTCACTTCTGTCCCTAGCCCACCCCAGCGCCGTCGCCGTCTGCCACCCGAGGTCACCGCCTTGGCCACGCTCGGCCAAGCTCAAGGGCACTATCGCCCTGGCCCTCCCTCTTCCACCTGAGGCCGTCCACGGGCGCGGTGGGCCATGGCATGCCCCTCCCCGCCGCCAGCCAGCTTCCCGGCGTCCTCTCCGGCCAGCCCCGACCGGTCGACGATCGCTCCCGTACGCAGAGCGGAGGAGATGATAATCGACACCCCTGCCTGCGTCTTTTTTTTTTCGGTTCATGTGAACCGTTTTCCAGCCCAGCAGGCCAGCAGCGGATCACAGCCCAGTCCGGGTGGCAGCAGCGCAGCACGCCGCTCGGCCCAGCACGGCCCGTCCAGGCACTGCACAGGCGCGTGCAGCGCGCGGCGCGCAGCGGCCCATTCAGTTTTTTTCCGGTTAATTTTCTTTTACTGCTGGACCATTTATTCAGAAGGCCACAACTTTCAAACCGTAAGTCCGTTTTCGGTGATTCAAATTTCTAAATTTGTATCTCGACGAGCTCTAACCAGTAGTACTGGTTTCATCTCGTTCCAAGGTAGTTTTATTGGGTGCCCTTGTGTGAGCGCATTCCGGAGTCCGTGGAACGGGGCTATCGCTGCCCTACGCCGCGGAATCACCTCGACCATTCCAAACCCGGAGGACCCCGTCTTCGAAGGCAAGCTAACCCCTTGCTATGACCCGTTCCGCAATGATTGTTTGTTTGATTGCTTAATACTATGTCGGGTGATTATATTGTTGTCTGTATATTATGCTTGCCTGAGTGTTGTTCTTGTTTAGTATGAAACTTATATTATTGTTCCTACCATGTTGCTTATCCTGTCATATTTTAATTTAATGTACTACCTTATATTACTTATCCGTGCATCACTCGCATTCCCGAGACAATGGCCGGGTCTCCCGCCTCAAGTCAAAGGAATGGGGGAATTACTACAACTGTGCGTCTCGCATTTTTGCGGGGCTTTGTTTGGTTCTTTCCTCTTCGCCGAGGTGAGGAGCGGACGAATGTCGTCTTATGATCCTCGGAGTTGGGGGCATTTGCCAAAGGAGTTATTTGCTTCTTGTCCCTCCGTCAAATATGGTTGGCATAGACCACCCGGACTGCGACGCTTGGGAGCTGACTTTTCATTTGGTTCTTTTTGCCAAGATTGCTGACACCACGTCGAGATAACCCTCGAGTGGAATGGATGCTTTCTTTCTTATGAATGCTTTTCGGTTCATTGTTTGGAGGCTACATGCCTCACCAACTTTGTATTGATCTATGATGACACCGGCTGGAGGAACCGCCACAGTCATCTGTTTGAAACACTATGTTATAATCTGTGGTCGATCTGTGATGACGCTTGTTGGCGGACTCGCCACGATAGTCACCCGGTCGACGCTAATCAACCAGTTGATCTGTGATGACGCTTGTTGGCGGACTCGCCACGACAGTCGCCCGGTTGACTATATTGTTTTATTCTTTTCTCAGCCTGAGGCTGGCACCGGTCGGAGGCATCTCCGCCACAGTCGCCCGGTTGATGCAAACTATCTATTGCTTGAAATATTGTGTTGCTCATGTTTTGATTGTTGATGAGGTATTATTACGTTATTGTGGTTATAGTGTTGGATTAATCTTTTGTTGCTTATACATGTGAATGCTAAAACTTGATTAAATGAAACACCCCTCCAAACAACGATGAGGTCCATTCATAGTGCCACTAATCTGAACCCTTGAACGCGATACCACCGTTGTCCCATGGAAACCGTGACCTAGTAGGTTGTTGAGCCCCTTTTGTGCCATCCGTTGGGCGCAGTCGTTCGGTTGTGCTGTCCGAGGGGAGAGGTCGACAGGCACGGGTTCGACTGCGATAAGGAGTCCGGAGCTAGGCATACCCGGTAGCGCCGGGGGATGTGCCGGACTTACTTGCCCGTTGTACCACGCGTATAGGGTGGGGCAGGAGGGTGTCTTAGCAAGTGGACCGTCACGACAATGTATTTTGCTTAGTACGACTTTGGGCGTGAGAAACCTGGAGCGTCGGCTGAGTGGGGTGCATTCTGATAGGTGGTAAAGCAAACTCTCGAGAGACTCAACCTAGCCAGCTAGCCCTGTTCCTGGGATATGGAACAACAGTTCGGTGTCGGTCACACTGTGTGTCTTTGTCGTGTCCGGAGGTTAAAATTAAGGCTTGTCTGAAAGAATTAATGAACGACCTGATTGCACTAAGGGAACAAACAAGATGATGCAGGGAATATTGTCTTGAGATGTTGATGGTAAACCGTGTTATGGGATGGCGGGGTGATCGTTGGAAGCCTAGAGTTAGGCCTGAGCCAACATCAACCGTGCATGCCCAGAGTGGAAAGATGAGGCCAGTGGGCCTGGCAGCGACCACAGGTGCTGTTGTGTATTGTTTGGTACCAACTGGCACACTCGTCTACTCGTCACAGGTAAGCTCGTTGTATGATTGCCGGTGCATGATCCAACCCTACCTGGCTTGGACTCTACACTGGTAATACCCCATTGTTTGCTTATGCCATGTTTTGCTTGTGATGCCATGCTACTTTTATGCCATGTACCTAGAGTAGACTCTTGCCATGTGTAGAATTTTATTTCAAATGTATATCTTGCTGCATGATTGTTGGATTGTTTGTAGTGAGGGGAAATACTTGCTGAGTGCATAATAATGTACTCACGGGCCTTGTGATTGTGGCCATATTTTGGCGAGGATCCATCTTCTACCTTAGCGAGGATTTGGAGCAAGAGCGTGCTAGGATCAGTAGCCCAGCCAGATGCCTGTGGAGTGGAGCCGCTCCAAGTCGTTGCCATAGCCGTCTTTCGCTTCCAGTTAAACTCTGTCCTGAGCCATGCTTGGCTTGATATTTTGTCATGCCTTGATGGCCTTGTAAACCATTTGTAGCACTTCTTGTGCCTGATTGTGTAATGATTACCACTATGTTGCACTGTCGCAACGTGCGGCCAGATATCCTGGGCTGGCGCACGGGACGACCGCCTCTCTGGCGATATGTGCCAGGGAGGGGTGTCACAGAGGTGGTATCAGAGCACTAGGCTGGCTGTAGACTACCCTAGCATGGAAAACCCCGCCCTACTTTTGCCCGACAGTGAGCCCGATGGATTTAACCCATCTCCGCCTAACCGGCATGGCTCGTGTCGGTCAACAGTATGGTGCAGTAGGACCTGTCCCAATCTTCCCCAACAAGACGAGCCGGTTTCTTCCATGAGAAGCAGCCCAGTGAACCTGAGACCCAGTCCTAGTTGCTTTATAACCCACCCTCGCTAGCTCTCCCTGGCAACCCAACTCTTTTGAAGTAGAATCCCATAGAGGAACCTCACATCCTTATCCCCCCAAGAAAATCTAGGACCCCAAGAAATCCGATGGCGACCCTTAATGCCATCTTGGAAACCACTGCCAAGGAGCATTCGAGCTTTCGATTGCTTCTCTGGAGGGCCGTCAACCATATCCTTGGTAGCTCCATTCACCCCGTGTACGTGGTGTTCCAGAGCTCACTCTCGTCGGCCGGAAATGGATTCCGGGCCAATGTGCGGATCAGCCCGTGTCCCCGGGGCACAAATCAGCCCTACTTAATCCAAGGAGGTCGTATGCCTACTCTGGGGCTAGCCATCCAGGTAGCAGCCTGGGAAGGCCTCGTCCGTCTTCGATCCTCCGAACCCCTGCTAGCTGAAACTCGAGAGTTCTACTACATTCCGGCCAGACCCCAGCCCCGTGGGGAGATGGTACAAGCTGACGTATCGGAAGAGTCCGACCCAGCACTAATCAGCCAAGTCGCTTACTCCATCGCAATGACAAACCTTAACAACCTCTTGCTGGAGGAGCTCGAGTCTACAAGGAGGAACCTCAGCCGTGCCCGCCTACACCAATACCTAGGGGAGAGCACACCCACTCTCTCCCACAGGCAAACTCGAAGTAGCAGACCTCCACTTCCAGATCCCGGCCCATCCCGACGAGTCCCAGAGCAGGTTCCGATCCTCGAAGGTGTTCCTGTGTCCTCCGACCCCGCGGGAGATGGAGATGTGGACACCACTCTCCGTCTCGGCCGCGCTCCACCGACTACCAGAGGCCGCCACACGGAATAGAACCCATGTTTAGTTCGCCTGAGTGGCGCGTGTATGTGGTAGGTGAGAATCAGTGAGGTTGTTTGCTTTTCTTTTGTTGGCTTGGTTGGGTGTATGCTTTCTGGTTGATGTGGAATCAGCTCGCAATAAAACTTGGTGTTCTGATTCCCTTGTTAACCGCTTGGTTGACGTGTGACGGAATATCATGTCCTTTTTTTTCAGTTGAAAAGTTTTGAAGAAATGGCAGATCACATAAAAACGGAAGTGGTATATGTGAACCCAGACGCATATACCCGCTTGTAAAATTAATACAACTTGGATTGGGACTATTTCAAGTAAGAAAAGTATTTTTGCGTGCGTTGCACAAGTTAACCATTAAGTGGAAGTATTTCATACCGTACTCCACGGTACCCGGCCTGCTTATTGCTGACTTGTGTGTAGGTTGGAAAAATCACCTGCTTGTTGTTATACATGGTTCATCACTTGGATGTTCTGTATGTCGCATACAAGTGGAGGAAACTTTGCTATGTTATTTTAATGATTGTTTGATTGTGCTAGCTTATTCGGTATGGTTGAAATGATTATGCCATACCACTGCAAGGGATTTTTGGAATAGCCCTATCCCACGGTGTCTGTGAGCCAACTATTAGTGGCACAGATGTTTTCTTTTGAAAAGAAACCTTGTTATATTTTTCAAAACTTGTGTATACATGAAAATGGATATACAACTTTTCTAAAATAAAACCGTAAACCATTGTGCTCCCGAGCTTGAGCTAAGGATTTGCCAAGGTAAATCTTTGGTGGTTGATTGATAGTTTGGTTGTAGATCTTGTTTGATCTTACCATGTTTATGTCTGCTTGAGCAAAACTTCAGATTTAAGTTTTACAAACCTGCTAGTAGATCCTATGTTGATTGATTGAGTGAGCCCCTGCCATGCCATCTTTTAATTGCATTAGGTATGGTAGAAATATCATACCTTTAAAAATATATGTTTTAATAGAGATCTGATTGAGTGGTGTTCCCTCTGAATGTTAACCCCTAGTAATTTGTAGAAAAAAAAAAGAAAAAAAAAGTTTTTCCAAGTGGGGTTTATGGATCGTTCGAGATTTATCTTGTATAACTCCCCGAATCTCGAGGACGAGATTCTTTTTAAGGGGGGAAGGTCTGTCACACCCCAAAATTTCGTCCCTAATTTTTGTGGTGTTTTCTCACACCCGGAAAACTTTTCCCTCGTATCTCAAAATTTATTTTGCCCTTTGGCGCTAGATGATGCCCTCGTGTTCTTTTCTCTTAAATAATTCCAGAAAATCCCCGGTGATTCCTTGCCACTCCGGAAAACTTCTGTTAAGGTTTTTCCTAAAAACCTCTTGGCCTAAACATTGGGATCTTTAAATCCTGATATTCCACCTACCACATGAACCATCTTTTCCGAGCTTGGGAGATACCACAAATATTCAAAGACTGTCTCATCCACTTATTAATCTCCCGAGACAAAATTATTGCATATGCAATATTTCCGAAACCCCGGGTAAATATTGCTTGTCTTGGTCAAGGAATTATTTCCTAGCATGTACTCCTATACACGATATAATCATTATGCCATTATCCATCACCCATAGTTATTCCAAAATAGCCACGAGATATTTCTTATGCATGACAACCTTTTGGATAAACCAAACTCATGGGAATTTGAGCACATGGGATAAATACCAACCCAAGCCATTTAAGGGGTATATTTATTCCCTCCAATAAAATCCCTCCACCTCATTTGTTTGGTATACCATATACCATGGCATTAAGTTTTCACCCACATTTGGAACCTTGCCAACCTACCTTTTGTGCAAGATATTTCTGCATGAAGGATGATAGACCATCACCTTATCCTCTGGTACTCCCACGTGATCTTTAGCCATCCGCTTAAAAGCTAAAACCCCGGGTTAAAGCCCTAATGGCAATGATCCTCTCCTTATGATCCTTTTCGGACATTTACCCAAGACCATATTTGGAGGCAACCATTTGATCTCAAAGTTCAGAAACCATCTCCTCACATCCAAACCTAACCTCTGGAATTTATTTACGTTGAAAAGTTCATTGAGGCATTTCGCCGAACTCCTTGAGAGCAAGGTGGGAGAGTTAAGTCGCTTTGCTTAACCTAAGCTTGCTTAAGAGCCATGGTCGGTGCCTAAACCTGCACCAGTGTCTTCCTCGTGCTCTCCTGTACCTCCAGCTCATCGTCCTCATCCCTTCCTTCCCTGTAGGTGGCGTAGACGTAAGCAATGACCTCAAACCGCCATTCATGGCCGAGCTACCAAGCACCAACCTCCTCCTCTCTCCCGGCTATAAGAAGACCCCCTGCGGCCTCCATTGCACTCACCGCCCTCACTCCTTCCTCCCCAGACCCTCTCCCTCGAGTTCCTAGAAGGAGCGAGCTCGCAGGAGCTCTACGAAGCTCCATGGCCGAAACCCTAGAGCTCGGGTTCGAGGAGAACCACGACCATCCGGCCGTAGGAAACAGCTCCGATGAGTGCGGTGTGTCCCCCTGGTCCCATTACCACCCTCACTTCTGTCCCTAGCCCACCCCAGCGCCGTCGCCGTCCGCCACCCGAGGTCACCGCCTTGGCCACGCTCGGCCAAGCTCAAGGGCACTATCGCCCTGGCCCTCCCTCTTCCACCTGAGGCCGTCCACGGGCGCGGTGGGCCATGGCATGCCCCTCCCCGCCGCCAGCCAGCTTCCCGGCGTCCTCTCCGGCCAGCCCCGGCCGGTCGACGATCGCTCCCGTACGCAGAGCGGAGGAGATGATGATCGACACCCCTGCCTGCGTCTTTTTTTTTCGGTTCATGTGAACCGTTTTCCAGCCCAGCAGGCCAGCAGCGGATCACAGCCCAGTCCGGGTGGCAGCAGCGCAGCACGCCGCTCGGCCCAGCACGGCCCGTCCAGGCACTGCACAGGCGCGTGCAGCGCGCGGCGCGCAGCGGCCCATTCAGTTTTTTTCCGGTTAATTTTCTTTTACTGCTGGACCAATTATTCAGAAGGCCACAACTTTCAAACCGTAAGTCCGTTTTCGGTGATTCAAATTTCTAAATTTGTATCTCGACGAGCTCTAACCAGTAGTACTGGTTTCATCTCGTTCCAAGGTAGTTTTATTGGGTGCCCTTGTGTGAGCGCATTCCGGAGTCCGTGGAACGGGGCTATCGCTGCCCTACGCCGCGGAATCACCTCGACCATTCCAAACCCGGAGGACCCCCGTCTTCGAAGGCAAGCTAACCCCTTGCTATGATCCGTCCCGCAATGCTTGTTTGTTTGATTGCTTAATACTATGTCGGGTGATTATATTGTTGTCTGTATATTATGCTTGCCTGAGTGTTGTTCTTGTTTAGTATGAAACTTATATTATTGTTCCTACCATGTTGCTTATCCTGTCATATTTTAATTTAATGTACTACCATATATTACTTATCCGTGCATCACTCGCATTCCAAGACAATGGCCGGGTCTCCCGCCTCAAGTCAAAGGAATGGGGGAATTACTACAACTGTGCGTCTCGCATTTTTGCGGGGCTTTGTTTGGTTCTTTCCTCTTCGCCGAGGTGAGGAGCGGACGAATGTCGTCTTATGATCCTCGGAGTTGGGGGCATTTTCCAAAGGAGTTATTTGCTTCTTGTACCTCCGTCAAATATGGTAGGCGTAGACCACCCGGACTGCGACGCTTGGGAGCTGACTTTTCATTTGGTTCTTTTTGCCAAGATTGCTGACACCACGTCGAGATAACCCTCGAGTGGAATGGATGCTTTCTTTCTTATGAATGCTTTTCGGTTCATTGTTTGGAGGCTACATGCCTCACCAACTTTGTATTGATCTATGATGACACCGGCTGGAGGAACCGCCACAGTCATCTGTTTGAAACACTATGTTATAATCTGTGGTCGATCTGTGATGACGCTTGTTGGCGGACTCGCCACGATAGTCACCCGGTCGACGCTAATCAACCAGTTGATCTGTGATGACGCTTGTTGGCGGACTCGCCACGACAGTCGCCCGGTTGACTATATTGTTTTATTCTTTTCTCAGCCTGAGGCTGGCACCGGTCGGAGGCATCTCCGCCACAGTCGCCCGGTTGATGCAAACTATCTATTGCTTGAAATATTGTGTTGCTCATGTTTTGATTGTTGATGAGGTATTATTACGTTATTGTGGTTATAGTGTTGGATTAATCTTTTGTTGCTTATACATGTGAATGCTGAAACTTGATTAAATGAAACACCCCTCCAAACAACGATGAGGTCCATTCATAGTGCCACTAATCTGAACCCTTGAACGCGATACCACCGTTGTCCCATGGAAACCGTGACCTAGTAGGTTGTTGAGCCCCTTTTGTGCCATCCGTTGGGCGCAGTCGTTCGGTTGTGCTGTCCGAGGGGAGAGGTCGACAGGCACGGGTTCGACTGCGATAAGGAGTCCGGAGCTAAGCATACCCGGTAGCGCCGGGGGATGTGCCGGACTTACTTGCCCGTTGTACCACGCGTATAGGGTGGGGCAGGAGGGTGTCTTAGCAAGTGGACCGTCACGAGAATGTATTTTGCTTAGTACGACTTTGGGCGTGAGAAACCTGGAGCGTCGGCTGAGTGGGGTGCATTCTGATAGGTGGTAAAGCAAACTCTCGAGAGACTCAACCTAGCCAGCTAGCCCTGTTCCTGGGATATGGAACAACAGTTCAGTGTCGGTCACACTGTGTGTCTTTGTCGTGTCCGGAGGTTAAAATTAAGGCTTGTCTGAAAGAATTAATGAACGACCTGATTGCACTAAGGGAACAAACAAGATGATGCAGGGAATATTGTCTTGAGATGTTGATGGTAAACCGTGTTATGGGATGGCGGGGTGATCGTTGGAAGCCTAGAGTTAGGCCTGAGCCAACATCAACCGTGCATGCCCAGAGTGGAAAGATGAGGCCAGTGGGCCTGGCAGCGACCACAGGTGCTGTTGTGTATTGTTTGGTACCAACTGGCACACTCGTCTACTCCTCACAGGTAAGCTCGTTGTATGATTGCCGGTGCATGATCCAACCCCACTTGGCTTGGACTCTACACTGGTAATACCCCATTGTTTGCTTATGCCATGTTTTGCTTGTGATGCCATGCTACTTTTATGCCATGTACCTAGAGTAGACTCTTGCCATGTGTAGAATTTTATTTCAAATGTATATCTTGCTGCATGATTGTTGGATTGTTTGTAGTGAGGGGAAATACTTGCTGAGTGCATAATAATGTACTCACGGGCCTTGTGATTGTGGCCAGATTTTGGCGAGGATCCATCTTCTACCTTAGCGAGGATTTGGAGCAAGAGCGTGCTAGGATCAGTAGCCCAGCCAGATGCCTGTGGAGTGGAGCCGCTCCAAGCCGTTGCCATAGCCGTCTTCCGCTTCCAGTTAAACTCTGTCCTGAGCCATGCTTGGCTTGATATTTTGTCATGCCTTGATGGCCTTGTAAACCATTTGTAGCACTTCTTGTGCCTGATTGTGTAATGATTACCACTATGTTGCACTGTCGCAACGTGCGGCCAGATATCCTGGGCTGGCGCACGGGACGACCGCCTCTCTGGCGATATGTGCCAGGGAGGGGTGTCACACGAACGCCAAGGTGGCCGCGATCCGTGGGATTGACCAGCTAGTCCAGGAGATTGAGGCCAGGGAAGACGCTCTGGCGCGTGCCAGCTCCCACGCCGAGGAGGCGATCAACAGAGCAGGGACCGAGTTGTCCCACCAGTGGAGCCTGTGCTCAATCATGTGGAAAAGCATGGAGAAGAAGAACCAAGGCAAGCGGGACAAGCTCGCGCAAAGGGAGCAGCGATTGGCAGCCAGAGAGGCTGAACTAACGATGGAAGCCAGGGCCCTGGAGCTCCAGAGGGAACACTGAAGACAGAGGTCGAGCAGCGTCTCGCTGAGGCGGAGAAGAAGCATCAAACGGCGCTGGACGAGAGAGCCAGGGATGCCAGGGAAGCACAGCAGAAAGAGGCAGAGGCTCGGAAGGCAGTCGAAGACGCCGAGAAGGGTCTCCTTGCGGAGAGAGACGCCACCCGCAAGCTGCGGGACCAGGCCAAGCTGGATGGCCAGAGGACTTCCGAGCTGGAGAAGTCCCTGAAGCTGAAGGGGGAGGAACTGTCGTCGCTGACGAGCAAGCTCCTCGAACTGGAGGAGAAAAACTCCCGGGTGTCCTCGGAGCTGGCGGGGATCCACAATCAGGCAGAAGATGGGTTCAAGAGCATCATCGCCGCCAGCGCAGATGTGGCGACGCGGGTGCTCCAACTGGACAGGCGCGCCGAACTCTCCGGGTTGGCCCCGGACTGCCGGTGCCTCCCCGAAGTGACCGAGTACCTCCATAAGACGACGGCCTCCGTGAGGTCTGCCAAGAACAGGATCGCAGCCCAGTTTCGCACGGATCATAACGGGGCCAGTCTTGATACGGCAGCGCGTGTGATGGCATAGTTCCGGGAGGCGCACCCGAACGCCGCCATGCCCAACTTCGTGGTCGACAAGGCTTCGCTCCAAGCCGTAGAAGACCTTGCAGCCGCATTGGCCACAAAGATGTTTCCTCTGCCGCCCCACTAGGCTCCCTGCATACCATTCGAGCACCTCGTGCCCAAAAACTGTTATGTTAGTCTTCGTATGTGATCATAATTTATGCTGCATTATTCAGGAGACTTCTACGCTATTCTATTTGCAGGTGTTTTGGCTTTATCATGTTTCTTTTTCTCCACGTCTTTGAGAGATCCTCCCGAGATGTAAGCTTACCAGTGAGATCCTGACTGATCAGGCACATCTCCCCAGGCCCTACCGATTCCCAAAAGGTCGCTCACCCACTCGGCTCGTACTCCTCCCGGGTAGTACCAGGTCTCTTACCGCTTCGTACTCCCGGGAGAGCCAGCCCCCTGGGGTGCTCAATCGACGGACAAGACGCGTTTCCAGTTTCAAACATAGTTTTATTCCCGCAAAATAGACAGCCAAAACATGACAAGGGTTCAGATCAAGGATAACTTATCTTTTTGGTTACACGGAGTCCCATGTGGTAACTCGCCCGGGTGCCCTTCCAGATATCGCGGGTACCTCGCGCGGACCGAGCTCTTTGCTTCAACGTACTCCACGGGGTGGAAAGGAAGCAGCCTCCTTGACACGTGCGCACTGATCGGCCATGGTCCATAGGTCTTCCAGGGTGGCCACCGTGCGGGTTCTTAGCCTCTCCCGCATCATCGGGTTGCGGACATTGGCGTGGAAGACGGCAATAACGGAGATCTCTTGCAGGTCAGCCGGGGGAATGCGGACGATGACACCCCGGAACCTCCATATGTATCGGCGCAATGGTTCCTCAGGCCCTTGCTCTAGGCGATAGAGGTCAAGGACGGTCGCACCAGGATGCGGATCCGCCGGGGCCTCCATCTCCTCGCGATAGCGATGCCTGGGATTGGAGCTCTCGTTGACGGCCTCGCGGGTGGGATCCATGGGCCTCTTGCCATGGCGATCGCCTTGTCGTTCCTCCTATGGGGGTGCTGGTGCCGGAGCGGCAGCTGCTTGGGTGTTGGTCGGGGTAGAACTCGTAGGAGCGTGGCAGTGGTGAGCATAGTCCAGTAGGTTTTCCAAACTTGCGATCCAGGCCCTCGCTCGGGGATCGCTCTTGCACTACTCTGGCGGGTAGGAGAGAAGCACTCGGGCCGTGCCCAGCACTTCTTCTAGCCCCCAGCTTCTTCACGACTACTGCTGTGACGGCTCACCACGGACCTACCGAGCGCCAGACATGGCCTTTGCTGGCCGAAGACGTGCCCATTCACCTGATCTCGACGGAACAGAAGAGGGGCTCGTGGCAGATCTTGCCTCAACCGAAGAGCTCGACGTCGAACGTGACGAAGTGACGATCCGAGATCTTGCCAGAAGATCTGGAGAACTCCAAGCAGACCTCCTCGAAGATCTCAAAGCCGATGAAGAACTTGAGGAAGATCTCGACGAAGAACACGAAGCCGATGAAGAACAAATCAGCACTTGCGCCCCCTTTTAAAGGTTCACGGACACAGGGAGTAAAGGATACCCCTTTTTTAGGTTCGGTATGGGGCGCGAAGGAGGCTGAGTGATGTCTTCCGCCCGGGGGCTTCGTCTACGCTCGAGATCTACGTACTAGCAAGCATCACAAAGACACAAGGAGTTTACCCAGGTTCGGGCTGCCCGGAGGCTAACAACCCTACTCCTGCATGTCTGGATCGAGAGGTGTATCATGGTGTAGCTTTACAATGGTGGTCGCGGGTGAGAACACGGGAGCTTTTGGCTAGAGGTTGAAGACGAGCAGATCCTGGCCCAGAGGAGATCACCTCTCGCCTAAGCTAACCTTGGACTCATGCACTACCTAGCCTAGCCTCCCACTCGACGGTGTTCCGTCTTGTGATCTTGTTCCTGTCGTCGTGGTGAACAACAGATGCCTAGGGGTAGGCTTAAGTTAGGGGCCGATGGACGCTAGAGGATTCGGGGAGGGATTATGCACGAAAAAGCACACACGAGAAGACGAACACACACGGTTTTACCCAGGTTCAGGGCTCTCGTGAGGAGATAAACCCCTACTCCTGCTTGTCTGATCTATATCTGGTGGATTTACAGCCGGGCTACAAGTTGCTCCTTGAGCTGTGCATGAAATGCTATGAACTGAAGAAAATGGTGCTACTGGAACCAAGAGCTAAGCTAGAAGAGAGCTCGTATGTGAGCTAAGTGAGCAACGGAGTGCGTCAGTCGTCCGGGCGTGTCCAGAGCACTCCCCCTGGTGCTTCTTATAAAGGAAGCCCAGGGGACAAGGTGTGCCCCACAAGACACTGCGCATAACACTATGCCACACTGCACGTGAAATGACTACTGGGGTCTTGTCCGCCCTCTAGACGCGTCACGGAGTGCACTGTAGCCACGTCGCTCTGTCCTTGTCCTCGTCATCTTATCCTTTGACCTTATCCTCTGGTAGCAGGCAGCGGATATTTGTACATGTCGGCGTAGTATGCTTGACTTGGAACCATCCGGGATGCTGGCAGCGATCAATCCGGCTCCTGCGTACGTCGATCCGGCGCCGTCCTGGATATCGACTGGTCCGGCTCCTACGCACACGATCCGGTCGCTGGTACTGGAACCCGGTCAAACACGCAAGTCTGCCTCCCAGCGATGCACATGTCCCAGTCTAGGAGTGCTGTAACTCGGCCTCCCCTCGACGCCTCGATCCGGTCCGACGATCCGGCCCACCCGGGTGAAGCAACCTGGCCCAGCCGGGTCAGTGTGGCCTCGGCCCACCGGGTGAAGGAAACTCGGCCCAGCCGAGTGAAACAGACTCGGCCTGCCCGGGTCGGTGTGGTCTCCGCCCAGCCGAGTGAAGACTCCGGCCCAGCCGAGTGGAGACTCCGGCCCAGCCGGGTGTAGGCTCCGGCCTAGCCGAGGTGAAGGAATATCTGGCCCAGCCGGGTGCTGGGAGATCCGGCCCAACCGGGTGCTGGGAACTCGGCCCAACCGGGTGCTGGGAACTCGGCCCAACCTGACAAAATGAATCCGGCCCAGCCGGGTGATCTGTAAGTCAGCAGGCCGATCTGGGCCATGCAGAAGTCGGCCCAGGCTGCCTTTTTAGGCCTTTTCTTTATTGTTTGCTTATTTCCTGCTATTTCTTTCCTCCTGCCGCACTAATAAACCACCAACTCTCGGTACCCCGGAGTTACATCCCCGACATTAGTCCCCGAGGCTATGCGGGACTCGGAGAGTCGTGCATAGTCTTACCAAAAATTGGTATCGCAGAGTTGGTGCTCAAAACATAGCCGGCACGGACTGAATCAATTATATAGCCATCACAAGAAATATTAAAATCCCATGTCGGCAGCATGCGCTGTGTGATGTTGTAGCCTGCATGGGCGTCATCACATGTCGGATGTCAACAGCCTTTTGCGGGATTGACATAGTGCCTACATGGGCATATTTCTTATGTCGGTTTCTGCCACTTTGGGCTTTTACCGCAGAGATATGTCGGCAGCATGAGCTGGACCGACATATAGCCTGCTTGGGCATTATATACCAGTTTCTAGCCTTCTTGGGCATTACCGAAATTGTATGTCGGCAGCACGAGCTGGACCGAGATATAGCCGTCCTTGGCTGAATTTGACATTCTTCCTTCATGGGCACTTGTCAGATGACGAGTTGAGATATTTCTCAACGCGCAACACTCAGTGAGATTAGATATTTTTCGATTCTGAGCACCGAGATAATGATGCCATGATACTCTGCAAGCTCGAATAACTGAAGAATCATGATAGTCGGTAAGGCCGATAAAGATAACGATTTGTGTGATGCTAGATGATGTGAGATAAATGCCGTGATATTTTGGCCAGCCGAAATAAACGGCGATTCGAGATATTGCAGGATGCCCAGATATTTTGGCGAACCGACATAAACGGCGATTTGAGATAAGGTGATGTGATACTCTGATTTGCTGATATAGAATATGTCGGGATGATATGCCATTTATGATTCGGCGAGCCAGTGTCAACGATTATCCGGGATATGCTCTTAAGCCACAATGAGTATAAAATGAATCCGAGAAAACTGATATACCACGACCTTGGTGATGGATATTTTCTCGGTAAAACCGATACCACCTTTCAATGTTAGCTCAAGCATATATATAACGAATATTTTAACTAGAGCAACCACTCTATTTTAACAGACCAAACTGAGTCTAGCATACGACCAGAGTTAAATCTAGTAGTAACACTATGCACGAGGACGCAGACACGGACTCAACCGAGTCCCCGAGTCACTTTTTCTTTATCTAGGAGATAAAACAAAACTAGACTGGCAGTCCAGTCCCCGGGTCAAGACATCTTGGTCCCGGGGAAAACAACTAAGCAAAGCAGAAAAGAGGGGAGAGTCCCCGAGCACTGTTTGAGACTATTTAAAAGAGTGATGCAGACATATAAATGATACTTACGAGGCAATATTGTTGAAGAAGTCGAGGAAGACGTTGATGCCGGCATGAATATCAATATGTCGGCCTGGGCCACCAACATCTCGGCCCGAACCACATGTATGTCGGATTTGACCAACATATGTCGGATTCCCCAAGCTTAACTCGGATTTCCAAGCCTTAACTCGGATTTTCCAAGCCTTAACTCGGATTTCCAAGCCTTAACTCGGATTTTCCAACCTTAACTCGGATTTCCAAGCCTTAACTCGGATTTCCAAGCCTTAACTCGGATTTTCCAACCTTAACTCGGATTTTCCAGCCTTAACTCGGATTTCCAAGCCTTAACTCGGATTTTCCAGCCTTAACTCGGATTTCCAAGCCTTAACTCGGATTTTCCAACCTTAACTCGGATTTTCCAGCACATCAGCATATCTCGGATTCGAACTGTAGTCAACTCGAAAATGAGTTAACACACGGGGACGACGCCGAAGTTGAGTCCCCGAGTCACTTTTCTCATCCGGGATCTGCCGATGATGTCCGTTGGTGGAGGCAGCGCTAGCCTCTGCTCACAGCGGCAAGCTAGAGCGCGGGGGACAATGGCGATGTCGAGTCCCCGCGTTGATTCCCGAGAGCCGTTGGGGATGCCAGGGAGACCAGCCAGCGCGGCGGCGGTGTTGACGTAGAGCCGCCGAGCAAGCCGGAGGCACGGCGAGCCGACCGCAGCCCCCCGGATTTGTTGACGACGTTGGTGCCGGTGACGAAGAACTTGACGAAGCTGCCCAGCGAGCGGAAACCTCACGACGCTACGCGAGGTGCTCGCCGGAGTCGATGAAGAAGGTCCCGTCCGAATTTGATCCAGCAAGCGCCACTACCAGCCCCACGGTGGGTGCCAACTGTCGTCATGGTGAACAACAGATGCCTAGGGGTAGGCTTAAGTTAGGGGCCGATGGACGCTAGAGGATTCGGGGAGGGATTATGCACTGAAAAGCACACACGAGAAGATGAACACACACGGTTTTACCCAGGTTCAGGGCTCTCGTGAGGAGATAAAACCCCTACTCCTGCTTGTCTGATCTATATCTGGTGGATTTACAGCCGGGCTACAAGTTGCCCCTTGAGTTGTGCATGAAATGCTATGAACTGAAGAAAATGGTGCTACTGGAGCCAAGAGCTAAGCTAGAAGAGAGCTCGTATGTGAACTAAGTGAGCAACGGAGTGTGTCGGCCGTCCGGGCGTGTTCAGAGCACTCACCCTGGTGCTTCTTATAAAGGAAGCCCAGGGAACAAGGTGTGCCCCACAGGACACTACGCATAACACTATGCCACACTGCACGTGAAATGACTACTGGGGTCTTGTCCGCCCTGTAGACGCGTCACGGAGTGCACTGTAGCCACGTCACTCTGTCCTTGTCCTCCTCGTCATCTTATCCTTTGACCTTATCCTCTGGTAGCAGGCAGCGGATATTTGTACATGTCGGTGTAGTATGCTTGACTTGGAACCATCCGGGATGCTGGCAGCGATCAATCCGGCTCCTGCGTACGTCGATCCGGCGCCGTCCTGGATATCGACTGGTCCGGCTCCTACGCACACGATCCGGTCGCTGGTACTGGAACCCAGTCGAACACGCAAGTCTGCCTCCCAGCGATGCACATGTCCCGGTCTGGGAGTGCTGTAACTCGGCCTCCCCTCGACGCCTCGATCCGGTCCGGCGATCCGGCCCACCTGGGTGAAGCAACCTGGCCCAGTCGGGTCAGTGTGGCCTCGGCCCACCGGGTGAAGGAAACTCGGCCCAGCCGAGTGAAACAGACTCGGCCTGCCCGGGTCGGTGTGGTCTCGGCCCAGCCGAGTGAAGACTCCGGCCCAGCCGAGTGGAGACTTCGGCCCAGCCGGGTGTAGACTCCGGCCCAGCCGAGGTGAAGGAAGATCCGGCCCAGCCGGTTGCTGGGGGATCCGGCCCAACTGGGTGCTGGGAACTCGGCCCAACCGGGTGCTGGGAACTCGGCCCAACCTGACAAAATGAATTCGGCCCAACCGGGTGATCTGTAAGTCGGCAGGCCGATCTGGGCCACGCAGAAGTCGGCCCAGGCTGCCTTTTTAGGCCTTTTCTTTATTGTTTGCTTATTTCCTGCTATTTCTTTCCTCCTGCCGCACTAATAAACCACCAACTCTCGGTACCCCGGGGTTACATCCCCGATAGTTCCCATGCTGGTTCTCTCCCCGAACTTGTCCCCCTTCCCTTGGGTGCCTTAGTCCTCCTTTTATAGGCTAAGGGGATACCACAGGTGCACCCTTGGGGCCGGAGGGGTTTTGGCGGGAAAACCCCTCCGGGTACTCCTTAGGAGGCGACGTGGCCTCCTCTCGTCCAAGTATTCTTCTCAGAGGGGGTAGGTGAGGTCGCCCACCTTTTCCAGGGAGGGCGGACAGAGGCTGACAGCTTTTCCCGCCTCTGCCCCCTTTGGCGCCTCCATCTTCTTGGCGCCCAAGTCTTCTAGGAGCCTCCAGCCAGGGCTAGCAAGCTTATCCTCTTTGCGCACTAGAGGTTGGTTCCCGGGGTGAGCCTGGCCTCCTGCCGGGCGTCGGGGTCCCGGGACCTCCATGCCTGCTTCCGGGTCGAGGGGGCCCCGGAGGGTCCCCGGGTCCTTCGCCTTGGTTGTCGATGCCGCGCGCGTCAGGACGCCGTGGGGCAGATGGGGGGCCCATCTGCCAGTCTTGTGCCTTGGCCTTGAGTGCCTCCTTGGTGGGCCCATGTGTGATGGACCCACTTTGACCGCATCAGGGGAACCCCATGTTCGACTGTTGCGACAGTAACATAAGACATTAGTCAATCATAACCATAAAAGCTCCACACCGTCTCCCGTGTTGACCAAACAATTCTTTTGATGGAAAGATTAGCTTTATGAATTAACAACTACGTAACACCACACAGTTTCAAGCTTTTAACCGTATTTCTTTACTAATCAATTCCACTCAAATAACCAGCAAGTTTCGGCATTCATCTTAATATCTCAAAACAAATGAGATGTATCAAGTATCCACACAATGATCTACAAGACTATGCAGGCTTTCATTTCATTCCAATATCACATGGATAGCATTTTGTCACTTTGACAATTCAAGCAATTTATCAATAACAACTCTCCAACAAATATAAGTGAAGAACAAGAGAGTTTAACATCAACTACTAGCAGCCCTAAACAAGATAAAAGCTAAAAGCGGGAGCTTACTAGCAAACAAATAGTAGCTAAGAATACTCAACAAGATATAAGCGAAGCAAAGGAGTATTCAAATGAAAAAGCGGAGCGTGTCTCTCTCCCACACAAATAAAGCTAGGATACAACAAGGATATGACCAGCAAACAAACAAACAAAACAGAAAGTAAAAAGACGCTCCAAGCATAGCACATAATATGTAAAGTGATAAAAACTTAGTTCAACGAAGACGACCTCATGATAGTCGATGAAGAAGAGGGGATGCCTTGGGCATCCCCAAGCTTTGACGCTTGATGGTTCTTGATATTCAGATGGGATGCCATGGGGGCATCCCCAAGCTTGAGCTCTGATCCATCTTCAATTTATCCTCTCCTTTGGAACTTAAAAACTCGCTTCACACAAAACTTCTTATAAACTGATTAGAGGGTTATTGCTAATAAATTAAAATGCACATGAGTTCAACTCAAGACAAATTGCAAACAACATTATTGGGCATTAGATACTGTTCACTAAGCCTCAATGTGGCACTCCTCCCCAAGAGTATCACATTTGACGATAGTAAAGAGACGAATACAAAATAAAAGCAGAATCTGTCAAAAACTGAACGGTCTGTAAAGATTGAATTTTTCGAGACACTTCTGTATATCAAATAGGAAAACTGAAAACTAGCGAAAGATAGATAAAAGTATCAGTCTTGCTGTCTAAAAATATCAGAAAAAGATAAAATACAGAGATTTTCTGGAATTTCAAACAGTGAAGGACATAAATCTGTTTCTGGACAGCAAAACAATACCTCGCACTTTCAATGCATTAGAGGCTAAACTTGGCACAAAAAAACAAAAGAAAAAATACAATGAAATTGATACAGAGGCAACAACTTCATGACTCAAGAAAAACAAAAACAAACTGAAAGTAAAAGATGGGTTGCCTCCCAACAAGCGCTTTTCTTTAACGGCTTTTAGCTAGGCGCAATGCCAAATATTAAGTTTTTTCGGAGGCCTTTGCAACATCAAGAGCATAGCTTGACCTTATGATTGATTCAAAAGGAAGCTTCTTTCTCTTTCTAGGAAAGTGTTCCATTCCTCTTTTAAGGGGGAACTGAAATCTTATATTTCCCTCTTTCATATCAATAATAGCACCAACGGTTCTCAAAAACAGTCTCCCCAAAATAATAGGACAAGAAGCATTACACTCAATGTCCATAACAATAAAATCAACGGGAACATAATTATCATTAACAACAATAAGGACATCATCAACTCTACCCAAAGGTTTATTTTTAGAAGAATCAGCAAGATGAACATTTAAATAGCATTCTTCCAAAGGATTTAAATTAAGCATTTCATAGAACTTTTAGGCATAACAGAGATACTAGCACCAAGATCACACAAAGCATTGCAATCAAAGTCATTTATTTTCATCTTAATAGTGGGTTCCCATCCATATTCTAATTTTCTAAGAATAGAAGTTTCTAGCTTAAGCTTTTCTTCCCTAGCCTTGATAAGAGCATCGGTAATATGTTTGGTGACGGCAATATTTAATTTACTAGCATCCGGTGACTTAGCAAGTTTTTGTAGGAACTTTATGACTTCAGTAAGATTGCAATTATCAAAATCAATTTCATCATCTTTAAATAGGCTAGGAGGTTCCTCATTAGTAGTTTGGATAGTATAAACTTTAACAGTTTTCCTATTCATTTCAGCAATTCGAGCTTCTTCTTTCTCCCTAGCCCACCTAGCTTTCAAGCGAGCCATCATCCTTTCATTCTCATTAATTTGAATAGAAATAGCATTTAAAGATTCAGTAGGTTTGTCTTGAAGAGGAGTGGTTCTAATTTTTAAAATTCAACATCATGAGCAAGATCTTCCACTTTAGAGACAAGTCTATCAAGTTTTTCAAGTTTCTCTTCAACAGTTTTGTTGAAAGATTTTTGCGAAGTGATAAATTCCTTTAAAACATTTTCAATATCAGAGGACACATTCTTATTAGGATTATAATAATTACCATAGGAATTACCATATGAGTTGCCATTATTGGGAGGATAAGGCTTATAGTTGTTACTACCAAAATTATTTCGATAAGCATTATTGTTGAAGTTATATCTATTAAGAAAATTAACATCAACTTGATCCTTTTCTTGGGAAATTAATGAAGCAAGTGGGACATTATTAGGATCAATAGGGGACTGATTGGTAGCAAGCATAGACATAATCATATCAACCTTATCACTCAAAGAGGAAATTTCCTCGACAGAATTTACCTTCTTACCACTTGGAGCTCTTTCGGTATGCCATTGTGAATAATTTGTCATCATCTCATCCAAGAGTTTAGTTGCTAAACCTAATGTGGTGGACATGAAAGTGCCTCCCGCGGCCGAGTCCAAGAGGTTCCTTGAAGAAAAATTCAAACCTTCATAAAAAGTTTGGATAACCATCCACATAGTTAATCCATGCGTGGGACAATTTTTAACCATAAATTTCATTCTCTCCCAAGTTTGAGAAACATGTTCATTATCAAATTTTCTAAAGTTCATAATGTTACTTCTCAATTGTATGATTTTAGCAGGTGGATAATATTTTCCAATAAAAGCATCTTTGCATTTAGTCCAAGAATCAATGCTATTTCTAGGAAAAGACAATAACCATTCTTTTGCTCTCCCTCTCAAAGAGAAAGGGAAAAGCTTCAGTTTTATGATGTCACTTTCTACCTCTTTATACTTTTGCATATCACATAACTCAACAAAGTTATTTAAATGAGAGGCGGCATCATCAGTACTAGCACCAGAAAATTGCTATTTCATAGCAAGGCAGGCTTAATTTCATAAGATTCCGCTTTAGTAGCGGGTGGAGAAATTGGAGAGCATATGAAATCTTTGTTACTAGTGCTAGTAAAGTCACACAACTTGGTGTTTTCAGTGGAAGACATAATGATAAGATAAAATAACAAAACAGGAATAAAGACTACACTAATTTTTTGGGTTTTAAAATTTTGCAACAAGAAAAATAAGCTAAACGAGAAATAAAGCAAGCAAGACAAAAACAAAGTAAAGAGATTGAGAGTATGAGACTCCCCTTTCTGTAGCTACAAAGTCCCCGGCAACGGCGCCAGAAAAGATCTAGCTAGCGTGTTGACTGATGCGTTGGGTGGTGCCCCAAGCGAAGGCGTGGATGTAGCAAGTAGCAGTTTTCCCTCGTTAACGAACCGACATTTATCGAACTAGTAGGACTTTGAAATAAACAACAAAGTGAATGTTGAAGATCTCTGGCGCTTAATCTTCAACAGACGTGGACTGCACACACTCAGCCAAAATACTTTGCCCCCAACGGCGGAAAGGTTGTCAATCTTTCCGGTCTCGCAGAAAACAAAGCGGTTAATTTTATAGTGAAATAGATGAAAATATGAAAACGGACCAGTGGAGTAATGATAATGAAAAGTGATGAATAAAGGTTGCAATTAATGTAAAAAGATGGACCGGGGGCCATGGGTTCACTAGTGGAGTCTCTCAAGGAAATAAAACACTCATATGATGGGTAAACAAATTACAGCTGGGCAATTGACGAGATTATAACACAAACTTAATCTTGCTATGACAAAGAGAACATGATAATATTTATGTAGGCATCACGACAATGAACAAAGACCGTTGAGTCCAACTGCATCTTTGTCTAAAAAGTCCACACTGGCATCGCTATCCAGCCTGTCACCCAACGGTATTAAGTTGCAAGCAACAGACAATTGCATTAAGTAAAGTGCATGAAGTAAGCAATACTAATATCAAAAGAGACATTAACGCCGCTGTTTTACCCTTAGTAGCAACAGTACACCCTCGCCCTTAGACGTTTCTGTCACTCGTGCCCAGGAACAAAAGGGGGCATGAACCCACTATCTAGCATAAATACTCCCTCTTGGAGATACACACAATCACTTGGCCAAAGTAACTACGCACATTGGAGAGCAATCAAGAACATAAATCAACATATAAGAATCATGCACAATCTGATCATAACTTCATAATCCATCGGATCCCAGCAAACACATCACATAGCATTACAATAGTCGATCTTGATCATGTTAGGTAGCTCACAAGATCATAAGACATGAAGCACAAGAGAGAGAGACTACCATCTAGCTACTGCCATGGACCCGTGGTCCAATGTGGGACTACTCACAAATCATCCCGGAGGAAGGCATGGCGATGAAGAGCCCACCGGGATCGATCTCCCCTCCGGCAGTGTGCCGGGATCAGCTTCAGAATCACCCCCAAACTAGGGTTTACAGTAACGGCGCGTCGGGGTGACTTCTCTGGAAAATAATGGCCGCCTCGCTATTTTTTAGGTTTAATGGGATTTTATAGGCGTCTGAGGGGGCCGAGGGGGTGCCCACAGGGCAGGGGCAGATCCCACCCGCGGGTGGCCCTGGGGCCGCGGCAGGGGGCCGCCCCTGGCCTATGGGTGGCCCCCCAGGCTCCCCTTTGGTAAAAATTCCTCGTAAATTTTCGTCCAATTCCGAGAATATTTCCAGAAGTAAATTTTCTGAAATACAAAAACAGCAAAAACAGGAAACTAGCACTAGGCATCTTGTCAATAGGTTAGTCCGACAAAATGCATAAAAATAATGTAATATTATAATAGAAACATGTGACAATATCACAAAACTAGCATGGATCAATCAAAAATTATAGATACGTTTGACACGTATCACCACAGAAATGGTTGGGGCTGACCTGGGGGACCCCCCAGGGGAAGAGGCGGGTCCCACCCGCGGGTGAGGACCTGGCCACGGCCAGGGGCCGCCCCTGCCCTATGGAGGGCCCCACCAGGTGAGTCTCCTCCCACTCTCTCTCTCACTCGAAAAATACCTCCCCCATTGTTCAAACCCGAGTTCTTGCTCTTTGGTGCTGGAATTTTTGATCTCTTTGCTCAGCCTATTATTCCTGCTGAAATTTGGTGCAAATCTTCTCCGGTATGTGACTCCTTCACTCCTCCAATTAGAATCTTGAATGGTTTTGTGTAAGTTGGGTATTTTGGTACTATAGGTAACCTTTGATATGAACTTGCATGCTTGATTTGCAACTTGTTAGATGGTTTTGATGCACGTATTAGTTGGTATTAAGTTATGAGAGTAGTTTAATGCACTTCCTGTATTTTACTTTCAAGTTTTGTGAGGTTTGTTGAAAATTTTCATAAAAGGAAGAATATGCCTAAGTTCAATTTAGGTGGGATTTTAAAGAAGGAGCCCTCTTCTCGTCGAGAAACAAGAGGCTCAAGTTCTAACATACCAATGAGGCCCTCATACAATGAAGATTTTCCACTGGGTGTTATTGTGCTTGCCCGAGAGTCCGACGTGCGTTCATCGGTATACCCATGTTATGAATTTCTACAAGCCGCGGGTATACGCGATGAATTTACTAGTCTTGTTACAAATGCATGTTTGACGAATATTGTATTAGTGGAGAGGCCCCAATATCTTAGGCTCACTAATATCTTTGTGCAAAGCTTTAATTTCATTGATGATAAATATCACCCAAGTGTGGAGTTCATGTTATATGAACATCCTTGGAGAATGCTTTTGTCTGAGTTTTGCAGTGCTCTGGGTGTGAGGGACACGGGGCTCACAGGCAAGATGAACACGCAGCCCCAGTATCTCAAGGAGTTCTATGCCGGCATCTGTCATGATGATTGGAGGGATTCTACTCGTGCAAAATTTGGGAGCATTCAGTTTCCAGCTGTGAGGTATTTGGGCTATGTCATTGCTCGTTGTGTTCTTCCCCGGGACAACACAGGTAACATGTCTAGTCCTGATCTTGCTATTCTTGCCGCCGCAAGTAATCGTGATGAGACCTATAACATTGGCGCTCTTATTGCTCGTCGTCTTAGCACTAATAAAGTTAGAGTAACTATTTATGGAGGTATTATTGCCTCAATCATGCTTGCTACTGCCATGCTTCCTCCTAGAGAGGATGATTTAGAGTTAGATTTTATTAGGTTTGATCTTGCTGCAATGAAATTTCATCACTTTGTCACTTTTGATTCCACTTTGGAGAACTTGCAGTATAGATTATTATTTGGTTTTGATTTGGATAACCCTCACTTTGTGAGATTACCTGCTCCTGTTTTGTTTAACACTATTGCTAGGGACGGATACTTGTTTCCTGAGGAGGTGCTGGATGGATACCTAGCATCACTAGTCCCCGAGGAGGAGCCACAGGACTTGCAGTGGCAGCCACAGCCGGGCACCAACTGGGGTGTGCCGCCACCGCGGTAGATGAGTCCCACTTAGGCCAAAAGCCTAAGCTTGAGGGAGTACGTATCTCTCACCGACATCTATTTATTTCGTTCACTCAATTATTATATGTCGGTGTGTTCGTCATTCCTTTGTTTATCCATGAGTTTGCTCTTTGTTTTCTTTTTGTTCTTTTCGGTTTGCTCAGTTGCTTTTGTTACTCTTTTTGTTTACTATTTGAAAAACACAAAAATATTTTCTCTTCTTCTTTAGTTTGTACAGTTGTTTTAGAGTTCGACCCGTGTTTGTGACGACACTTGCACACTTTTATTATCTCTATATCTTTCGGATGTGCAAGTGTCTATGCAATAATGATGATATTTGGCAGCACGGATATGATGAGGGAACTTCGTATGAACTCTATTTCCTTTCATTTTTGTACAGATGTTTATCCTCGTGCTCATGTTTTAATTTGCCATGGTAGAATGTTGCGTAGATGATATTGCTTAGCCCTTATGGATTCTTTTGCTTAGCCTCAACTTGTTAAGAGTGATTAATTTGTCATGTAGACATGAGCATGTTTTGCATTGTTTATAACATGGTATGGTGAAGTGAGATCCTCCTCCAAAAGATTTAATTGGATTGACTTGGCACATGTTCACACATGTCAAAAGACTAAAAATACAGTCTGTTATGCCTTGACGGTTTATTGTTCTTAGAATTGTAGTATCACTCTTATGCTCCATTCATTGATTAATTTTGTCGCAAAGCATGATTATGACAGTAGTGCTCTCGATTGGTCGCTTCCCAGTTTTTTGCTAGCTTTCACCTGTACTGAGGGGGAACTTTGCTCGTGCATCCCATACCCTGAGCTAAAAAGTATTCCATGAGAGTCCACTATATCTTCCTATATGTGGTATTTCCTTGCCACTCCAAGTAAATTTGTCATGTGCTACCTTTAAATTATTCAAAATGCTCCTTTTTGTGTCTCTGTTTTTAGCTCATGAGGAAGCAGTAGAGAGCTAGATATAACTTGTGACAAGAAGGTCATTTCCCCCCTTTCAGCCGGTCTTGATGGATTACGTCCTCACCTGAATCAACCCGAGAGCGGCTTAAGCAAAATATAAATATAACTCACCATTCTCCTCCGCGCAATGAAAATTTGAGAAATTAGCTCTAAACATTGGACAGTGGTGAAACCAAGGAGAAAAGAGGAATGTACTCGTTCCTATAAAACCAGCCACTCTCACAAGTCTAAAAGCCTTGCTTGTTATGGGGACTAGATAGCTTCTCTGTTGTGAAATCGTTGACGAAAGCATGCATCTCTCAAAATTGTTTTACTTTTGTTTTATAAAAATAAAAAGCTATAGCACATGACTAATCCCTGCTTCCATCTGCGAAGGGCCTTTCTTTTATATTTATGTTGAGTCGTCACCCTTCTTTGAGCACCACCCTATAGAGCATTGATGTCATTCTGAGTATAATGTGCTTTGTCCCAAAGTTTTAATGATTGGAGCATGTTTGAGATACCCTCTCAGTTCTGAAAACTTTACATCTAGTCTCCGTTTAATATCTCAAGAGGTGCCCGGCATTTATGTTTTGCTCTACAAAAGGGGCAAGCGAAAGATTACTAAACCATGCCTAGCTATAAGCATTGCATTGGTGCTATTGGTTGCATGTTTAAATTATTACTTGTTAGCATTTTGTGTGTTTTGCATGAGTCTCCATGAATGCTCAAGTTCTATTATTTTTGCAACCTCTTTCGTATGCTTATTAAAATATTGATGATGGTTTAAACTTCTATGCTTTAAATTATGCAAATGTGTTTGTCAAAGTTTTTTTTACCGCATCCAGTTTGTCAACTGAATTGCTTGAGGACAAGCAATAATCTAAGCTTGGGGGAGTTGATACATCTCAAACGTATCTACTTTTAAAAAACACTTTGTTATTGTTTTGCCTCTAATTTTTAATGAATTGTTGAGGCACCGCCCTCTGGCACATGTCACCAGAGAGGCGGTCACCCCGTGCGCCGGCCCAGGATATCCAGACGCACGTTACGACAATGCACATAGCGGAAATATCATTACACAATCAGGCCCAGAGGGCTACAAATGACCTTACATGGCCATCAAGGCATGAAAAATTATCTTGGCCAAGTATGGCTCAGGACAGAGTGTTAACTGGCAGCGGAAGATGACTAAAGCAACGGCTTGGAGTGAAGGGGGTCGTTTCATAGAAAACAAAAAAATTCCTACGAAACAAGCGGAAGAAACCCCACGATCTAGATCTATTAGACGAAGGTAGCGAAGTGGAGATCCAATCTCTTACCCTTGAAGATCAAACAAATGCGTTTTGTCGGTGCAGGGGTTGGCTAGTCGATCCCTGCAACTAGACTCATCTAGTCGCGAGGAGATGTATTATCCGATCCGAGATCCAATCCGATGGAGCACCGCACGAGCAGTGCCTCCGCGGTATCCACACGTACAGCTCGATGAAGACTTCCTCTCCTTGATCCCGCAAGCGAGGAGGAAGTGGCTCGTGAGATAACAGCAGCACGACGGCATGGTGGTGGAGATGGTGGAGGTTTTCCCGCGGACAGGGCTTCGCCAAGCCGTATACGAGAGAGAGAGGAGGGAGGAGAGGGAGGCCGGCGGCTAGGGTATATGGGGTGCAACGCCCCAGCCCTCCCCTCCCCTTTATATAGGCGTGGGGGGCTGCCTTGGCCCCTCCTCCAAGTCCTAGGGCCGGCGGCTTGAGGGAACTTGTTCCCCAAGTCGGCCCCCTAGGGTTTTGGGTGCCTCCCACATGGGCCAGCCGCATGGGCCTTTAGGGAGAGGGTGTGGCCAGCCCAAGTGGGCTGCTGCACCTCCCCTTAAGCCATGTGGGCCTCCTAGGTTCGTGGCCCCCAAAGGTAGGGCCCTCTGGAACCTTCCGGAACCTTCTAGAATTATTCTGGTACCCTGCCGAAAAATTCCTGAACTTTTCCGGAACCCTGGAAACCACTTTCCTTATATGAAACTTTATCTACGGACTCTTCCGGAGCTCCTCATGATGTCTAGGATCTCATCCGAGACTCCAAATCACCATTCGTTCATACCATCAATTATCTCATCGCTAACCCTAGCTACATCGGAGCGTTAAGTATGTGACCCTACGGGTTCGAGAACATGCAGACATGATCATATCAATAATCAACAGCAGGACCGGGATGCCCATATTGACTCCTACATATTCAACGAAGTTCCTTATCGATTGAACCACGATGCCGGAGATTCTTAATCTCTTATACGATTCTCTTTGTCTCACCGATATTTAACTTGCTCGAGATTCGATCGTCGATATCTCCGTATCTAGTTTCATCTCGTTACCTGGCAAGTTCTCTTTACTCGTCCATAATATAGGATCTCCGTGATTAACACTTAATCACATGGTTGCAACCTTTCTGATGCTATATTACCGAGAGGGCCCAGAGATATCTTTTCCGTCACAAGGAAGGACAAATCCCACTCTTGATTCATGTCACCCAACAAATACCATCGGATATACCTGAAAGCCACCTTTATAATCACCCAGTTACGAAGTGACGTTTGATGTCCACAAAGCATTCCTCCGGTAAACGGGAGTGACATAATCTCATGGTCTAAGGAAACTATACTTGGCATACTAAAAGCGTTGGCAATGAAACTGTGTGACACGATCAATTGCAACTCTTTATTATTTGGGTCTTGTCCATCACATCATTACTCCTAATGATATGAATCCGTTATCAAGTGACTATAACAAGTCCATGGTTAGGAAACTCTAACCATCTCTTGACCGGTAGAGGCTTACTAGGGACACCTGTTTGTTTATATTCCATACATGTATTATGTTTCCAATTAATACAATTATAGCATGGAGAATAAACTATTATCATAAACATGAATATGCTAATAAACCATTTTATTATTGGCTCTAGGGCATATTCCTAACAGTCTCCCACTTGCACTAGAGTCAATAATCTAGTTTACATTTTCTCGATCCAACACTCATGGTGTCTAACACTCATGGAGTCTCAGTGATGATCATGTTTGCTCGTGGAAGAGGTTATGTCTGTGTTCTGTACTATACAGTTCTTTATGTTCTTTGCAAAACGTCAATGTCACCTACTTTGACATTACTTTATCATCACATGATAAACCTCATATCATCATATGATGAATATAATATATTTGGTTATAGAGTGAGAATTTCGTTTCCCTTCCATTCCTACATGACGTATGATCAGTCAAGAGGACTTTCACATAGCATGTGCACCCGGAACTCACTCAGTCTTGAAATAAAATTTCTCAAACCACAATATTATATCTTTTAATCCTTGAATTAATCATATACTCCTATATGTTGTAGACTCACAAATCGACAGTGCTATACTTTTCACTTCGATATTTCCGATCATGCTTTCGCTGCGCTTCTGCCTTTATGAGATTTCCAATCTAGTTTGGTGTCATGACTTCAACCAAGTCTACCAATCTCTAGATTCAATTATCTCATCTCATGTTAAAATGACTCCTCATTCTAACACGTTCTTCTAACCAAGAACTTGGTTCACATATCGTCAAATACAAAACACATGGTTCTTATATGTTTTAGACCTATGAACAATTCATAGCGAATTCTAACATATCCTCCAACCATCATTTTGTACTGAGTTATCAACTCAATGTCTCACCTATTTTTCACAAGCATATGAACCTTTCTTTTCTTGTTTTATTTTGAACTCCTTCAAAATCTTACTTAGGTTAAACATCCTGACATAATGCTTATCAAATATATCTATCCTCCATAGATACATCCATCTCCATGGATATTTGACGTTCAAACTAACTTCATAACTTATACGTTGGTTCCTGACTCATTTACAACATTTATGAAATCTCCATTTCACTCAAACAAGATGTTGTAAACTCCCACTCAAATATACACCATACACATATTAAATTGTGAAACCACTTTGGCTCCCACTCAGAAATATGTTATCTCTATATTTGACCATGATTTAACTAGCTCCCACTCAAACATATGTCACCACATATTTTGATCATGGAAAATAGTTTCTGCTCTAACTTAACATATGTCGCCACATATCTTAATTAGATCACACTCATGTATTTTCTCGATATTTTGGACACCTCCAAAATTCTTAATTAACTATTCATATCGAGAACTCTTTATACGAATGCTAGTACTTTGCTAGCATAAATCCTTTTGACTTTAAGCACAACTACACCATGTAGTTAACAATATTGAATATGTTAAAGAGCTTTACCTCTTGTGCTTTTGTCCAGTAAGTTTTATTTATTCCTTACAAACCCTTTTGAAGAATAAATATGTGAAACAACGCTTTCACAAAATTAAGTAACAATTACTTTGTGATTTAAACTTAATATAGGATGACTCTTAGTCACTTTCGTATTTAAGGCTTCTATTTCTTCTTTGTAGTTTCGTAGGTATGTCTTGTTTCTGAAACATGACAAGTAAATCATGAATATTATTTTGCAACCTGACAAAATTTTATATTCTTAAATCCTACTTTTCTTTAGACAAGCTAAACCGAAATTCAATGATCACCATCATTAATTCCTTTATGTGTCAAGTTTTAACCAACATAGCACTTCATATGTGCCACTTGATACATAAACAAGCAAGGTTTCAGCTTTCCCATTTTATTCCATCAATTCTTTTATCATTGAAACCTTTTCACGATAAACCACTAAAACAATTATCACAACCAACAAATTGGTTTGCCCCTTTTAGTCTCATATTGTGGAATCACATTCATAGTCATACTTATGAATATACTACAACATTATTCGCAATAGTCTCTAATTATCTCATAATTAATGAAACCACCTTTTCTCATAACTCATATGAAAAATGTTTATGCGAATCATTAAATAGATCCTTATTTCTAAACAGAGTGTTTATCAAATAAATCTAAATGCTATTATTAAACCCCGAAGTAAAACCCTTCTTTGAGACCACACAATATCAAATAGTGTGTGATTACAATATCTTAGGACATATCAAACGCCTTTGAAATATTCTAAATATTGTGATTTGTGATAACACTTGTCACAAGTCCACATACTAACATATAACTCAAATATTTCGTCTCTTTTGATCAAATCATAAAGACTCAATTTTCTTGTTAACTTAATATCCTAAACTCCAGAATTTTATTTGATCTCATCAAATATCATAACTTGAACAAATACATCTATTTACTCATATCATTTATGATGGAGTGCACAAAATAATGACATCTAACATTTGCTGAAAATACAACCAACACTTGTGTTTTATTTTCGGCAACTCATGACACACTTCCAAAGGGTGGCATTTTAGTCATACTCCTTACAATAAGGCGCATTGATAAAACATCAAAATGTTTATTCAATATTTAGCACGACTTAAAACAATTGTCATTATTAAGTTTTGGATATTTTAGTATGTCACATATTTTATAAATGTTTAACTAATTTATCATCTAGATTATAATAAGAATAATACACTTATAATCGAAAACTTGTGATTTCTAAAAAGGATCACTCATGAAAATAGAACAACCATTGTCTTTAACATGAATAACCGTCTCACACAAGCAAGACACACTAATTAAAATCACACTTAATTCGATTACAAAACTTATTCAAATCCTCTAATCCAAACGATAAATGCAGAGACAGATCGTTGCCAGCATGAACTCCTTGATTGCCACCATTCCGCAACGTCTTCCCATATCCTTTATGCAAATCTCAGGCAGCAGGTTCTGTTTTCATAAAACAGAATGAGTATCAAATACTTATTGAAACCGCCACAATTGCAATTTGGACTTAAACACTTATAACTTGTATATCAATATAAACTTTCTGCATTGTCAACTTCTCTTGCTATGGGTTCCACTTTGACATGACGCAGCCGAGACACAAACTCATAGAAAGTGATCAAATCCCTTCCCATGACCTAGTCTCTGACATAATTCTTGAAGCTGGGGAGAAGCTAGCGTAGCACCCCATCTATCGCGAAACCGTCATTCATCTCGTGGTTCCAAACAAGCACTAGACGATGATGTATCTCATGCATTATCCTCAGGTGTTGTTCCAAGCAAGTATTCTCTTCCATCTTGAGTGAAAGAAAAACCGTTCAGACACTCGAACCTTACAATTCTAACTTGTGCTGAAAATCTATTTTCCAGCTCACCAACAATCTCCATTGCAGTCAAGTTCTTGAATTGTCTACTTAGGTCAGAATTCGTGAAGGTGCACATCATCCACTTGACTTTCAAGTAGGTGGATCAAAACCACTCCATGTACTCTTCATCGCTTGCAGAAATATTTGGGTATTCTTCTAATGGTTCATCTAACACGTAGAGCTGAGCATGGGTGTGTAGGACTTCTTTAAGACGCAAGTATTACTCAACAAATTTTACCCATCGAGACGCAGTCTTTCAGCAACTAACCGACTACCGTAGTCGACCATGATCTACAAGGATTTTTGCAAAGACATCTAAGGACTTTTGTTTATGATAATTTTAGTTCATCTTAATCAAAATTACTACATGAACTCCCACTAAACTCAACATCTCTCTGGTTGTTTAGTGACACACGATCCAAATCCACTACACCACAACCGATCATCACGTGAGATGATGTAGCTTCAAAGGTGAACATCGCCATGTTGATCATATCGTCCATATGACTCGTGTTTAACCTTTCGGTTCTTGTGTTCCGAGGCCATGTCTGTACATGCTAGGCTCGTCAAGGAAACCGTAGTATTTCCGCATGTGTAAACTGGCTTACACCCGTTGTATGTGAACGTTGAATCTATCACACCCGATCATCACGTGGTGTCTCAAAACGACGAACTTTCGCAATGGTGCATACTAGGGAAGAACAGTTCTTGATATTAACGTGAGAGATCACCTTATCATGCTACCATCGCGATCACATCTAAGCATAACAATAAGGTGCATAAAAGGATTAACATCACATGCAATTCACAATTGTGATATGATATGGCCTTTCTTCTTGTGCCTTTGATCTCCATCTCCAAAGCACCGGCATGATCTCCATCACCGGCATGATCTCCATCATCATGGCGCCATCACCATGGTTGTCCACCAACTATTGCAACTACAACTAATGCTACTCTTAGCAATAAAGTAAAGCAATTACATGGTGATTCAATGACACACATGTCACATAAAATAATAGACAACCATATGGCTCATGTCGGTTGCCATACTCATCGACATGCAAGTCGTGAAAGATTACAAACATGATCATTGCAGACATTATCACAAATCACACATTGGCCATACCACATCACATGACCCCCCTTGCAAAAACAAGTTAGACGTCCTCTACTTTGTTTATGCAATTTTTACGTGGCTTGGGTCAACGAGATAGAACCGTTCTAATCTACGCAAAAACCACAACGGTGATATAGTAGTTGCTTATTTACTCATCCTTTTGAAAGGCCTTCCATTGAAAATTGCATCTTCACTAAAGTAAGAGAAACAGACACCCGCCAGCCACTTATGCAATACAAGTTGCATTCTGTCGTGGAACCGGTCTCTCGTGCGTGGACGAGTAAGGTTGGTCCGGGCCGCTTCAATCTCACAATACCGCAAAGACGCAAAGTGCACGCTAGAAGGTAACAACTTAAAATATCAACGCCCACAACACTTGTGTTCTAATCGCACCAACATCTACGAATAGATCTAGGCTCTGATAGCACTGAAGGGGGTCGTTGCATAGAAAACAAAAAATTTCCTACGAAACAAGCGGAAGAAACCCCACGATCTAGATATATTAGACGAAGGTAGCGAAGTGGAGATCCAATCTCTTACCCTTGAAGATCGAACAAACGCGTTTTGTCGGTGCAGGGGTTGGCTAGTCGATCCCCGCAAGTAGACTCATCTAGTCGCGAGGAGATGTATTATCCGATCCGAGATCCAATCCGATGGAGCACCGCACGAGCAGCGCCTCCGCGGTATCCACACGTACAGCTCGATGAAGACTTCCTCTCCTTGATCCCGCAAGCGAGGAGGAAGTGGCTCGTGAGATTCCAGCAGCACGACGGCGTGGTGGTGGAGATGGTGGAGGTTTTCCCGCGGACAGGGCTTCGCCAAGCCGTGTACGAGAGAGAGAGGAGGGAGGAGAGGGAGGCCGGCGGCTAGGGTATATGGGGTGCAACGCCCCAGCCCTCCCCTCCCCTTTATATAGACGTGGTGGGCTGCCTTGGCCCCTCCTCCAAGTCCTAGGGCCGGCGGCTTCAGGGAACTTGTTCCCCAAGTCGGCCCCCTAGGGTTTTGGGTGCCTCCCACATGGGCCAGCCGCATGGGCCTTTAGGGACAGGGTGCGGCCAGCCCAAGTGGGCTGCTGCACCTCCCCTTAATCCATGTGGGCCTCCTAGGTTCGTGGCCCCCAAAGGTGGGGCCCTCTGGAACCTTCCGGAACCTTCTAGAATTATTTCGGTACCCTGCCGAAAAATTCCCGAACTTTTCCGGAACCCTGGAAACCACTTTCCTTATATGAAACTTTATCTTCGGACTCTTCCGGAGCTCCTCATGATGTGTAGGATCTCATCCGAGACTCCGAATCACCATTCGTTCATACCATCAATTATCTCATCGCTAACCCTAGCTACATCGGAGCGTTAAGTGTGTGACCCTATGGGTTCGAGAACATGTAGACATGATCATATCAATAATCAACAGCGGGACCGGGATGCCCATATTGACTCCTACATATTCAACGAAGTTCCTTATCGATTGAACCACGATGCCGGAGATTCTTAATCTCGTATACGATTCCCTTTGTCTCACCGATATTTAACTTGCTCGAGATTCGATCGTCGATATCTCCATATCTAGTTTCATCTCGTTACCTGGCAAGTTCTCTTTACTCGTCCATAATATAGGATCTCCGTGATTAACACTTAATCACATGGTTGCAACCTTTCTGATGCTATATTACCGAGAGGGCCCAGAGATATCTTTTCCGTCACAAGGAAGGACAAATCCCACTCTTGATTCATGTCACCCAACAAATACCATCGAATATACCTGAAAGCCACCTTTATAATCACCCAGTTACGAAGTGACATTTGATGTCCACAAAGCATTCCTCCGGTAAACGGGAGTGACATAATCTCATGGTCTAAGGAAACTATACTTGGCATACTAAATGCGTTGGCAATGAAACTGTGTGACACGATCAATTGCAACTCTTTATTATTTGGGTCTTGTCCATCACATCATTACTCCTAATGGTATGACTCCGTTATCAAGTGACTATAACAAGTCCATGGTTAGGAAACTCTAACCATCTCTTGACTAACGAACTAATCCGGTAGAGGCTTACTAGGGACACATGTTTGTTTATATTCCACACATGTATTATGTTTCCAATTAATACAATTATAGCATGGAGAATAAACTATTATCATAAACATGAATATGCTAATAAACCATTTTATTATTGCCTCTAGGGCATATTCCCAACATGGAGTGGCTCCATTCCACAGGCATCTGGTTGGACTACTGATCCTAGCACGCTCCTGCTCCATCTCCTTGCTAAGGTACAAATGAATCCTCTCAACGTCTGGCCACATTAAAAGCCAGTCTGAGTACAATGACGTACTCGCAAGAAAACAACTACAAGACATGAATAGTCAAGCAATCAGGCAACAAGTAACTAGCGACAGAAAATAATCTAAGCATGGCCAGTGTCTACTTATGACAGTCCAAAAGGATGATAACATGGCATCACAATAAAACATGGAATAAGCAAACAACGGGAGTACCACCAGTACAGAGTCCAAGCCAGGTGAGGTTGGATCGTGTACCGGACATCACACAAAGAACTTACCTGTGACGAATAACGGATGTACCCCTTGGTACCAAGTATTTTAACATCACCTGTCATCACCACTAGGCCCAACAGCCTCTCCACATCTGTCAAACTGCTAGGCCCACTGGCCTCATATCTCTGCTCGGGGCATGCATGGCTGATGTTGGGCCTAGTGGTGACGTCGCGTTCAATGTTCAGATTAGTGGCACTATGGACTGACCCTATCGAAGTTTCGAGGGTTGGTTCATTTAATCCAGTTTCTTTCAACAACAATTCCAACAAAAAGAGGATTAGTCCAACACAATAAAGGATTAGTCCAACACAACTAGTATAATATCATATCAACATGAAACAGATTAGTCCAATGCAAAACCATAAGATCATATCAACCTGAAACAGAAGCAAACTGCACCCAATAGTTCAAGCAATATATAGTTAGTTTGCATCGATCGGGTGACTATAGGGCCACCACTTATCAAGCAAAGAAATAAATAAAAATAGTTAGTTCAATCGGGCGATGGCGATGATACCTCCGACCAGTGACAGCCACAGGTTGAGTAAAAGAAAACAAAATAGCACAGTCAACCGGGCGATGGCGGAGATACCTCCGACCAGTGACAGCCACAAGTTCGACAAACTTCCGGCTTGGGTCAGGATACAAAGTTACCCGGGATGGGCTTGCCCTCTGGATCACGCTGGGTCCTTGCTTGTTCCAACGTCATGCTAGGAATGTATCACGTGCCCATGCACAGGTTGAGTAAAAGGAAATAAAATAGAACAGTTGGTTAGCGTCAACCGGGCGATGGCGGAGATACCTCCGACCAGTGACAGCCACAGATCGACTACAAAGTTAGTGGAGGCGTCCACGCGATCCCGTTCCTCCATTCCATTGACTGCAGCGGTTCCCCCAGTCCATCGTCACCGGAAAGGGGAGTGGTGCATGGTACCGTCCAACGCACGCCACAACTCTATAGAAAAGTAGCCGGTTCAATCCACTTGGGCAGGACCCAACGTGTATTTACTCGGGGTACCGGAACTCAACCCACGGGACATGGGTTTATCGTATTATAGGTATCAAACAAAGTCACGATATCTCGTGACGCACAGTTGACAGGATGTAAACAAAGCCACGATATCTTGTGACGCACCATTGACAGGATGTAAACAAAGCCACGATATCTCGTGACGCACAGTTCACAGATGATAAGCGATAAAATGCACCTATATGAAAGGGTAAAATGCAAACAAACAAACACCGCTTGATTGTTCATAGCAAGTGGTTAGCTTGCCTTCGACGATCGACGCCATTTGGCTTTAGGGTCACGGACACGTCACGGTCGAGGGTCTCGGTTGTTGCCATCGCGGAAAACACCTACGCATGCATATGCGGGTGCTGAGCATACAAGTATTCTACAAAAAATATAAAACCTATACCACTGGATAGATCTTTTAAAACCATGAATTTAAAAATTTGGATCACCTCAAACGGTGCTACGGTTCAAAAGATACGGCTCGGCGACGAATAGCTATCTGCTGCTCACTCGAGAAAAAAAACAGAATGGGCTGAAACTGAGCTGGGCTGGGCTGGTCGCGAATTTCCTGAAAGTACGTCTTCAAACAGGGGAGACGTATCGCGCCGGAAGGCGCCTCCACTTAACCTGACAGTGGGGCCGGGACCCACACGTCGGCTGCACCAGCCGGCCAGTTGGCCTTCGTCGTCCTTGCGCCGAGGAGACACGGGACGGGAGCCCGACGCGGCTCTGGCTGGTTCGGCCGCCGACCATAGCCACCGCGGTGGCAGACGCCGCCGGCCACCGAGAGCACAGAAAGATCCGACCGCGGCGCCGCTTCCGAAGAGAAGGGCCAAGAACACGGGGTAGCAGGGGAGCGTCGTCACGGGGCGCGCTCGGTGAGCTCGCCGCCGGAGGCCGAGGACGGAGACGAGGCTTCGGGCCATTATTTTGCAAATGATCTTGTCTAGGAGGTAGAGGGCAACAAGAGGAACTTCCCCGCCGTTTAATCGAAGTACGACTCGGTCTAGAGCTCGCCACGGCCGACGAACCGACGGCGATGACCTCAACCGAATCGGAGCAGGGCTCCACCATTCCGCAACTAAAGAAGCAAAGGGGGTTCCAGGGGGGAGAGTGAAGGTGCTCGAGTGCGAGAGGACTCGGGGGGCTCCTTTTATAGGGCTCGGGGAGGACAGCGGCCATGATGGCTCGGCAGGAGAGGTGGGGTGAGGTGTCCCGGTGCTGTAGCGGATCGACGAGCTTCGCGGGTGTCGTATGCGGCCACTGTGGAGCGGTGGGGACGGTTCAGAGCGAGGGGTGCTGCTGACAGAGGGGTCCCGCGGCGAGCTGTGCGTGCGGCGCGCCGGCTAGCTACCCGGCGGCGCTGTAGCAGGGGTGAGCTGGCGAGTGTGGGCTGCTGGAGGGTCTAGGGAGAGGGGGCGTCATTCTGGACAGGTAGCTGACGCGGCGGAGGCGAAACGGCGGCGACCACGAAGTGGCAGCGCCTCCTGGTAAGGTCATGCCCGAGGTGACCACACCACAGGGCATGCCGATACCGGCATCAACACGATTCTCTCACCTCAGGGTTCCAATTTGAAAATCGTTCGCGTCACGCTGTGCCAAAAGGAAAACCCTACTACTTCCTAGTTATAGGTTTTTTCTGGTTTGCAACTTGGTTTAAGCAAAAATTCAGAAAACCTAGGGCACACCAGGTGTTCGATGAAATGATAAAGGCTTTGCACATCTGAGAAAAATCCCCAAAATACACAGTAGGCTAGGATAGGTGTATATAGTATGTTTGTGAAGTTTGAGCTCAATTGGATACCTGGAGGTGTGTCAAATAATTTGGTGTCCCAAAAGTGCCCTAATGGTATGGGTATGCCAAGTGCAGTTACTCAAATGATATTGGCCTGATATTTTGGATATGGGGTTTTGTACTGGATTTTGTCAACTTAGCAAAGTGGCAATGCCAAATGATTTTTGTAGCTAGGGGTTGCTTTGGAAATTGCAATAGGCATGAAAAGGTCATTACAAAGGAAGTACCTCAAATATTGCTCAAATGAGGTTGGGCCAATGGAGTGAAATGTTGAGGAGGTTAAATCATGCTCTTCACCAAAATTGCATAATTTTTGGATGAGCGGAAGGTGTCCAGATAATTTTTGTATTGAAATGGAATAATAGGAAATAAGAATAAACTTGGAATTATTGCATGGGACTATGAAATATTTTTCCAGGGGAGTGATCTATATGTATTAGGGAACCATATGGTAGCTTGGTAGAATTTATTTCAAGCTGCAATTGTGGTGGTGGCTTTGGTAGGATAGATGGGAGGGGTTTTGGAATGTTCAAATGGAATCAATGTTCGACCGGCAAAACAAGGGTATGAAATTATGGTGGAGGTCGACAAGGATCGGGGATTGTTGGGAAATTTCTAAGAGAGCGAATCAAGGTCAAATCAAAGACCATCTGGTTCGAAGAAAACTTTTTGAAAATAGAAAAAGTTTTTCAGGTATGAGAAAACACCACTAAAATTAGGGACGAATTTTCGGGATGTTACAAACCTTCCCCCCTTAAAAAGAATCTCATCCCGAGATTCGGAGACTAATAGAGATTCCCGGGGGTTATACAAGATATTTATTGTATGGTTTAATATATCCCTATATTTAAAATATTTTAAAACTTTTTCTACACAATACTAGAGTTTAACACACAAAAGGATCAACACTCAGCAGGATATTTTACTAGAACAAACATTACAAAAGCATGATATTTTTATCACACTCAATGCATTCTAAGGATGGCATGGCAGGGGCTCACACACTCAATTAACATGGGATCTTCTACTATGGTTATATAAAGAAATTTTAAATCTAAGGTTTTTAGTTCAACCAAACACAAGCATGGCAATATCAAACAAGACCTACACATGGGTCACCATTCAATAACCAAGATTTAACTTAAAAAGAAAATTACCCCATTTTGTAAAACAAAAGGTTAGGGATATTCTCCACATGTCCCTTGTCTAGATTTTTTTTCTTTTTGAAAAGCCGTATATACCCTTTCAAGTATACACAGGTTTGGAAAAAAATAATAGGGTTTCTTTTTAAAAGAAAACATATGTGTCGCCAATAATTTGGCTTACAGACACTGTGGGGGTAGGGCCATCCCCAAAATCATTTTGGCAACATTTTTCCTACGAAACACTGAAGGGACGAGGGACTGATCTCCCGAGAAAAGGATAGAAGCACACCGAGGGTTATTTCTTGCTTGCTGACATGTGGGACCGGGGTCCACCTGGCGGTCCCCTCCTTCCTTTCTATCTTCTTCTTCCTCCCTGCATCTTCCTCCATTCCTGGCTGACTCCGAGTGCGTGAAGCACTCCATTACGGAACTGCTGCGCGTGCGGTCCATCTACGCAGCGGCCATCACGGCTTTGGGCGCCTCGACGATTTCGTGCCATTTGGGCGAGTACTGCTTGCGATTCCTCTCATTTCCCACGCGAGGCCGAGCTGGGGGCAGCGTCTTAGCTCGCGGCTATAAACGGGGGTCTCTGAAACTCCTTCCCTTTTTACTGCCACCATGGGTTTCCTTTCAGCAATCCTTGACGAATTTTATGCGCATCGAGAGGGAGCGGGCTTCGTCAAGCAGGTGTTTGTCGTCGTGATATTTTGGATCATGGCTTCGGTGGTGGTAGCTCTATTTTATGCGGTGGTGGTTCTCCTGTTGGTGGCTCTGTACGACTGGTGGTGTGGCACTGGCGGTGATGCTGCCGCGGTGCCGGCAGTGGGCGAGCTGGTGGGGCCGGCTGCGGGTGAGCACATGGTGCTGCCGCTGGTGGCTGATGCCTGCGGTTCCCCCGGCTAGAGGGCAGCTGGCAGCCCGGGCCATCCGCCATCGTCATCGCGCGGCTCACGACTCAGCTTCGGGTGAGCCTGGCTCATCTTCAGGTGACGCCATTGAGCGCGAGATGGAGTAGGATTTATGGGGGTGCTCTTTTGTATCCGTACTAAGGTAGTCGTAGTGTTGTACGTTGGAGTAGATCTTGTATCCTCTGTTTCTGAAATTTTCCTTATGTTCTGATCTTCGTTGATGTACCGCTTGTCTCCTCTGATGAATTAGGTCCCTATTTGTGTTATTGAAGATTTTCCCTCAGCTTTCCCAGATCTGTTCTTGCAGCAGATAGTTGCAGGGGCACTATCATACAGACAGTAGAAATTGCTACTCGAAGAAAATATCCTTTTAGAAAGTAATGCTGCATTTTATGGCCCCAAAAACTTGCAGCAGTATGGCATAATCATTTCAATCATACCAGTTAACAAGCACGCAACGGCTACTAAACACTCGACACAACCCTTTTTTATAACTAAAGGAAACCCCACAAACAAAGGTACAAGCAAACCTAGGAATTACAAACAAACCCACAACTTATAAGCGCCACACAGGCTAAACTAAACCTGGTCTTAGTCCGCCTGACGGCCCTCCACAGATGGTGGAGTGCGGCCGAGCCGGAGAGTGGTGTCCACGTCCCCTTCTTCCGCAAGGTCGCAGGAGACAGGAACACCTTCGAGGATCGGAACCTGCTCTGGGACTCGTCGGGATGGGCCGGGATCTGGGAGTGGAAGTCTGCTACTTCGAGCTTCCCTGTAGGTGGGGGCAGGTGGGTTCTTACCTAGAGACAGCTGCAGATGGGCAAAACCAAGATTTCTTCTTGTGGCAACGAGTTCCTCCATCGAGAAGCGATTGAGGTTCGTCATTGTGGAGGCGTAAGCAACTAGGTTGAATACTGCTGGGTCAGGTTCTTCCCAGACAGGGGTTTGGACAATCTCCGCACCAGGCCGAGGGCTGGCTGGGAGGAAGTAGAAATCCGGTCGCATGCCTCCACCTTGAATCACGTAGGGCTGATTTGTGCCCCAGGGACATGGGCTGATCTTCACCTCTGCTCTGAATTCATTCCCCACGAGCGAAACTAATCTTCCGAACACCACGTACACGGGGCGAATGGAGCTTCCGAGGGCAACATTGACGACCCTCCAAAGAATCATTGGGAAATTGGAACTGTCCTCGGCAGTGGTTTCCATGATGGCCTTAGAAGTCATCATCGGAGTCTCTCGGGCTTTGGGTTTTACGATGGAGTAAGAATGCGGAATTCCTTGGCGGGATCCTACTTCAAAAGATTTGGCTCGCTAAGAAGAGTAGGCGAGGGGGGTTATAAGTAGCTAGGACGGCGGTCTCAAGTTTACTGGGTAAGGTCGATTTCTTCTCATGGAAGAAACCGGCTCGTCTTGTTCGGGAAAGAAATTGGGACAAGTCCTACTGTACCAAACTGTTGACCAACACCGGCCTTGCCGGTTAGGCAGAAATGGGTTAAATCCATCGGGTCATTGTCGGGCAAAAGTAAGGGTGGACTTTTCTATGCTAGGGTAGTCTACAGCCAGCCTGGTGCTCTGATACGATGCTCTGTGGCACCCCCCTCTGGCACATGTCACCAGAGAGGCGGTCGCCCCATGCGCCGGCCCAGGATATCCGAACGCACGTTACGACAATGCAACATAGCGGAAATATCATTACACAATCAGGCCTAGAGGGCTACAAATGACCTTACATGGCCATCAAGGCATGAAAAATTATCTTGGCCAAGTATGGCTCAGGACAGAGTGTTAACTGGCAGTGGAAGACGACTAAAGCAACGGTTTGGAGTGGCTCCAATCCACAGGCATCTGGCTGGACTACTGATCCTAGCACGCTCCTGCTCCATCTCCTTGCTAAGGTACAAATGAATCCTCTCAACGTCTGGCCACATTAAAAGCCAGTCTGAGTACAATGACGTTCTCGCAAGAAAACAACAACAAGTCATGAATAGTCAAGCAATCAGGCAACAAGTAACTAGCGACAGAAAATAATCTAAGCATGGCAAGTGTCTACTTATGACAGTCCAAAAGGATGATAACATGGCATCACAATAAAACATGGAATAAGCAAACAACGGGAGTACCACCAGTACAGAGTCCAAGCCAGGTGGGGTTGGATCGTGTACCGGAGATCACACAAAGAACTTACCTGTGACGAATAACGGACGTACCCCTTGGTACCAAGTATTTTAACATCACCTGTCATCACCACTAGGCCCAACGGCCTCTCCACATCTGTCAAACTGCTAGGCCCACTGGCCTCATATCTCTGCTCGAGGCATGCATGGCTGACGTTGGCTCGGGCCAAACTCTAGGCTCCCAACGATCACACCGTCACCCCAAACACAGGCAACCATCCACGACTCAAGTAACATTCCCTGCATCAACCTATTGTAAGCCAGGTTGTTCATCTTTCTTTCAAACCGAACTTAAGTTTAACCTCCGGACTCGACAAAGTACAATAGTGTGACCGACACTGAACTGTTCCATAACCTAGGAACAAGGCTAGCTGCTAGACGACACACTCTCGAGAGGTTGCAGTTACCACCCATCTAAATGCACCTTGCTTCACGACGGCAAGATACACTTACATAACCGTTCACGCTACCAAGACACTCCTTGTATAGCTACCGACTTACCACTCGGGCTAAGTCTTATGACGAAGTGAATCCGGCACGTCCCCAACTCATGAGCAACGCCTAGCTCCGGAACCTTCGCAAGACTAGCCCCGACCACAACTATGCAGTATCCGACTAGACTTGCCAAGTGGGTAGCATCAAAGGAGGCTTGATAGGTTACATAGGCTATGGCTCTCCCATTTGGGCGACAGTGGTAGTGCATTCAATGTTCAGATTAGTGGCACTATGGACTGGCCCTATCGAAGTTTGGAGGGTTGGTTCATTTAATCCAGTTTCTTTCAACAACAATTCCAACAACAGAGGATTAGTCCAACACAATAAAGGATTAGTCCAACACAACAAGTATAATATCATATCAACATGAAACAGATTAGTCCAATGCAAAACCATAAGATCATATCAACTTGAAACAGAAGCAAACTGCACACAATAGTTCAAGCAATATATATAGTTAGTTTGCATCGATCGGGTGACTATAGGGCCACCACTGATCAAGCAAAGAAATAAATAAAAATAGTTAGTTCAACCGGGCGATGGCGGAGATACCTCCGACCAGTGATAGCCACAAGTTGAGTAAAAGAAAACAAAATAGCACAGTCAACCGGGCGATGGCGGAGATACCTCCGACTAGTGACAGCCACAGGTTGAGTAAAAGGAAATAAAATAGCACAGTTGGTTAGCATCAACCGGGCGATGGCGGAGATACCTCCGACCAGCGACAGCCACAGATCAACTACAAAGTTAGTGGAGGCGTCCACGCGATCCCGTTCCTCCATTCCATTGACTGCGGCGGTTCCCCCAGTCCATCATCACCGGAAAGGGGAGTGGTGCATGGTACCGTCCAACGCATGCCACAACTCCACAGAAAAGTAGCCGGTTCAATCCACTTGGGCAAGACCTAACATGTATTTACTCGGGGTACCGGAACTCAACCCACGGGACATGGGTTTATCGTATTACAGGTATGAAACAAAGTCACGATATCTCGTGACGCACAGTTGACAGGATGTAAACAAAGCCACGATATCTCGTGACGCACCGTTGGCAGGATGTAAACAAAGCCACGATATCTCGTGACACACAGTTCACAGATGATAAGCGATAAAATGCACCTATATGACAGGGTAAAATGCAAACAAACAAACACAGCTTGAGTGTTCATAGAAAGTGGTTAGCTTGCCTTTGACGATCGACGCCATTTGGTTTTAGGGTCACGGACACGTCACGGTCGAGGGTCTCGGTTGTTGCCGTCGCGGAAAACACCTACGCATGCATATACAGGTGCTAAGCATACAAGTATTCTACAAAAATGTAAAACCTATACCACTGGATAGATCTTTTTAAACCATTAATTTAAAATTTTGGATCACCTCAAACGGAGCTACGGTTCAAAAGATACGGCTCGGCGACGAGTAGCTATCTGCTGCTCACTCGAGAAAAAAAATAGAACGGGCTGAAACTGAGCTGGGCTGGGCTGGTCGCGAATTTCCTGAAAGTCCGTCTTCCAACAGGGGAGACGTATCGCGTCGGAAGGCGCCTCCACTTAACTTGACAGTGGGGCCAGGACCCACACGTCGGCTGCACCAGCCGGCCAGTTGGCCTTCGTCCTCCTTGCGCCGAGGAGACACGGGACGGGAGCCCGACGCGGCTCTGGCCGGTTCGGCCACCGACCATAGCCACCGTGGTGGCGGACGCCGCCGGCCACCGAGAGCACAGAAAGTTCCGACCGCGGCGCCGCTTCCAAAGAGAAGGGCCAAGAACACGGGGTAGCAGGCGAGCGTCGTCACGGGGCGCGCTCGGCGAGCTCGCCGCCGGCGGTCGAGGACGGAGACGAGGCTTCGGGCCATTATTTTGCAAACGATCTTGTCTGGGAGGTAGAGGGTAACAAGAGGAACTTCCCCGCCGTTTAATCGAAGTACGACTCGGTCTAGAGCTCGCCACGGCCTACGAACCGACGGCGATAACCTCAACCGAATCGGAGCAGGGCTCCGCCGTTCCGCAACTAAAGAAGCAAAGGGGGTTCCAGGGGGAGAGTGAAGGTGCTCGAGCGCGAGAGGACTCGGGGGCTCCTTTTATAGGGCTCGGGGGGGACAGCGGCGATGATGGCTCGGCGGGAGAGGCGGGGTGAGGTGTCTCGGTGCTGTAGCGGATCGACGAGCTTCGCGGGTGTCGTATGCGGCCACTGTGGAGCGGTGGGGACGGTTCAGAGCGAGGGGCGCTGCTAACAGAAGGGTCCCGCGGCGAGCTGTGTGTGCGCCGCGCCGGCTAGCTACTCGGCGGTGCTGTAGCAGGGGTGAGCTGGAGAGTGCGGGCTGCTGGAGGGTCTAGGGAGAGAGGGCGTCATTCTGCACAGGTAGCTGATGCGGCGGAGGCGAAATGGCGGCGACCACGAAGTGGCAGTGCCTCCTGGTATGGTCATGCCCGAGGTGACCACGCCACAGGGCATGCCGATACCGGCATCAACACGATTGTCTCACCTCAGGGTTCCAATTTGAAAACCGTTCACGTCACGCTGTGCCAAAAGGAAAACCCTACTACTTCCTAGTTATAGGTTTTTTCTGGTTTGCAACTTGGTTTAAGCAAAAATTCAGAAAACCTAGGGCACACCAGGTGTTCGATGAAATGATAAAGGCTTTGCACATCTGAGAAAAATCCCCAAAATTCACAGTAGGCTAGGATAGGTGTATATAGTATGTTTGTGAAGTTTGAGCTCAATTGGATACCTGGAGGTGGGTCAAATAATTTGGTGTCCCAAAAGTGCCCTAATGGTATGGGTATGCCAAGTGCAGTTACTCAAATGATATTGGCCTGATATTTTGGATATGGGGTTTTGTATTGGATTTTGTCAACTTGGCAAAGTGGCAATGCCAAATGATTTTTGTAGCTAGGGGTTGCTTTGGAAATTGCAATAGGCATGAAAAGGTCATTACAAAGGAAGTACCTCAAATATTGCTCAAATGAGGTTGGGCCAATGGAGTGAAATGTTCAGGAGGTTAAATCATGCTTCTCAAACAAAATTGCAGAATTTTTGGATGAGTGGAAGGTGTCCAGATAATTTTTGTATTGAAATGGCATAATAGGAAATAAGAATAAACTTGGAATTATTGCATGGGACTATGAAATATTTTTCCAGGGGAGTGATCTATATGTATGAGGGAACCATATGGTAGCTTGGTAGAATTTATTTCAAGCTGCAATTGTGGTGGTGGCTTTGGTAGGATAGATGGGAGGGGTTTTGGAATGTTCAAATGGAATCAATGTTCGACCGGCAAAACAAGGGTTTGAAATTATGGTGGAGGTCGACAAGGATCGAGGATTGTTGGGAAATTTCTAAGACAGCGAATCAAGGTCAAATCAAAGACCATCTGGTTCGAAGAAAACATTTTGAAAATAGAAAAAGTTTTTCAAGTGTGAGAAAACACCACTAAAATTAGGGACGAATTTTCGAGATGTTACAATTGTTTGGAACTAACCCGAACTGACGCTGTTTTTAGCAGAATTGCATTTGGTGTCTTTCTTTTGTGCAGGGTTGAAAAGTTCGCGGAAAATTCCAGAAAAAATAGAAAAAGAGTTTTTGAGAAGAATCAGCCACGGAGCCAGAAGACCCCGAGGGGGGGCACCCCAGGAGCAGGGGTGGGTCCCACCCGCGGGTGGGCCCTAGGCCGTGGCCGGGGGGCGCCCCTGCCCCTGGAGCATCGCCTCTCGGCCCCCCTTCGCACATAAGAAGCTTTTGACCTAAAAATGTCGACCCCCCGATCACTTTTTCCAGAAACCTTACGGAGCTCCGCCGCCATCGTGAAACCTAAATTCGGGGTCCAGGATCGCTGTTCCGGCACCCTGCCAGTGTGGAGATCACCGCCATCGTCACCGCCAATGCCTCTCCATCAACCATCCATGCCATCCCCCTCTATGTGTGAGTAGTTTCCTACTGTAGGCAGGGGGTGGATGGGATTCAGTAAGATTGCTCATGTAATTCGATGCCAAATTGTTAGGGCATGACGCCTAGTATCCCCTATTTGTGTTAATCATCGTTGGTACAATTAGTTATGCTTAATGCTTGTCACTTTGGGCCCGGGTGCCATGATTTCAGATCTGATCACTTTATGTTTCATGAATATAATTGATGTTTGGGTCCTATCTACTAGTTGTATGCACTTGTTGTTAACCGGAACCGGAGACCCCGAGTGACAGAAACGAGGACATCGATGGGAATGGTTGGTAACTCGAGGGTTACATGTATTCATTGTGTGTTAATGCTTTGCTCCGGTGTTCTATTAAAAGGAACACCTTAATTGCCATTTGTTCCTTAATTGGCCCAGCTGAAACCGGATGGCAGGATAAAAGATGTCGTGCTAGTTCTTATTGTAAGCACGTACGACTAAATTAGGAATACATGCCTATGATTGTTTAGTACTTGGATGCTATATTTATTTGCTTCATGCCTAGTTATCTTTATTTCATGAGCTATCTTAGTCATGCAACGCCCGTCTATCTGTCCCTATGACTACGGTATTTTTAATCCTGTTGTTTACAATTAATATTTCTGCTGTCACCATTGCTGCCTTTATTTTGTTACTGTTCTACTGCTGCCATCAAATTACTATTACTATTGATAAATTGCTTCCAGAGAGATCCTTTTCAGGTGTGGTTGAATTGACAACTCAACTGCTAAGGCTTATAAATATTCTTTGGCTCCCCTTGTATCGAATCAATAAATTAGGGTCATACAACCCGCGAAGACTGTTGCGATCCCCTACACTTGGGGGTCATTAGACCTCTACCGCCGCCGCAACGAATCCCCAGCAGGGAGCCTTCCCCCGGCCTGGATAGCCTCCCTCCGGCTTTGGGAACTCTCAACCACTTGCTCCTCTGCTTCACCATGAGCTCCAGTAACTTCTCTCTCCTTCCTCTCAACCTAGTTGATTCGTTGAGATGCATTGGAGATAGTTTTCTATAGTTCTTGTTGTAGAAGTTGTAGGAAATAGTTGGTACTTGGTTTGGGATCACTTTTGCAAAGTTTGGTTGGAGGATTCCATAGATCGAGGTTGTACCGCGAAGTCTACTACAGAATCTGGCAGATCTGGAGGTAGCGGTACTACCGCCCGCATGGCGGTACTACCACTCCACCGGTACTACCGGTAGACCGGCGGTACTACCGCTGAACTAGAATTTTTCCAGAAATTGTGCAACTTTGATCCTTTTCTCATGATCTTATATGGTTTGCAATACTTATCCCCGTGCTATCCATCTATGCTTTCTTAGGTCCTAGTCAGGGTGCGGGTGGAAGTCACATCAAGCGGGCTGCCAAGCGTGCCCGCAAGGAAAAGAACCAGGTTGATGAAGACGAAGAGCCCGAGGTGATGCCTGAGAAGACCACAAGACGTCAGCGATCAGATGCAGCCAAGGTCCGTGCAGCCAAGAGCCAGTCCCTACTGCAGATGTCTACCAAAGATTTCTGTCGTGAAAGAAGGAAGAATCCATATGATACCCCCAAGGACCGTCGGTACACCACTCGGGGTTTTCGCACTATGTTTCAAGAGAAGATCTTCTATGAGGTTCTTCCCAAGTTCAAGACCAAGATGGTTGAGCAGTTTTGCATTAGCACTGATTACATGGAGAAGCATGTTGACTATTTTGGAGAGGCTATAGAGATATGCAAGGAGTTTGGGATCTATGAGTACATTGGGGTGCAGGAGGACTATAATCAGCACCTTATCATGCAATTCTTTGCCACTGTTCACTTCTTCACTGATGATCCAAGGAGGGTCAAACGGATGACCAAAGACATTGTGCTTGAGGCAAAGTGGAGCGATTTTGCCAATCTCATTGGATTGGTTGATCTAGGTTTTGATATGGACAATATTGTCGAGCAACAATACTTCTGCATCTCCTACAACGACAAGTCAATGAAGCCCAATGTGTTGTTTGATCTTTATATCCAGGGGCGTGCTGTTGTGGGGGAACAAAAGCACATGTTGAAGACTTGGGATATTATGCATCGGATCTACCGCAACACCGTTGCTCCTCGTGTGGGCAACTTTGATCAAATTCATGGAAGGCTCATTGACATCATGCATGAGTCTTCCCTCATGGTAGGCCAAGGAAAAAAGTTGGATGTGATGGACATCATATGGAATGAGAGTTATGCCGTGGTCATGAATAGAAGGGTGCCTATCTTTGGTGCCATTTTGATGAAGCTCATTACTCATGTGTGGCATGAGAGAGGCCTAGACATGGGTATTTTGGACAACGAGGAAGAGCTCACCAAACACAAGTCCAAGGACCTCTTTATTAAGAAGCATGCTCCTTCTATTATCCCCAATGTTGAAGAGAGTACCTTGGATGATGAAGATGATCCAACTTTTGAACTCCCTCGCAAGGAAAAGGCTCAAGACAAAAGTTTCAAGAAGTGGCTTGCAAACTTCGTCAAGACAATTTTCTACAGTCAAGTGGGCGGCGCACGGCGGCGGTGATGTGCGGTGGCGCACGGCGGGAGGAGATGGTCTGCGGCGGCGGGAGATGGAGACAAGGCCGAGGACCCAGAACTCGCCATGGAGGTCGCGGCGCAGGCTTGGAGGCACCCGTGCAGCGCGACGGCGCGAGGTCGGCACCCGCTCGACCTCCAGGGACGTGGCGGTGGAGCTGGTGGTGCCATGGTCGTCGGGGATAGCTCCTGGAGGCGGCAGCGGGCGCGGAGGAGTCGGCGCCGGCGGCCATGGCAGTGGCGACGCGGGCCAGATGTGGGCCCATCCAGGGCCCATATGGGTTTGTGGGCTGGTCTAAACCGCAGCTGTCCGGAGTGTGACAGCAGCGGTGCGACGGGTCCGTGCCCGTGCAGGAGGTGGTCGAAGGTGGAAGCTTCAGGTGCTTGGCCATGTCGGAGATGGAAGCTTGGTGGGACCTCGGCCATGCGGGTCGTGGAGGAACCATGGCGTTCCAGCTACGACAGCAAGGTGTTGCAGCGGCGGCGGTGTGAACAACTTGGTTGGTTGCCCCATACCAGTTGTAACATCCCAAAACTTTGGAATGTTAGAAAAATCACAAAAATTTAAAACTTTTATTAATGGATAAAGAAAGTCTCCAAAAATCAAGAAAACCCATTATTAGAAGATTATTTTGATTTCTTCAAAGGTATATTTTAAATATTCCTTTATCTTCAAATTTCAAGATTTGGAAATAAATTATTTATTTGGATATTTATAAAGCCCATGTTTAAAATGGGTATTTGTATTTAAAGGATTTATCAAACTCTATTTAAATAAAATGTTTTATACCTAATTATTTTATTGGGTTTATCATATTGAATGATATTACTCATACTATTTTTCTAGATTTTATTTAAGTTCAAAAAGAATTTATAAAACCCTATTTTATAAAATGACATAAAGGTGTCAAATAAGCCTTTATGCATCAATTGAATTTTACAAGTTTTGGAATATTTTGGAAATGGTTCCTAAATGTCTACGTTGACTAATGGGAATTTTACAAATTTTTAAAAATTTATTTGACTTAATTTCGAGGCCTAAATCAATAGTTACAAAGAAAAACAGAAAATAGAAAAAGAAAAAGATCGATGATGTCAGCGATCACGTCCTCACTCGTCTTCAACCTCCAGCGTGAGTTACGCACGTAACAGCTCATAGTTGCCTGTTTCTCCCCGAATTGATTCCGGGCATTTTACTGCCCCAAATTGCGCACCGTTTGTTGCTATAAGAAGCCCTCGGCCTGCTCTACAGTTTGCCCCCAGAAGCCCCCTCCGAGAGCCCCTAGGCTGCTCGGATTTGAGCTCGCAAGTCCGCCACGGCCGCCGGCGAGCCTCGCCATTCCCGGATTTGAGTTATCCCATATGAGTCCACAAAGTGTCACTTGCCAGTTCCATTTTATATGGTTCTGACCCACCTTGTTGCAACATTCTTATTGTTGCAGGATGCTCCGACGCTAAGTGAGGTTTCGATTAAGGGTTTCGAGTCTGCAACCAACATGTTCACCTGTGGCACATGAAGATGATGGAGGCTCATTGCTAATTTTATTTCCGTTGTGCTGATCTTTGTAAAATGCTAGCCTTGAGCTATGCAAGTTGTACTGGATATTTGTAAAATCTGGATCATTCGTGTAATAAATTGATACAATGTTATGGTATTCATCGTAAACTGTGTGTGCTAGCAATTCGATCCAGGTACTAGCACTATACACAGGGATCTTGCCAAATTTTAAGTGCAGGTCCGCTACACCAGTGAGCATGACGGAGGGGTGCGGCGATTCGGACGAAAGTCCCGCCGTCTTTGGATGGTGCCGGCGGCAACGGCGCCCGTGGGTGTCGTGTTCCTCCTTGGAGGCGTCGCCAAGGTGCGTCGGCTTTTCCCTCGCTCTCACTTCGGTTCGGTTGATGTCTCTGGGTGAAAGCCAAGATTCAGAGTTGAATCAGCGTGATGGCGGCGTTTTCGACGTCGTACCTCCGTTGGGAGCATCACCCTTGGAGACACGGCGTGGAGTTCCTTGTTGATTTCCTCTGGTGTTTGTCGTTGTCCAAGGTTGATCATTAAAGGCGCAATGTACGCCGTCGGCTGCTAGTCCAAGACAATGTCTTCTTCGGGACCGACCAAGTCCTGCCATCCTCTCGCCTTTGGTGGATGGTGCGTTGACAAGGGTACTCCAGGATGGTGCGTTGACAAGGGAAGTTGCTACGGAGAAGTTGGTACAGCGGTAGTACCGCTGGCGTAGCGGTAGTACCGCTCCCTCCTGGAGCAGTGTTGTTGTTACTCAGCTGGTACTACCCCTGGCGGTAGTACCGCGCAGGTACCACTACTTCCAGGCAGCGGTACTACCGCTGGAGCTACCACCAGAGGTACCGTTGGCCCACTTTTAGCTACGGGTATCCCGTCGGTACCCCGGCGGTAGCTGCCACGTTCTACCGCTGGTGTCGGGGATATGAACCCCGGATATCCCAAAGAGGTCCATTTCCTCAAAGCTCCCAGTGCCGCCTGAAGCCAGCCGCCTGAAGCAGGCCGCCTGGATCTATCCGGATGCAGACATCCGGCTGGGCTGGAGCCGGACGCTAACAACCGACAACTCCGTACGGGTGGGCCCGGATCACGTAACTGCTCCTGGTGAACAGTACTCGCTGTCGGGCATCTCCTGTACCGAATCATGACAACAAGCTCCAGCCGGCTCGAAACCGTAGTGATGTCATAGGGACAAACATGTAACTTCCCTGTAACCCAAAACCCTAGCCCGCTGCCTATATAAAGCGGGCTAGAGCCTCCTGCGCGGGGCAACGAACTAACGCAGGCAACAAGGGAGACAGGCACGCATAGCATCATCTTCAACCTCCAGCCGGCTAGGACCTCCAGCCGGCTGCCACCCGAAACAGCTCCAGGAGCACCTTTGTAGCCCGATTCTGTGATCAAGCAATAAGAACAAGAAGAGCAGGACGTAGGGGTGTTACCTCCACAGGAGGGCCCCGAACCTGGGTAACTAGCGTGTGTTTGCGTGCTTGTTGCCCAATCCCGCGCGAGCATCCATCGTCGCCTGCCCCACAATCTTTTCCATCTCTGATGGACATGCCGTGCAACCCACCACGACATCTGGCGCCCACCGTGGGGCTAGCGGCGAGCGGAGTCACGTTCTGCGCGGGATCCCGGATTGTAGATGATCGGCGGATCGTCTCCGGCCTCGTGCTCTCCATCGGCTCCATCGGCTGCGTCCTCGACAACACCAACAGCTTCGCCGACGTGGACGTCACCAGCGGAGGGGCGGTCGTCACCCTTGGCGATTTCCACGTCTACGTCGCCGTCGCCGCCAAGGAGTACCCGGAGGTGGTCTACTCTAGCTTGGCTCCTTCGATCTTCGACGCCAGCACCGGCAACGACGACTCCGCCTTCGGCTACCTCAACTCCGGCGACGCGGACTGCGACGTCGCCAAGCTCAACGTCTACGCCGAGGTGCACATGGTCGAGCACGCGGCGGCAGGAGGCTCCGTCGCCGCTACTGTTCATGAAGCTGGCGAACCTTCTCGTTTCCAGCGCAATCTGGAGGCCGACTTCGAGCTGCTAAGCACCCCCATCACGCCGGGTGCGGATCCAGCCAAGGCGGCAGCTGAACTCGAGAGGATGCGTCAACAGATATACGACAAGGCTCTTCACCTCGCATCAACGCAGCGCCGACTCAACGCTACGATGCGCAAATACAACACCGTCCACGGCTTCGAGCCGGCAAGAGGCAACACGGAGAAGCTGAATGAAGTCCGGCGCAAAGAGGATCTCGGAGGCGTCCTGAACCGTGCTGGCCAGCCGCACGAGCATTCGGACATCATCCTGCCCGAATACAGCAACCCGGTGCAAAACATGAAGGCTGCGGAGGCGGCCGCAGCGGAACTACCCCATCTCCAAGGCGAGGAGCTACGCCAGCAAGCGCGCCGAGTCCAGGAGCTTATCGCCGCGGCCAACCGGCAGCAACGCGAAACCGAGATAACGGCGAGCCGCGAGCATCATGAGCCGCCTCCAGGCTACGATGCAGCCGGCAAGTCCAAGCAAGGCGCTGAGGCGTCATCCACGAGCCGCGGAAGGGCGAAGGACAAGCAACCACTGAGTTCATCGCGAGGGGAGCGCGAGCTCGCATCCTCGTGATCACGGCCGCGATCCGGCTGGACGACGCGAAGACGGCAACTGGAACGGGCCGCAAACCGGCCGCAGCGTCAAGGAGCGAGTCGGCCACAAGGTCACCATCGACGAACGCCTAGGGCCGCTGGGACCCGAGACTAGCGACGACGCACGCCACCGCATCGACGTGCTCAAGCTGTCAAGCATCATCGAGGAAGAAGACATCACCGCCCATCGTTGTTTCGGACCCCGCATCCGGAGCGAGCGATTCCCGAAGGGATTCACCCTTCCCAGGGACACACCCAAGTACAACGGCACCGCGAAGCCGGAAGACTGGCTCGCCGACTACGTCACGGCGGTCAACATTGCAGGCGGCAACAAGCGGGTGGCCGTGCGTTACGTGCCGCTCATGCTCCAGGGATCGGCGCGGACTTGGCTCAACAGCCTTCCAAAGGAGAGCGTCAACAGCTGGCTGGACTTCGAGGAAGTGTTCAACCGCAATTTCACCGGCACCTATTTGCGCCCTGGCAACGCACAGCTGCTCGCGCTGTGCAAGCAGAAGGACGGCGAGTCGGACCGAGCTTACCTCACCCGATGGACAAGCCTACGCAACTCCTGCGAGGGGGTTCTCGAGCTCCAAGCCGTCCAGTACTTCGTCCAAGGTTGCCGAGATCAGACGCTGCTCAAGCACCGGCTCCTAAGGAAGAGCCCGAAGACCATGGCAGAACTCATGGCGATCGCCGACGAGTACGCCACCGCCGATGCGGGCATGACCAACCCGATCCAACTCGACGAAGCCGGAAGAATCATCACGACGGAGCCGGCTGCACGTCGCAGCCGGGCGGAGAACCAAGAAGGAGGAAAATCGACCCGGCGTGATTCCGACGCGGCCGGCAAGCGCAAGTCCGTAGACGACCGCGTCGAGTCCAAGGTCGTCGCCACGACCGAGGGAAGGCCGGCAGGAGGCTTCGACAACCGCCGCATGAGGACTAGCAGCGACATGCGCCGAACGAGGGCGAGGAACAACTACGACTACTTGCTCGATCAACCGTGCCGGAACCATGGCGACCGGCCAGCGAACCACACCGTTCGGCAATGCACCCTCGGCCGCCCAAGGCCACCACCGTACAAGCGGCGAAACCCGCCTCCGCCTCGGGATGAGGCTGGACGGGACGATCGAGGACGCGACGACAGACGACGCGAAGATAGGAATCGCGATGACCGCCAACGCGAAGAAGAGAGGAGGGAACGCCTTCCAGCTCCGCCTCCAAGGGGTCCAGACGGCTACCAGAATCCGGATGCCGCCTACATCGTGTTCGTCAGCGAGCGCGACGACAAGCGAAGCCGGCGCGAACGGTTCAAGGAGGTGAACGCGGTGGTTCCACCTGTCCCCCAGTACCTCAACTGGTCGCAGGAACCAATCACGTGGGACCGCAGCGACCACCCGGAGCTGATGCCCAACCCAGGCGGATATGCTCTAGTCCTAGAGCCCATGATCATCTCCACCAAGCGTGCCTGCACCTTCTCGCGCGTCCTCATTGACGGGGGCAGCAGCATCAACATCCTCTACCGCGACACGCTGGAGAAGCTAGGAATCTCCGAGTCCAGCTTGACGCCGAGCCGGACGGTCTTCCACGGCATCGTGCCGGGGCGAGCCGGCTCATCCATGGGCCTCATCCGGCTGGACGTCCTATTCGGCACCAAGAGCAACCACCGCCGCGAGACTGTCTCTTTCGAGGTGGTCGACCACTCCAGTGCCTACCACGCCATCCTCGGGCGGCCGGCGCTCGCCAAGTTCATGGCGGTACCCCACTACGCCTACCTCAAGATGAAGCTACCAGGCCCACGCGGGATCATCACCGTCGCCGGAGACTACAAACGCTCCATCGCCTGCGCCTCCGACAGCGCGAAGGTGGCCGAGACCATGGTCTGCAATGAGGAGATGAAGCAATTCAAGCGCAAGGCCAACGAGGAGAAGCTGGAGATTCCGGAGTCGGCCAAGCCGGCTAGGCGAGTCGAGCTTCCAGGCGGCGCGTGATACGAAGAAGATCTACCTCGACGACACCGACAAGTCCAAGTTCGTCACTGTGGGGGCGAGCCTGGACCCCAAATAGGAAAGCGCGCTCGTCGAGTTCCTCCGTGGGAACCGGGACATCTTCGCGTGGTCCCCCAAGGACATGCCGGGTGTACCGAGGGAACTCGCCGAGCACTCTCTACACGTTCGTCCAGACGCCAAGCCAGTGAAGCAATCCCTACGTCGCTTCGCAGAAGGAAGAAGACAGTTGATAGGAGAAGAGATAGCGCGGCTACTTGCAGCCGGATTCATCAAAGAAGTACAACACACGGAGTGGCTAGCCAATCCGGTGATGGTGGAAAAGAAGAACAAGAAATGGCGAATGTGTGTTGACTACACACACCTCAACAAGGCCTGCCCCAAGGACCCCTTCGCACTGCCACATATCGACCAAGTGATCGACTCCACGGCCGGCTGCGACCTCCTCTCCCTCCTCGACGCCTACTCCGGCTACCATCAAATTCCGCTGAATCCGGACGATCAGCTCAAGACCGCCTTCATCACCCCCTACGGCCCGTTCTGCTACACCACCATGCCGTTCGGCTTGAAGAACGCGGGAGCAACATACCAGCGCTGCATGCAGAAATGTCTGCACGACCAAATCGGTCGCAACGCGCATGCATACGTCGACGACGTCGTCATCAAGACCAAGGAGAAGCACACCCTCCTCGCCGACCTCAAGGAAACCTTCGACAACCTGCGCCGCTTCCAGATGAAGCTCAACCCGGAGAAGTGTGTGTTCGGCGTTCCAGCCGGACAGCTACTTGGATACCTCGTGTCGGCACGAGGGATCGAGGCCAACCCGGAGAAAATCGCCGCCATCGACAACATGCGACAACCTAGAAGCGTCAAGGACATCCAAAAGTTCACCGGTTGCCTGGCATCGCTCAGCCGCTTCATCAGCCGGCTCGGCGAAAAGGCTCTCCCACTTTACCATTTGCTGAAGAAGACTGACAAGTTCGTCTGGAGCGACGCGGCGGACGCCGCCTTCAAGGAACTCAAGCGTGCGATGGCCACCGCACCGGTCTTAGCACCTCCGACTCCAAAGGAGCCCATGCTCATGTATATCGCCGCCTCCAACCGAGTCGTCAGCGTCGTCCTGGTGGTTGAACGAGATGAAGCTGGCAAGCAGCGGCCGGTTCAGCGGCCAGTCTATTACCTCAGCGAGGTGCTCTCTCAGTCGAAGCAGAATTACCCACACTACCAGAAGCTCGTATACGGCGTGTACATGGCCACGAAGAAGCTGAAGCACTACTTTCAAGAGCATCCGATCAAAGTGATAAGCGACGCACTGCTTGCCGAAATCATAGGCAACAAGGACGCAACCGGCAGAGTAGCGAAATGGGCGATCAACCTGACGGCGCACGGAGTCGAATACGACAAAAGAACGGCAATCAAGTCACAAGAGCTGGCTGACTTTCTAGCCGACTGGACGGAGACGGACCACATTCCACCGCCACCCGACTCCGGCGAGCATTGGCTCATGCACTTCGATGGTTCCAAAAGATACTGGGGACTCGGCGCCGGAGTCGTCCTCACCTCACCTAAGGGGGGCCGTCTCGAGTACGTGCTACAAATCCACTTCACGGCGTCTAACAATGTAGCTGAATATGAAGCTCTTGCGCACGGCCTCAAACTCGCCAAGGCCATGAACATCAAGCGAATCCTCTGCTACGGCGACTCCGACTTGGTGGTACAACAGACTACTGGCCATTGGGACGCCAAGGACCCCAACATGGCCGCCTACCGCTTCTTCGTCCAGCAGCTCGCGGGATGCTTCGAAGGATGCGAATTTCACCACATACACCGCTCCAACAACGACGCAGCTGACACTTTGGCGAACATTGGCTCTCTCTGCGAGGAAATCCCACCCGGCGTCGCCCTCGAGAAGCTCTATAAGCCATCCATCACGCCGTGCCCCGGCTCCGATTCCATCCGGATGCCACCTGGCGCGGAGTCGGCTGGGCCGGCTCCAGGCGAGACGGAATCCGTCGAGGTCCTCGTCATCGAAGAAGCTCCGCCATGGACCCAACCCTTCCTCGCCTACCTCGCCAACGACGAGCTCCCGGCGGACGAGCTCACCGCCAGGCAAATCAAACGCCGGGCAAGTGCTTACACCATCATCAACAACGAGTTGTACAAGCGCAGTGTCTCTGGGATATTACAGCGCTGTGTGAGCCAAGAAGAAGGAATCAAGATACTCAAAGAAATCCATCAAGGCGAATGCGGTCATCACGCATCCTCAAGGGCAATTGTGGCTAAGGCGTTCAGGCACGGGTTCTACTGGCCGACCGCGCTGGCAGATGTGAACCAGCTGGTCCGGCTCTGCAATGGCTGTCAACGATTCGCGACGCAGAAGCACACGCCGGCTTCAGCACTCAAGACGATTCCTATCACTTGGCCGTTTGCCGTCTGGGGACTCGACATGGTCGGCCCGCTGAGAAGATCCAGTGGAGGCATGACACACCTGCTGGTAGCAGTCGACAAGTTCACGAAATGGATTGAAGCCAAGCCGATCAAGAAACTGGATGGACCAACAGCAGTCAAGTTCTTCAAAAGCATCATCTACCGCTTCGGATACCCCAACAGCATCATCACGGACAACGGGTCGAACTTCGTCAAGGGAGAATTCGCCAAGTTCTGCGGCAGGACCGGCATCCGGCTCGACGTGGCCTCTGTTGCACACCCACAGTCAAACGGGCAGGTCGAGCGGGCAAACGGCCTCATCCTATCCGGCATCACGCCTCAGTTGCTCGAACCGCTCGAGCGAGCAGCCGGCGCGTGGGAAGAAGAACTACCCTCCGTCCTATGGAGCCTAAGGACGACACCGAATCGCTCAACCGGCTTCACCCCCTTCTTCCTCGTCCATGGGGCTGAAACCATCATGCCAACTGACATCGAACACGACGCGCCCCGGATCGTGCTGTACACGGAAGCACAAGCTAAGCAAGCCTACGAGGATGGAATGGACCTGCTCGAGGAAGCACGCCAGATTGCCGAGTCAAGGTCGGCAATGTACCAGCAACAACTACGCAACTACCACAGTCGGCGCGTCAAGCATGTCCGCTTTCGCGAGGGCGACCTCGTCCTTCGGCTCATCCAGGATACCAAGAACATGCACAAGCTCTCATCACCCTGGGAGGGACCATTCATCGTAAGCAAGGCACTCATCAACGACGCATACTACTTGATCGACGCCCGTGAGCACAAGAAGGACACGATGGACAAGGAAGGCGATGAAACGGAAAGGCCATGGAACGCGTCACTCTTGCGTCGATTCTACACCTGAGAAAGAACCATGTATGTATCACCTATGCTATCAATAAAGAAATGAGAATGATGAACGCATGAGCAGTTTTTCGCAACTCTTTTCTGCATTCCCTTTCCGGTTTTGCCGGCAGCCGGCAAACTTGCCTTTAGCGGCCGTGTAGTGTGACTAACCCCTAAACGGCTAACTCTTCGAATCCGGTTAAGGCCGGCAAGAGAATAAGCTGGAGGGGGCCAACAACGTGAAAAACGCATAAAGGGAGGTACTGCCGGCTGAAAAAATGCTGTTCTATAAACTCGGCCAAGCCGGCAGTCGGCAACCGCTTCTCCTATTACGGACGATTAACTACACGACGCTAAACGGCTAACTCTTCGGATTCGGTTAAGGCCGGCAAGAGAACAAGCTGGAGGCCGACTGTATGCGAAAGACGTAAGAAACAGAAATCGTTGCCGGCTGAAAAAACTCTGGCCCAACAAACTGGACCCTAACGTTGTAGTAGTGTGCATGATCCCGCCAGACGGTGAAGTGCACGCGAAAGACGTTGGGAGAAGCTACAGGCGAGTGCGAAATTAATCAACGCTAAGTAAAAATGCTGTCCGTGATTAAAAGAGCAGGCTAACCACTTCGTCGTTTCGTTTTACACACAAAAATGCCGCCAACCGACTTCGAGAGTTCAAGCCGGACACAAGCATGACGAGCAGGAAATTATAACTGCGTGCAAGTAAACAAATACAGGAACAAAAGCGCGTGGCATTCAACATCAAGGGTAAAATCTTACGGATGGAAGATGAACAACAAAACAAAAGAGGGAAGTCCACAGGCGGACTTCCCCCGCGCAACTACAAGACCAAGCTAGCAAAGGGCTCCCTAGGCGGCATCCGTCGACTTCCCGGCTCCACCTTTCTTCTTGCCAACCCAGGGCTTGAGGCAGAGGGTGCCGTCGAACACCTTCACATAGAAGATGCCTCGGTCGCGCCGAAGGCGGAAGCTGAGGATGAAGCCGGCTTTGAGCTCGTAGAAATCGGCAAACTCGTCCCACCCCCGGACGAACTCCACCTTGTTGACAACGTCGTTACCCTCCACCTGGGAGGTGAATCGCACAGTGGCATTCCAGGGGCCCTGGGTAGCACCCTCACGGAAGAGATTGAACATGAAGTGGCCAACGCCTGGCAGCGCGTCAGCGAAGGCATCAGGAAGCCGCTGCACCGGCCCAATAACCGGCGGGTGCAGGATCAGGAGGAACTCTTCGATGGGGAACACATCCCAACCCAGGCGCCAGGGATTCTCAAGGGAATCAGAAGAGGCGGAAGACAACTCCGCGCTGTCTTCCTCGCTGTCAGCGACAGCAGAGGGAGCATACTTGGGAACCGGTTCAAAACCCGGAGGAGGAAGAATAGGGGTGGCCTCCTCCTCGCTCGCCGAGTCGTGAAGAACAAGGAGGCTCTTGCCGCGACCAACGCTACCACCAGCGCCGCCACCGGCGGTACCCGCCCTCTTCGAGCCAGAGCGACCGCCGCCCTTGCCGCGGCCAGCGCTGCTACCGGCGGCAACGGTGGCGATCGTTTTTCCCCGTCCCCGTCCGCCCCTCTTAGGAGGACGGCCGCGAGGACGTTTCGCCGGAGGCGCAGCGGCGGTCCCCTCGGCAGCAACGTCCAGAGGCTCGGACTTCACCATGGCGGAGCTGCGAGGAAACAAGTGGAAGAAGGTGAAGGGGGAGCGAGCAAGCGTAAGTGAGGAGGAAGGAAGGAAACGGCCGAGGTTTATAGCAGAAGCAGGGGACAACGTGGGAGACCCAACCGTCACCCACGATCCCACGGTCTACACGTGGCAGGAGACGCAGATGATGGAACTCCTCAGTAACTGCAACTGGGCCCACGCACAGAAGCTAAGGAGACAAGCCCAAGCCGGCAAGAAATTCCCGGGGGCTGCGCAGCTGCCAAGGCGGCTGCCCAGACCCGGACGCATATTTATATCACCCCAAGTCACGGACTCGGGGGCTGCCAAGCCGTCAGCCGGCATAAAATTCCCGGGGGCTGCGCAGCTGCCAAGGCGGCTGCCCAGACCCGGACGCATATTTATATCACCCCAAGTCACGGACTCGGGGGCTGCCAAGCCGTCAGCCGGCATAAAATTCCCGGGGGCTGCGCACCCGCCAAGTCGGCTGCCCAGACCCGGACGCATATTTATAACACCCCAAGTCACGGACTTGGGGGCTGCCAAGCCGTCAGCCGGCATAAATATCCCGGGGGCTGCGCACCCGCCAAGTCGGCTGCCCAGACCCGGACGCATATTTATATCACCCCAAGTCACGGACTCGGGGACTGCCAAGTCGTCAGCCGGCATAAAATTCCCGGGGGCTGCGCACCCGCCAAGTCGGCTGCCCAGACCCGGACGCATATTTATAACACCCCAAGTCACGGACTCGGGGGCTGCCAAGCCGTCAGCCGGCATAAAATTCCCGGGGGCTGCGCACCCGCCAAGTCGGCTGCCCAGACCCGGACGCATATATATATCACCCCAAGTCATGGACTCGGGGGCTGCCAAGCCGTCAGCCGGCATAAAATCCCCGGGGGCTGCGCACCCGCCAAGTCGGCTGCCCAGACCCGGACGCATATATATATCACCCCAAGTCACGGACTCGGGGGCTGCCAAGCCGTCAGCCGGCATAAAATTCCCGGGGGCTGCGCACCCGCCAAGTCGGCTGCCCAGACCCGGACGCATATATATATATCACCCCAAGTCATGGACTCGGGGGCTGCCAAGCCGTCAGCCGGCATAAAATTCCCGGGGGCTGCGCACCCGCCAAGTCGGCTGCCCAGACCCGGACGCATATATATATCACCCCAAGTCACGGACTCGGGGGCTGCCAAGCCGTCAGCCGGCATAAAATTCCCGGGGGCTGCGCACCCGCCAAGTCGGCTGCCCAGACCCGGACGCATCACAACTACAACACCCCAAGTCACGGACTCGGGGGCTGCCAAGCCGTCAGCCGGCAAAAAATTCCCGGGGGCTGCGCACCCGCCAAGTCGGCTGCCCAGACCCGGACGCATCACAACTACAACACCACGAGTCGCGGACTCGGGGGCTGCGCGACATAACGACGACAGAAGAAAAACGAAAGACAAACAAAAGACGTGAAATTTCGACCCGGCTAGATGCTCAAGCCGGCCCAAAATTCGGGGGCTAGGCATGGTGATTATCATCACCAAAACGAGCGCGAATTCCGGCACAAAGACCCAGCAATCACAGAGAAAGCGGCACTCATAATAACAGTCTACGGCAGGAAGCAGAATATCGAATTTTTACAAGGCAATCTTCAAAAGTGCGTGACATAACAAGGTGAATAATGTGGCAGGACGGTTGATAGTACAGAACGACAGTTACACCCGGCATTCCAGGGAGACAAGTAAATCAGGCAGTAGCGGCATCAGTGGCACCAGCGGCGTCGCCGGCTCCAGTATCTTCAACTGGCTGTGGCGTCGAAGACGGTTCAGCCGGAACAAGCTTCGTCAGGTCCACCGCCTCGGCAACTCGCCCCTAGGCTATGGCGATTTCCGGACGCAAGCTCATGAGGGATGTCCCAGTGCGGAAGCCATCCAACAGCCTGCTCATCTGCACGCCAGGATACCATGACTTCACCACGGCCAGTGCCATGTCGGTGCCTCCGCGCGCCGCCATCTCCACCTGCTCGTTGATGCCAACAGGTGCCCCTTCAAGCCGGGCGGACAAATCATGGAGGGCAGCGGGCAAAGGAGCATCCGGCCACAGATTCTCAAGCACGCCGCCAGCTGCTTCTTTCAGCCGATCGAACTCCTGGCCGAATTGAAGAAGACGAGAGATGGCTGTCGGAGTAGACCCAGCAGCGGCATCGGAGGACTCCGGTCGAGAATGAGCCCGGGCAGCATATCTTTGGATTTGCGTGTCTACCTCGGGATAGAGGCCTGCATTTCAAACCAGTGAGGCCGAGTAGAAGACCCCAAGCAAGAAATCAAGGAGAAAGGAGATCTCACTTACCGAGGATCAGCTCGTTCACGCGCTCGACCTCCTTGACCAGGCCGCCCACCAGCCGCTCATGCTCGAGCTCACGAGCCTTGGCCGCCTGGACGATCAGGTCGTTGGCCTCGACGGAATCTTTCAACAGAATCCTCAGCTCGGTCCCATTCTCGTGGAGGGACTCAATCTCGCTCTGCTTCCGGCGCTCAGCTTCCCGCAGTTTCGCCGCCTCCTCGTCCAGCCGGACGGCCTCGAGGCGGCGCTCCTCCGACACCTTTTCCGCCGCCTGGAGATCGGCCTTGGCCAAGGTCAGGGCGGCGTCCTTCTCCTTCAGCTGCTTCTCCAAGCCGACGCGGGAGGTGGTGTCGCCTGTGAAGATCGGATCATCGTCAAACCAAGACATGCAAGAGAAAATACAGAACGACAAGACAGAGGGCGAGCAAGAAAGAAAGCTAGACCTTTAGCCGCCTCAAGCTCTCGCTTGAGCAATGCCGCCTCCTTAGCCGCCTCGGCGAAGCCTTGCTCGACGGAGGAGCAGAGCAACGTTACGTTGGCCAGGTTCTCCCTGGCCGTCTGCTCCGCCAGCGCGGCAAGGGGAATCCTCCCCGACGCGTCGGGCCGAGCCGGCATCGGCCCAGAATATGGCGGAGAAGACACCAAGATCGACTGGCGAGGACTAGGGAGCGAAGCCGTCGCCCCCTCAATGGCCTTGTCCTTGGCCGTCTCGGCCACCGATGAGGAAGGAGTGGGGAAGGCGAGATACCCGGCCCCGGCGCCGGGCCGGGGAACTATTTGGAAGGAATCCACCGACGCCTCAGCAGCACCAGCCGAAACTGGAGGGTTGGAGTCGACCACGGGAGGAACGGCGCTTGCCGACACCGGGTCGACCAATCCCGCGCGAGCATCCATCGTCGCCTGCCCCACAATCTTTTCCATCTCTGATGGACATGCCGTGCAACCCACCACGACATCTGGCGCCCACCGTGGGGCTAGCGGCGAGCGGAGTCACGTTCTGCGCGGGATCCCGGACTGTAGATGATCGGCGGATCGTCTCTGGCCTCGTGCTCTCCATCGGCTCCATCGGCTGCGTCCTCGACAACACCAACAGCTTCACCGACGTGGACGTCACCAGCGGAGGGGCGGTCGTCACCCTTGGCGATTTCCACGTCTACGTCGCCGTCGCCGCCAAGGAGTACCCGGAGGTGGTCTACTCTAGCTTGGCTCCTTTGATCTTCGACGCCAGCACCGGCAACGACGACTCCGCCTTCGGCTACCTCAACTCCGGCGACGCGGACCGCGACGTCGCCAAGCTCAACATCTACGCCGAGGTGCACATGGTCGAGCACACGGCGGCAGGAGGCTCCGTCGCCGCTACTCTTCATGAAGCTGGCGAACCTTCTCGTTTCCAGCGCAATCTGGAGGCCGACTTCGAGCTGCTAAGCACCCCCATCACGCCGGGTGCGGATCCAGCCAAGGCGGCAGCTGAACTCGAGAGGATGCGTCAACAGATATACGACAAGGCTCTTCACCTCGCATCAACGCAGCGCCGACTCAACGCTACGATGCGCGAATACAACACCGTCCACGGCTTCGAGCCGGCAAGAGGCAACACGGAGAAGCTGAATGAAGTCCGGCGCAAAGGAGGGGATCTCGGAGGCGTCCTGAACCGTGCTGGCCAGCCGCACGAGCATTCGGACATCATCCTGCCCGAATACAGCAACCCGGTGCAAAACATGAAGGCTGCGGAGGCGGCCGCAGCGGAACTACCCCATCTCCAAGGCGAGGAGCTACGCCAGCAAGCGCGCCGAGTCCAGGAGCTTATCGCCGCGGCCAACCTGCAGCAACGCGAAACCGAGATAACGGCGAGCCGCGAGCATCATGAGCCGCCTCCAGGCTACGATGCAGCCGGCAAGTCCAAGCAAGGCGCTGAGGCGTCATCCACGAGCCGCGGAAGGGCAAAGGACAAGCAACCACGAGTTCATCGTGAGGGGAGCGCGAGCTCGCATCCTCGTGATCACGGCCGCGATCCGGCTGGATGACGCGAAGACGGCAACCGGAACGGGCCGCAAACCGGCCGCAGCGTCAAGGAGCGAGTCGGCCACAAGGTCACCATCGACGAACGCCTAGGGCCACTGGGACCCGAGACTAGCGACGACGCACGCCACCGCATCGACGTGCTCAAGCTGTCAAGCATCATCGAGGAAGAAGACATCGCCGCCCATCGTTGTTTCGGACCCCGCATCCGGAGCGAGCGATTCCCGAAGGGATTCACCCTTCCCAGGGACACACCCAAGTACAACGGCACCGCGAAGCCGGAAGACTGGCTCGCCGACTACGTCACGGCGGTCAACATTACAGGCGGCAACAAGCGGGTGGCCGTGCGTTACGTGCCGCTCATGCTCCAGGGATCGGCACGGACTTGGCTCAACAGCTTTCCAAAGGAGAGCGTCAACAGCTGGCTGGACTTTGAGGAAGTGTTCAACCGCAATTTCACCGGCACCTATTTGCGCCCTGGCAACGCACAGCTGCTCGCGCTGTGCAAGCAGAAGGACGGCGAGTCGGACCGAGCTTACCTCACCCGATGGACAAGCCTACGCAACTCCTGCGAGGGGGTTCTCGAGCTCCAAGCCGTCCAGTACTTCGTCCAAGGTTGCCGAGATCAGACGCTGCTCAAGCACCGGCTCCTAAGGAAGAGCCCGAAGACCATGGCAGAACTCATGGCGATCGCCGACGAGTACGCCACCGCCGATGCGGGCATGACCAACCCGATCCAACTCGACGAAGCCGGAAGAATCATCACGACGGAGCCGGCTGCACGTTGCAGCCGGGCGGAGAACCAAGAAGGAGGAAAATCGACCCGACGTGATTCCGACGCGGCCAGCAAGCGCAAGTCCGCAGACGACCGCGTCGAGTCCAAGGTCGTCGCCACGACCGAGGGAAGGCCGGCAGGAGGCTTCGACAACCGCCGCATGAGGACTAGCAGCGACATGCGCCGAACGAGGGCGAGGAACAACTACGACTACTTGCTCGATCAACCGTGCCGGAACCATGGCGACCGGCCAGCAAACCACACCGTTCGGCAATGCACCCTCGGCCGCCCAAGGCCACCACCGTACGAGCGGCGAAACCCGCCTCCGCCTCGGGATGAGGCTGGACGGGACGATCGAGGACGCGACGACAGACGACGCGAAGATAGGAATCGCGATGACCGCCAACACGAAGAAGAGAGGAGGGAACGCCTTCCAGCTCCGCCTCCAAGGGGTCCAGACGGCTACCAGAATCCGGATGCCGCCTACATCGTGTTCGTCAGCGAGCGCGACGACAAGCGAAGCCGGCGCGAACGGTTCAAGGAGGTGAACGCGGTGGTTCCACCTGTCCCCCAGTACCTCAACTGGTCGCAGGAACCAATCACGTGGGACCGCAGCGACCACCCGGAGCTGATGCCCAACCCAGGCGGATATGCTCTAGTCCTAGAGCCCATGATCATCTCCACCAAGCGTGCCTGCACCTTCTCGCGCGTCCTCATTGACGGGGGCAGCAGCATCAACATCCTCTACCGCGACACGCTGGAGAAGCTAGGAATCTCCGAGTCCAGCTTGATGCCGAGCCGGACGGTCTTCCACGGCATTGTGCCGGGGCGAGCCGGCTCATCCATGGGCCTCATCCGGCTGGACGTCCTATTCGGCACCAAGAGCAACCACCGCCGCGAGACTGTCTCTTTCGAGGTGGTCGACCACTACAGTGCCTACCACGCCATCCTCGGGCGGCCGGCGCTCGCCAAGTTCATGGCGGTACCCCACTACGCCTACCTCAAGATGAAGCTACCAGGCCCACGCGGGATCATCACCGTCGCCGGAGACTACAAACGCTCCATCGCCTGCGCCTCCGACAGCGCGAAGGTGGCCGAGACCATGGTCTGCAATGAGGAGATGAAGCAATTCAAGCGCAAGGCCAACGAGGAGAAGCTGGAGATTCCGGAGTCGGCCAAGCCGGCTGGCGAGTCGAGCTTCCAGGTGGCGCGAGATACGAAGAAGATCTACCTCGACGACACCGACAAGTCCAAGTTCGTCACTGTGGGGGCGAGCCTGGACCCCAAATAGGAAAGCGCGCTCGTCGAGTTCCTCCGTGGGAACCGGGACATCTTCGCGTGGTCCCCCAAGGACATGCCGGGTGTACCGAGGGAACTCGCCGAGCACTCTCTACACGTTCGTCCAGACGCCAAGCCAGTGAAGCAATCCATGCGTCGCTTCGCAGAAGGAAGAAGACAGTTGATAGGAGAAGAGATAGCGCGGCTACTTGCAGCCGGATTCATCAAAGAAGTACAACACACGGAGTGGCTAGCCAATCCGGTGATGGTGGAAAAGAAGAACAAGAAATGGCGAATGCTCCTTTAGTTTTCATCGCTAAGGAACCAGCGGTAGTACCGGCAGCCCGGTGGTAGTACCGCTCCCTGGGTTGCAGCGGTAGCCCCCTGGGGTACCGCAACATCTAGGAGCGGCTCTGCACTAGGTACCGCAGGATACCAGTAGCGGTAGTACCGTTGTGCAGATTTTTCTACACATAACGATTCGATTTCAGCGGCCCCTATATAAAGAACCCTTCTTCTCCAAGAAGGGTTGCCCGATCGAGAATCTCTCTCCTCCATTGTTGCAAAAGCTCAAATCGACTAGATCTCTCAATCCCTCCACCCAAACTCGTTGATCTTCGGAGGACTGAAGGAGAAGGCCAAGATCTACATCTTCACCAAAGGGATTTACATTTCCCCCTCATTCACTTGAGGGATTTGTGCCTAGGGTTTCCATTGGGAAAACCTAGGTCTATTGTTGTACTTACTTGATTGCTATTGTTATAGTTGGTGTTGATTTGGGAGCTCCCGATTGAGTTGTGGGTGTGTGCCCCAAGATTGTTGTAAAGGCTCCGGATTCTGCCTCGAAGGATTCCGATAGTGGAAGGTGAACCGAGCCTTTGTGGTGAGGTTCATCGGAGAATAGGGTGAGGCCTTTGTGGCGTTGAGTAGGCCTTTGTGGCGTGCTCACACCCCTCCAAACGAGATGTACTCCCGTCAAAAGGAGGAACTCGGGAATACATCCTTGTCTCCACGTGCTTCACTTTCGGTTACTTCTATCCTTGCTACCTTTACTTGTATCTTGCGTATATCTAGTGCTTGCTTGTCATATAGGTAAATTCACCTTAGTTGTATATCTAGATAATTTACCTCTTGTGTCAAGCCTAAATCGAAAAAGAATTAAAATTTGTTGTAGCACCTATTCAACCCCCCCCCCCTGTAGGTGCCCATACGATCCTTTCACCGGGTATGCGGTTATGCTTTGCTAAGCTCCATGTCCGTTCCACCATCCTCGTCCACCACGTATGATTCCATATTTATGATCATATTGTGTCTTATCGCGAAGGCTCCTGTGGGTTCACTCAATGCGATAGAGAAGTTATGCTTGACAACTTTTCTTAGGCTAATATGCTTGACAACTTTTTTGAGGCTCATATGCTTGACAACTTGGGTTAAGTTGTAGATTGTCTTGTATAAGAGTGTTGTCGGCGATTGGCGAACTGATGTTCGTACTAAGTTAGAGTTACATGCATAGAAAGGTATGACGTGCCGTCATTCGCGAGTTTCGTATAAGAGGTGCGCTATATAGAGGTCTTGGCCCCCTCGCTGGATAATAACCTTACACTTTGTTGTTTAGTTTGTATTCACATAGCATCTACAAGGGGGCCGCCCGATATCGCCGAGTGGATGGTATCTAGACTCGATGATATATGTATATCGTTGGAATGGGTAGTGCATTAAAGTTTACATATATTTGTCGGCAGTGGCGATCACCCTACTTCGTGATGCATGAGGTCAACCTCATTGATACGTCTCAAACGTATCTATAATTTTTTAGTAATCCATGCTAGTTTTGTGATATTGTCACATGTTTTTACTGTTATTTATATCATTTTTATGCATTTTGTCGGACTAACCTATTGACAAGATGCCCAGTGCCAGTTCCTTGTTTTTGCTGTCTTTTTGTTTCAGAAATTTACTTCTGGAAATATTCTCAGAATTGGACGAAAATTTACAGGGATTATTTTTACGCCAAGACGAAGACGGAGTCCGAAGGGCAGCCTTGGAGGCATCCCACAGGGCGCACGCGGGTACCAGCCGCGGCCTAGGGGGACCCGCGGGTGGGGCCCGCCCCTGCCCTGTGGGCACCTCCTTGGCCCCCTCCGACTCCTATAAATCACAATTAACCTAAAAACGTCGAGGCGGCGATTATTTTCCAGAAACTCGACCCCGACGCGCCGCCACCGAAAACCCTAGTTCGGGGTCCAATCTGAAGCTGATCCCGGCACTCTTTCGGAGGGGAGATCGATCCCGGAGGGCTCTTCATTGACATGCCTACCTCCGAGATGATTTGTGAGTAGTCTCACCTTGGACCACGGGTCCATGGCAGTAGCTAGATGGTAGTCTCTCTCTCTCTCTCTTGTGCTTCATGTCTTATGATCTTGTGAGCTGCCTAACATGATCAAAATCGATTATTGTAATGCTATGTGATGTGTTTGCTAGGATCCGATGGATTATGAAGTTATGTTCAGATTGTGCATGATTCTTATATGAGTAATTTATGTTCTTGCATGCTCTCTGATGTGCGTAGTTACTTTGGCCAAGTGATTGTGTGTATCTCCAAGAGAGGGTATTTATGCTAGATAGTGAGTTCATGCCCCCTTTTGTTCCTGGGCACGAGTGACAGAAACGTCTAAGGGCGAGGGTGTGTTGTTGCTACTAAGGGTAAAACAGCGGTGTTAATGTCTATTTTGATATTAGTATTGCTTACTTCATGCACTTTACTTAATGCAATTGTCTGTTGCTTGCAACTTAATACCATTGGGTGACAGGCTGGATAGCGATCCCACGGTGGACTATTTAGACAAAGATGCAGATGGACTCAACGGTCTTTGTTCCTTGTCGTGATGCCTCCATAAATATTATCATGTCCTTTTTGTCATAGCTAAATTGGGTTTGTGTCATGATCTTGTCAATTTCCTAGCTGTAATTCGTTCACCCATCACATGCATATTTTATTTACTTGAGAGACTCCACTAGTGAACCCATGGCCCCCGGTCCATCTTTTTACATTGTTTTCAACCTCATTTACTTTCTTTTAATCGTCATTACTCCTCTGGTCACTTTTCATATTTTATCTATTTCATCATACAATTAACCGCTTTGTGTTCTGCGAGATCGGAGAGATTGATAACCTCTCCGCCGTTGGGGGCAAAGTATTTTGGTTGAGTGTGTGCAGGTCCACGTATTTGAAGGTTAAGCGCCAGAGATCTTCAACATCCACCTCGTTGTTGATTTCAAAGTCCTACTGGTTCGATAAACCTCGGTTCTTTAATTGAGGGAAAACTGCTGTAGCGGACCTGCACTTAAAAATAGGCAAGATCCCTGTGTATAGTGCAAACCCCTGGATCGATTCATTTGCACACACAGTTTACGATGAAATATCACAACATTGTATCAATTTATTACACGATTGAATCCAGAGTCAAAATAAGCCATTACAACTTTGCATACTCGAGGTCCTGCCATAAAATTCTCCTTTATCTCATCATCAACCGGTGATAACTGGTTAATATTGCTTGCCATCAGTTGCACCAATTGAGTTTGGTTGTTTATCAGTTGTTGAATAACTGTGGTTAACTCCTTATTGGGGTTGTTGGCTTGACTTTCTTTCATCACTTGAGTCATTTGCATCTGAGCTGCTTCGAGGAGTTGCAATGCATAAGGCAGCTTGAGGTGGCTCTCCTTTTTGTCGAAGTTGGAATGCGGGTGAGACATCTGGTTTGGTTTTAACAGGGATGAGTAGAGATAGACAGATCTAAAGGAAATACTCCTACCCAAAAACAGCAGATCAACGCAATTCATCTTACAAACAACATCTAGCAAACATCACACATGAAAATACTAAACTTAGAACAAACTTTCGATAAAAGCCGATCTAATCGTTTGGAAACAAATCACACCAAGGTTTTGCAAAACAAAAGCGATGGTACTGCCATACCACAAGTCGGTAGGTCAATACGAAGACTCAAGATCGTCTAATGAATTATTAAGGTCGGGTGGGCGACTACTCGTCCTTGATCCTGCTAAGGAACTCGGTGGCGGCTCTGATCTTGCGGCGCTTCTGGCTTGAACTCCCCTCGGCTGTCTCCTGCACAAGACGGGCACTCTGCTCCTGCAATGCAGCTATAAGGGACTCCTGGCGCTCGACCTTGTTCTTCAGCTTCAGGTTCTCTGCCTCCAGCTTCTGGTTAGCCTCCATGAGTTTCTTCTTCTCGATGTCCTTCCATGCTGCTAGCTCTTCTGCAATCGCAATCACCTCCTTCTGCTTCCCGATCAACTCCTTGGATCGATCTACGATCCTCATCTCAGCGCGGAGTACAGTTTCGGTCCTGTGGGCTACCACCTCCAGATCCTCTAAGTGTAACTCCATCGCTCTCATTTTCTTGCGATCCTCATCACTCCAGTACGGTAGTCCATTGGCATTACGTCTACCAAATTCCCGGTAGATGGAGTTCAGGGGCAACATCTCGTAGTACTTCGCGCAAATGCGTGACAGGATCTCACGCGTAGCCAACAGAAGTCCTGTCTCCCAGGTAGTGTAGACCTTAGTGTAGAGAATGGGCTCGGTAGGTGTCCCAATGGCACGAGGTAGGACATGTGTCTCAATCTCCCAGCGATGGACATTGGGTATGTCCGAAGGTATCATCCTGCCCCTGAAGATAGGAGGAACAAGGCCCACCACTCTGCAGACTCCCGTCAGTTGCCTCCCGAACATAGTGGCCTCATTGTCACTCGGAGTGCTCACGCGGGTGAAAATGACCATCTACAAAGATTTATGAAAAACAAGATTAGAACAAGTGTTACGAGTCAAAAAGCAAACTGTAAGAACAAAGTGTAAAAAAATTTATAGTTGTATAAAATAGGTTTTTGCTCCTAAGGCCGACCTAATTCTATCCAAACCTAGGGTTTCGAACCTACAGGCAACACAATGCTCTGATACCATCTGTAGCGGACCTGCACTTAAAATAGGCAAGATCCCTGTGTATAGTGCAAACCCCTGGATCGAATCATTTGCACACACAGTTACGATGAATATCATAACAATGCATCCATTATTACACGCTTGATCCAGTATTTAAACAAAATAATCGATTACAACTTGCATAGCTCAAGGCTAGCATTTTACAAATATCAGCACAGCGGAAATAAAGGTAGCAATGAGCCTCCATCATCTTCATGTGCCACAGGCGAACATGTTGGTTGCAGACTCGAAACCCTTAACGAAACCTCACTTTTCGTCAGAAAAACCTGATAACATGTATCAACAAGGTGGGTCAGAACCATAAAAATGGAACTGGCAAGTGACACTTTGTGGACTCATATTGGAACAACTCTAGTAACCTATATGCATATTTGGCTTGGTGGAGTTTGAAGGCTATTTTGCATAAAGCCAATTTTTCCCTATCTCTTTTCAAAACAACTTTTCATCTATACGAGACAAGTATGGTATGACAACCATTGTCTCAACTACCCTTGTTCACCCATCAAGTTTTAACTTAGAAAAAATTTGAATGATGAGATCTTCCGTCGACGTCCTCGTCCAGCTTGCTCAGAATTGTCCGTAACCGGGGACACGGCTAAGTACTTAGATTGACACTCTGCAGAGGTTGTGCACTTTCACCATAAGACTCCATCAACCCATTCTGACCTTGACCTTCTTGAAGTGAAAAGGAAAGGAGAGGATGGAGACGAGACTTTTCCGAAGTATTTTCCCGACCACTGCCGTCCTGACGCGCTCCACCTACATTCCTCTACCACCACCTGTCAGGCCGGGCCGGTTCCATACTACATACTTAGTCAAGCCAGAGCCCATATGACATATGGCTGCACGGTAAGCTCACTAAACTCGGAGTAACGTTGATCTCTTTGTCCCTGGGTGGCCGTCCACAAGTGAGCCATTCTCGGGTGAAAAACACCATAGACATGGTCCCGAGTAGCCACTCAACCATAAACCACCAAGCAATGCCAAAATCCACCCAGGAGGTTCTTTAACTTAGTAGAATTTTTACTTTTAACAAAAACACATTTTGCATAGCACTTCTAGAATTCTACCAAGTTATCATAGGAGCATCTAGACCATCTAGTAAAGGGAGAAACTATTCTAAACAGTTTTTAGCATAGCAATACTAATAAGCCTATCATGCTATTTTCCAAGTATTACTACACATGCATATATCAAAATAATAGGACAAAATATGCAAGTGTGCCACTTGCCTTGGCAACAAGAGTGACAGGAGTAGCAACCACCAAAGTCTTCGCGACTCTCCGAATAATCTAACAAAATTGCAAACACCCAAATAAACATACAAACAAAATAACAATACAATAAAATATGCAATGTATGAAATGCATTTAAAATCACAAGAAAAATAACACACTAAGTTTTCTGGTTTGTAACAATATGCATGAAGTCAAAATGCATTTAAAACAATTTTTACTTTAACAACAATACAAAACAAATCCCAAAAGGGCATATACACTAATTTAAAACTACTGTTAAACAAAATAATTACAGAAAATATGGGAGTGGTCTTACTGGACAGAGGACTTCAAAACTAAACTAACCCAATTGGATTCACTCAAAAAGCTATTTTTAAACTAAAGTTATGCCAAATTTACTCAAATATCACATTTGAAATTTGAATAAATTTAAACATGTCAAAACAGAAAACTAAAACGCCAGAAAGATTCTACAGGTTCTAAGGATTTCAAATATATAAAAATATTTGAATTTGGCCAAACCAGTAAAAAGATATAACAAATCTAAGATGCAGGGGCTTTTCTGCAAAACAGACAGAAAATACTATTAAGGAAAATACACAGAAAATCCTTGTCCACGTGGCTGCTTCCTATTGGCTGGATCTGCTGACTGTACGCTGACTGGGCTGCTGACTGTGCTGCCACGTCAGCGTACCGATTCGGTATAAAAGAATAAAAGATGGCCGCCCGATCTAAATCCTACGGCCCTAAATAGATCCACCAAAAGTTGGCGGCGCCCGCCGGCCGGAACCCTAGCCGACGCGGTGGCCGACGGCGGCGACGTGCGTTCCGGCGCAAATAGAAGGAGCTGGAGGGGGCTTTCGTTACCGTGGGTTGCAGGACGTCGGGGCGAGCTCGGTGGCGAGTGGGGCGTCGTCTAGGTGCACGGGTACGGCCGGAATTGCTCGCCGGAGTTGCTTCCGCGGGCGGCCGGGCGAGGTCGAGGATGTACTCGTCGTCCTGGGGAGCAAAAGGACGCCAAAAGGTGTCAATCCGGTGCGCTACAAAGAGATAGAGAGAAAGGGGGTAGCGAGAGGGTACGGGGATGCCGGAGTTGGCCGGAAACCGTGGTCGACGGCGGCGGACCGTGGCGGAACGGCGAGCTCAAAAGGGAGCGGCCTGGGGGCTCCCGGGTGGGAAAAGAATGGGCCGAAGGGAGAGGAGATGGAGGGGCTTAAGATGCGCATGGTGGCGCGGCCGTTTGCACTCGCGGGAGTGCGAATTGAAGAGGAGGAGTTCGACGGGCGTCGGGCGAGCTCCCGCGGCAGTTGGGGACGGAGCTGACATGCGGGACCCGCATGTCAGTGAGAGGGGAGGGAAGGGGACGCAGGTGGGCTGGCTTGCTGGGCTGCGGCTTGCTGGGCTAGCTCGGCTTGGGCTGGGCTGGCTCGGACTGGGCCGGCTCGGCTGCTCTTTTTTTTTTTTTTTTTTTTTTTTTTGACAAAACAATTTCCTTTTTCTATTTTCTGAAAACTTTTGTATCTTTTGAAATAAGCATCCAAATGGATTCAAACAAATTTGAATAATTTGGTAAAATCAAAATAATCATTTTAAATACTTTGGAACCTTTTCCATAATTTTTTTAAATATTGAAAAAATCAAATAATGCATAAAGGCCTATTTGGCACCTTTATGTTATTTCATAAAATATGGTTTTATAATTTTCCTTTGAACTCGAATAAAATCCAGAAAAATAATATGAGTAATATCATGTAGTATAAACCATGATACACTCATTTTTATTTATTTTTACACAAAATAAATTACCACAAATACCCTAAGGCATTTTAAATGGTAATTGGTGATATTTTCCAAAGTCAAAATGAAAATCAAATCTTTTCCAAATAATTTGAATAACTACTTTTTAGAAAGCTTATTCTAAACAGAACACTTTGGCACTATACTTGGCCATCAAATAAACTCATAAAAGTCAAAATATTTAAGAGAGCATAATAGGCCCCTTTTTATCATTTTCTCAAATAGGGTTTAAAGTGGAAGTAGAATTCCAACTTTAGAAAATTTCAAATGCAACAAGCCAAGAAAAAGATGAATGCATGCATGATTTTGGATTTCCAAAACAAAATATAATAATTTTCAAAAGTTTTTGATTTTTCTGATTTTTCAAAAATTTGAAAATCTTGGGATGTTACAACTGCTACTAGCTACAATTCCGCCTTCGCTTGGGGCACCACCCAACTTATCAATATCCACCATCAAGCAGTTTTCTGGCGCCGTTGCCGGGGACTTTGGAGCTACAGCAAGGGGAGTCTCACACTCTCAATCTCTTTACTTTGTTTTTGTCTTGCTTGCTTTATTTCTCGTTTAGTTTATTTTCCTGTTTCAAAATTTTAAAACCCAAAAAAATTAGTGTAGTCTTTTATCCTGTTTTATTAGTATGCTTAGTTTTTTGGTTGTTCTCAATGGTTAACTTCTTTGAAACTAGATCTTATTGGCAAGGCGGGTTCACGGAGGATCAACAAGAATATTATAAGGAATACCGCTTGTCACAAAAAGGGATACACTTATGGAAAATAATTAATACTCTGAACAATTATGCTAGAGAGTTGTGCTTAAATTATGATATATCTTATTGCTGTGATGAGTCTAGTTGTAGCATGAATTTTAAACACCTTCCTTTTCAATGTGCTGGTAATGATAATGAAACCTTAGCATCTTATGCTAAGGGAAACTATGATTTTTATGATGTGGAACCTATTGAAGAATTTATTGCGTGGAAGGGTGCTTATGAAATTTCTTCTTTGATTGAAAATAATGATGATGCTCCTTATAAATCTGAAAGTTTTGCTATACTTAATTATTGCATGGATAATTACAAAGATGAAAATTGTTATATTACTGAATATCTTAAGGGTTTATCTCCCCAGAAGAAGAGACTAATGCCGCCTATGGAAGAAGAAATTATTGAAACTGGAAGCTCATTGGATGAAAATGAGGAGGAGAGTGACGAACAAGAGGAGGAAGAATGGAGTAGCTACCCATCTCTACCTTCTAATGAGAGTAACTCTCTAGCTCATACATTATTTAATTGTCCTCCTTCCTCACAAAAGGAGAATGAATGCTATGATCCCATTGATTCATTTGAAACATCCCTTTTTGATAAAAATGATCTTGTTATATATGATAATCCGTGCTATATTGATAAATCTTATGATAATCCAATATTTAATACAAACATTGAGATGCATGATAATGAGGAATTGTGCTTAGAAAGTTTCTATGATGAATCTCATGATGATGGCCCTATGTTACTTGATGATAAAAATTATGATGCTATTGAAAGTGGGTTAGATCCCACTATTTTTGAGATGGACCGAAATTATGTGCTTGTAGATCATGAAAAGCCTGTTTTAAGTGATAGATATATTGTTGAGTCTGTTCATGATGCTACTGAAAATTATTATGAGAGTGGAAAATATGGTTGGAGGAGCTTTCATTTTACTAAAACACCTCTCTCAATGTTGCTATTGTTTTACCTTCCTATGCTAGAAGCTTTATGCTTCATTGATTTATTTTCTTACAAGATGCCTATGCATAGGAATATGGCTAGACTTAAATGTATTTGATATTTGCTTCATGATGCTTTCTTGTGCGTTTCAACTCTTATTCTTATGTGAGCATCATTGAAATTACTGGGCCTAGCTAAAAGGCGTTAAAGAAAAGCGCTTGTTGGGAGGCAACCCATCTTTTATTTTCAGTTTGATTTTTGTTTTTCTTGAGTCATGAAGTTATTACCTCTGTAGCAACTTCATTGTATCTTTTTATTTTAGTTTTTTGTGCCAAGTTTAGCCTCTAATGCATTGAAAGTGCGAGGTATTGTGTTGCTGTCCAAAAACAGATTATGTGCGCCTGTTGCACGAAAATCCTAAAATCGCCAGAATTTTATATTTTTCTGATAATTTTTTACAGAAAGCCTGATGCTTTTATATATCTTTCGTTAGTTTTAAGTTTTTTGATTTGAGCTGCAGAAGTGCCTCGAAAAATTCGATCTTTACAGACTATTCAGATTTTGACAGATTCTGCTTTTATTTTGCATTTGTCTCTTTACCATCGTCATATGTGACACTCTAGGGGTGGAGTGCCACATTGAGGCTTAGTAAACTGTAGCTAATGTTTAATGAAGTTGGTTTGCAATTTGTCATGAGTTGAACACATGTGCATTTTAATTTATGAGCACTAACCCTCTAATCGAATTATGAGAAGTTTTGTGTGAAGGGAGTTTTTAAGTTCCAAAGGAGAGGAATATGAAGAAATTGAGGATGTATCAAAGCTCAAGCTTGGGGATGCCCCCATGGCACCCCCTCTGAATATCAAGAACTATCAAGAGTCAAAGCTTGGGGATGCCCAAGGCATCCCCTCATCTTCATCGACTATCATAAGGTTGTCTTCGTTGAACTTCGTTTTTATCACTTTACATATTATGTGCTATGCTTGGAGCGTATTTTTACTTTCAGTTTTGTTTGTTTGTTTGCTGGTCATATCTTTGTTGGATCCTAGCTTTATTTGTGTGGGAGAGAGACACGCTCCCCTTTTTCGTTTGAATACTCCTTTGCTTCGCTTATATCTTTTTGAGTATTCTTAGCTACTGTATGTTTTCTAGTAAGCTCTCGCTTTTAGCTTTTATCTTGTTTAGAGCTGCTAGTAGTTAAGTTAAACTCTCTTGTTCTTGACTTATATCTGTTGGAGAGTTGTTTTGGTTGCTTGGTTAATGTGTTAGATCGGAAAAATGCTATGCATGTGGCAGTAGTATGAAATAGAAAAACCTGCATAGTCTTGTAGATCACTATGTGAAAATTTTGATACTTTTCAATTGTTTTGAGGCACTAAATAACTGATGGTTAAAATGTGTTGGTTAATGATGTTAGAGCTGACTAGTGGAGAGGTGTTATTAAAGCATGGATCTGTACTTTTCTGAACTAAACTACCTAAGTCAACAATGCTAATGTGTCATGAATTCTACTAAGTTGAAAATAAGTCCCTAGTGGGTAGTTACTGCAACGGTCGGGGAAGCCAACGGAGCACTTGTGTCGCCGCCGCGATCCCTCTCGGGGTGTCTCTAACCATCTGTGGAACATTGAAACTACTAATTGTTTGCAATATACGAAATGCATTGTGAGCTTTGGTTTTTGGCACTTCCACTTCCATATTTGGCTAGCCTCTTCGGTGCTGCGCAATGCCCTCTCTCACATTGAGATTGGTGCATACTTCGTGAGTACATCCAACTCCCGTGGGAGAACTTCATCATGTTCTCCTACACATAAGCCAACTATCTTCCTCAAAACAGCCAACATACCTACCTACTACGGCATTTCCATAGCCGTTCCGAGATACATTGCCATGCAACATCCATCATTACATTATGACTTGATGTCTTTCTTCATTGCCATATAGTTTGCTTGATCATTTGAGTTAGTGTGCAGCGTGGCTTGCCACATGTTCTACATTTTTTCCACACTACGCTCGATCATGCATATCTTCTTTTATACATCATGTATTAGTCTTATGAGTTATGAGTACCAAAAGTGTGATGATCATCTTGTAAAAATAGAGTGCTTGCCCCTACCTGTGAGCATATTGAAAAGAGTCCAAAGTGGCCACATAAAAGAGTCCAAAAGAGACCAATGAGAGAAAATTTAAAAGAGCCACAGAGGCCACAATTAAAAAAAGAAGAAGAGAAATATAAAAGAGAGAGGGGGCAGCACTACTATCCTTTATTCCACACTTGTGCTAGTAGCACCTACACTTCATTATAGAGAGTTCTCATGTTTTTTAGTAGTATAACTATGTGGGGAATTAACGTTATAGAACTTGGCTTGTATATTCCAAGGATGAGCCTCCTCAAGTGAGCTCTAGGTCTTCATGAGCAAGCAAGTTGGATGCACCCCCACTAGTTCCATTGGAGAGCTTTCATACACTTATAGCTCTATGTGCATCCGTTGCATGGCAATCACTACTCCTCATACAGTGTCAACTACGGGACTTCCTTCTGTCTTGTGGTTACCTTCTCCACTGTTTGAGCCTTTCTTTTTGACCTTCCAAACCTCCATTATTGTTCTCTTTGCCATAACATCATGGTGCCAAAGCCACTTCTTACTTGCACTAGTTGAGTAGACTTCAAAATAGTTGATTTATGAAGTAGATGGATTAGGACACCTGACTTGATCTTGGCTATTTTCATGAATCACTAATTAGATGATTTGAAGAATGATTGATACTTTACATTGGAGACATAATTCGCAATTCTTCTTTCTCAACCTTAGGTATGGTTCCATGTCTCCAACGCACTTATTCATGAAAAGTTTCTAACATTTGTTAGCTAGCGTTTGTTAATCATTGTTTGCTTAATGTCAACTATAGACAATTGTTTTGGATCACCTTATTCACTTCATGTGCTTTGCATTACTATCTTGATAAAGATTGTGTTGGTAGCATGTCTCATCAAAAATTATTTGTTATCACTTACCTACTCGAGGACGAGTAGGAGTTAAGCTTGGGGATGCTGATACGTGTCAAACGTATCTATAATTTTTGAGTGATCCATGCTAGTTTTGTGATATTGTCACATGTTTTTACTGTTATTTATATCATTTTTATGCATTTTGTCGGACTAACCTATTGACAAGATGCCCAGTACCAGTTCCTTGTTTTTGTTGTCTTTTTGTTTCAGAAATTTACTTCTAGAAATATTCTCGGAATTGGACGAAAATTTACGGGGATTATTTTTACGCCAAGACGAAGACGGAGTCCGAAGGGCAGCCTCGGAGGCGTCCCACAGGGCGCACGCGGGTACCAGCCACGGCCTGGGGGGGACCCATGGATGGGGCCCGCCCCTGCCCTGTGGGCACCTCCTCGGCCCCCTCCGACTCCTATAAAATCACAATTAACCTAAAAACGTCGAGGCGGCGATTATTTTCCAGAAACTCGACCCCGACGCGCCGTCACCGAAAACCCTAGTTCGGGGTCCAATCTGAAGCTGATCCCGGCACTCTGCCGGAGGGGAGATCGATCCCGGAGGGCTCTTCATTGACATGCCTTCCTCCGAGATGATTTGTGAGTAGTCTCACCTTGGACCACGGGTCCATGGAAGTAGCAAGATGGTAGTCTCTCTCTCTCTTGTGCTTCATGTCTTATGATCTTGTGAGCTGCCTAACATGATCAAGATCGATTATTGTAATGCTATGTGATGTGTTTGCTGGGATCCGATGGATTATGAAGTTATGTTCAGATTGTGCATGATTCTTATATGAGTAATTTATGTTCTTGCATGCTCTCCGATGTGCGTAGTTACTTTAGCCAAGTGATTGTGTGTATCTCCAAGAGAGGGTATTTATGCTAGATAGTGGGTTCATGCCCCCTTTTGTTCCTAGGCATGAGTGACAGAAACGTCTAAGGGCGAGGGTGTGCTGCTGCTACTAAGGGTAAAACAGCGGTGTTAATGTCTATTTTGATATTAGTATTGCTTACTTCATGCACTTTACTTAATGCAATTGTATGTTGCTTGCAACTTAATACCGTTGGGTGACAGGCTGGATAGCGATCCCACGGTGGACTATTTAGACAAAGACGCAGTTGGACTCAACGGTCTTTGTTCCTTGTCGTGATGCCTTCATAAATATTATCATGTCCTTTTTGTCATAGCTAAATTGGGTTTGTGTCATGATCTTGTCAATTGCCTAGCTGTAATTCGTTCACCCATCACATGCATATTTTATTTACTTGAGATACTCCACTAGTGAACCCATGGCCCCTGGTCCATCTTTTTACATTGTTTTCAACCTCATTTACTTGCTTTTAATCATCATTACTCCTCTGGTCACTTTTCATATTTTATCTATTTCATCATACAATTAACCGCTTTGTGTTCTGCGAGACCTGAGAGATTGATAACCTCTCCGCCGTTGGGGGCAAAGTATTTTGGTTGAGTGTGTGCAGGTCCACGTCTGTTGAAGGTTAAGCGCCAGAGAACTTCAACATTCACCTCGTTGTTGATTTCAAAGTTCTACTGGTTCGATAAACCTCGGTTCTTTAATTGAGGGAAAACTGCTACTAGCTACAATTCCGCCTTCGCTTGGGGCACCACCCAACTTATCAATATCCACCATCACTCATCAAACAATATCTAGCATTAATATATATGATTTGCCAAAAAAACATCAGCTAAATAAAAGAACAAAGTATTACATGGGGAAATACCTACATTTCATAAGTTTGTTGGACAAAAACACTTTGTTGTTTATTTTTTATTCACATAGCATCTACAAGGGGGCCGATATCGCCAAGTGGATGGTATCTAGACTCGATGATATCTTTATATCGTAGGAATGGGTAGTTCATTAAAGTTTACATATATTTGTCGGGAGTGGCGATCACTATACTTTGTGATGCATGAGGTCAACCTCATCAAACAATATCTAGCATTAATATGTATGATTTGCCAAAAAATCATCAGGTAAATAAAAGAACAAAAGTATTACATGGGGAAATACCTACATTTCAGACTTCTGTTGGACGAAAATTGGCCGTTTTTATTCACATAGCATCTACAAGGGGGCCGCCCGATATCACCGAGTGGATGATATCTTTATATCGTTGGAATGGGTAGTGCATTAAAGTTTACATATATTTGTCGGGAGTGGCGATCACCATACTTTGTGATGCATGAGGTCAACCTCATCAAACAATACCTAGCATTAATATGTATGATTTGCCAAAAAAAAACATCAGGTAAATAAAAGAACAAAGTATTACATGGGAAAATACCTGCATTTCATACGTTTGTTGGACAAAAACACTTTGTTGTTTAGTTTTTATTCACATAGCATCTACGAGGGGGCCGATATAGCCGAGTGGATGGTATCTAGACTCGATGATATCTTTATATCGTAGGAATGTGTAGTACATTAAAGTTTACATATATTTGTCGGGAGTGGCGATCACCATACTTTGTGATGCATGAGGTCAACCTCATCAAACAATATCTAGCATTAATATGTATGATTTGCCAAAAAAAACATCAGGTAAATAAAAGAACAAAAGTATTACATGGGGAAATACCTACATTTCAGACGTCTGTTGGACAAAAATTGGCCCATGCAGGTCGCGAACCTGCAACCTTCGCGTTATTAGCACAACGCTCTAACCAGCTGAGCTAATAGGCCTTCACGCAGTTTCTTAAATATTTGTTGATTATAGATTCTGTGTTAGACGAACTCTAATCTGAATACCAAACGTATGATGGATGATTTTGTATCATGGCACTTTACAAAAACAGGAGTATTCTCTGTCCGCTCGTGCTATCATGCGGAATGGGATCACCAACACGGTGAAAAATTAAGAAGAACAAGCTCTTACGGTACTTCTTCTATGCTACCTGTTTGGAAGAATTTGTGGGTTCTAAAGGTACCAGCTAAAATTAAAATTCACACGTGGAGGTGTCCGCTTGGTGCGATCCCATGCAATGGGGTGCTAGCCAATCGCCACATGCAGACTAGCTCGCAGTGTGAGTTGTGCCGTACTGATTGTGAAAGCATCAAACATGCCATGTTTATGTGCCCAAGAGTAGAAGAGATATGTGTTAGGGCCTCTCTTAGTTCTCACAATATCTGGTACAGGATTCGAGATACAAGTCTCTGGAATTCGAATTACAGTAGAGGGAGGGGGATTGGGAGGAAGACGAAGGAGACAGGGAAACTAGAGTCGGGTTCGCCGTGATCCACTTGGATATCGATTACAGGTGGAGGTGCCAGGTATTTATCCTTCGTCACTTGGACCATAGTGGGGCCACATATCGTGGGTTGGGCTTGACGTCGCGGCGCGGCCTCACCGGCTCGTTATCTTCTGCTACGCCCGCCCTTGGCTCGTTCCCTCCATCTGAGCTTGCCTCCTCTTCGGTGTTGGCCATGTTAGGGTTGCTGACATCCCTTCCTCCATGAGAGCCAGCTTGTCCCCAAGCTGGAGCATCTGGGAAACGGCTTCTGAGTTCTTCATAGTCTTCCAACGTTGCCGCTGCCGCGTCCCAGAAGACCACTGCACCAGTGCTTGCTCGACAGTTCTGTTGGCTTTCTTGCGCCACCTCCTCGCTAGTATCTTAGAAGGAAAAGCCACCTCGTCAGCCTGTTGAGGAAGGAGTTTGTTTGATGACATACCAGGTCGAAGAACTTGGCGCAGTTGAGAAATGTGGAAGACCGGGTGCACCGTGGAGCCCTCCGGTAAAGCCAGCTTATAAGCTACATCATTGATCTTGTCTATTACTTTGAAAGGCCCATAGAATTTGAACAGCAGCTTGTGGTTTGCTCGAGGTGCGATCGATGATTGGATATACGGCTGGAGCTTCAGAAATACCATATCCCCCACCTTGAACTGCCGAAAAGTTCTGTTCTTATCAGCATGCATCTTCATAATGTGTTGAGCTCGCTCGAGGTGTTGTTTTAACAGATCATGTGCCAGTCGCCTCTCCGACAACCATGCTTGCAGATCAGTTGTTGTCCTTGAATCTGGTGGGTCGATACCCCAATGTCTGGGCTCATGACCATACAGCACAACAACTGGTGAAGAATTCAGAGTAGAATGGTGGCTGGTATTGTACCAGTATTCTGCCATAGGGATCCAATGACTCCATTTCTTCGGGCATGCGTGAACAAAGCAGCGTAAGTAAGTTTCCACGCATTGATTGACTCGTTCCGTTTGACCATCTGTTGCTGGATGGTAAGGAGTACTCATATTCAACTCAGTACCAATTGCCTTGAACAGATCCTTCCAAAATCGACTGGTGAAAACTGGATCTCGATCTGAGACAATTGTTTCTAGGAGACTGTGTAACTTGAAAATGTTGTTGACAAACAGTGTAGCTACCTTAGCTGCTGTATATGGATGTGATAAAGGGATGAAATGTCCATATTTGGAAAATCTGTCAACAATGACCAATAAGCAGTTGTATTGACCAGATTGTGGCAGCCCCTCTATGAAGTCCATAGATATGTGTTGCCATGGTCGATGAGGAACAGGTAGAGGTTTAAGGAGTCCTGGATATTTGATCCTTTCTGGTTTTGCTTGCTGGCAAGTGATACATGACTGAACCCATTGCTTGACCATTTTTTTCATCCCTGGCCAGAAAAACAGCTGCTTAATTCTCTTGTATGTCACTGGAGCCCCAGAGTGTCCACCTAATGCACTGCTATGGAAAGCCTGAAAGATTTTCTGTTGCAATTGAACATTTGTTCCTAACCAGATTCTGCCTTTGTGTCTAATGATGTCTCCATCCAGAGAGAGGAATGGTAATGAAGCTGGACTCATAGCCAAGGTGGCTTTTATCTTGAGGGCCAGATCATCATGTTGGTAACTTTTGGCCACCTCATCTAACCAAGCAGGTTGACATGTTGACAGGGCTGCAACTACTAATTGTTCAGGGTGCTTCTTCCTAGACAGTGCATCAGCTACAGTGTTTTCACGCCCTTGTCGGTATACAATCTGGTATCGTAACCCCAGCAACTTAGCAAAATCCTTCTTTTGCCATGGAGTGCTCAACCTCTGTTCTTCCAAATGGACTAAGCTGCGTTGATCCGTTTTGATTATGAATTCATCATGCTGTAAGTATGAGCGCCAGTGATCCACTGCCATGAGGATCGCCAAATACTCTTTTTCATATGTTGAAAGTCCACTGTTGCGTGGACCCAATGCCTTGCTCAGATAAGCAACAGGATGACCTTGCTGCTGCAGTACAGCCCCAATTCCATAATCACACGCGTCAGTCTCCAAGATAAATTGCTTGCTAAAATCTGGAATGGCTAGCACAGGAGCAGTGATAAGAGCATTCTTAAGAGCTTGAAAAGCATGTTCAGCCACAGAATTCCAGACAAAAGCAGTATTCTTCTTCAACAATTGAGTTAGTGGTTTGGCCAATATTTCAAAGAACCGAATATATTTTCTGTAGAATCCTACCATTCCCAGATAGCTTCTCAGTTCCTTAGCATTTGAAGGTGGTGGCCAATTCTTGATCTCCTCAATTTTCTCTGGATCAGTTGATAACCCCGTAGCACTGATAATATGACCCAGATAACTCAAACTCCTCTGTGCAAAAGAACATTTGGATAGCTTGACTTGCCAATTGTCAGTTCTAAGTAAGGAGAGCACAGATTTCAATTGCTGCAAATGTTCCTCATAGCTCTTGCTGTATATAAGTATGTCATCAAAGAACACAAGAGCATATTTGCGTAGCACTGGTGCCAAAGTTTTGTTCATTGCCCCTTGGAAAGTGGCAGGAGCACCAGATAGTCCAAATTGCATCACCTTGTACTCATATTGACCCCCATGTGTGTAAAAGGCTGTTTTGTGCTCTTCCCCTGGTGCCAGCCTTATCTGGTGATACCCTGCTCTCAGATCTAACTTGGAAAACCAACATGCTCCTGTTAATTCATCAATCAACTCATCAATGATAGGAATGGGAAATTTCCTTGGCACTGTCATAGCATTTAACCTTCTGTAGTCAATACATAACCGCCATGTAAGATCCTTCTTTTGCACTAATATTGCTGGAGAAGCAAAGGCACTAGTACTTTCTTGAATGATACCAGATTTCAACAACTCCTTGACCTGGCGTTCTATTTCATCCTTGACTGCTGGAGCATGCCTGTATGGCCTAATTTGTACTGGTTGTGCACCACTTATCAGAGGAATGGAGTGGTCACATGCTCTCCTTGGAGGTAAGGCCTTTGGATCCTGAAATACATCTTCAAATTGTTTCAGGACTTCCTGAATTTCAGGTGAAAATTCATTGTTTTGTGGGCTTGTATCAGGTTGTTGTGCCTTGATTACCAATATCTGCTCAATGTCACCTCTTTTACTGAGTCCAAATAATTTCTCCACTGATATCCTATGACAAATGACTTGGGCAGCTCCAATTCCTTGTATAAACACCTCTTTCATCATTATCAGTAATTCTCAATCATTTGGTAGGCCAGTCAATGTTCATTGGGCTGTGGGCATACAACCAATCCTGTCCCAATATGATGTCAAAAGCTCCCAACTGCAGCAACTTGAAGTTAGTTTTGAACTTGTGACCTTGTGTTTCCCATGCACAGCCTTGCACCTCATCAGTGCATGTCAATTCCCTGTCATCGGCAACCTTCACTCTTAAGGGATGCTTGAGTTTAGACAACGCTGGTAACTTGCCTTGCCATTTCTTGTTAATGAAAGAAGTTGTACTACCAGAATCGACCAATAAGAGCACTTCTTGATTACCAATCCAGCCCTTAAGTTGCAGGACTGATGGAGTTCCATCACCTTCATCAATATTGTCTGATAGAGCATGAACAGATATAGCACATAGAGTTTCACCTTCTGAGGAAGAAGCTGAGTTTTCTTCCCCCATTCCTAGAGCCTCAGCACCCATAAATTCTAACAGCTCCTCAACAATGTGTAACTGAATAGTAGCTGGGCATGTATGCTCTCTTCCCCACCTTTCACCACATTTGAAACACAATCCTCGTGCTCTACGATAAGCCTTGAGTGTGTCTAACTTGGATGTATGTTCTGAATTTGCTCTGGCACTGTCCTGACCTCTTCTGTCAGTTGCTGGAATGTGTGCATTACCTCCAATTCCCTTAGGTGGCTGTGGCCGAGGTAAGGGAACTGATTTGTGTCTGCTAGAGTGATCATGATGCCGCGATGGAATTCCCCTGGTACTCTCAATCACTTCCTCTTGTAACAATGCCAGAGCACAAGCAGTGTCCAAGTCAGTAGGCCGTTGCACCATCACTACTACCCTGATGTCGCTCCTCAGTCCCTCGATAAAACGGGTCAGAAAATACAAAGGATGAGTAGTGTCCGAATAGGCCAACATATTATTCATGACATTTTCAAAGGATTCAATGTAAGCAGCTACTGAATCAACTTGGCGCAGGTTATAGAATTGCCTAATAAGCATTTGGTGTTTATCCCTACCAAATCTAGTGCATAGCAAGGTGCAAAACGACTCCCAAGTAAATCCGGCCAACTTTTTCCTAACTGAATGCAACCACACTTTAGGAGCACCAGCAAAATTCAGGATCGCCATTGATACCCAGTACGACTCATGTACAGAAAACATGGTGAAATATTCTTCCGCTAGGGTTTGCCACATTTGCGGATTCTCTCCATCAAACACCGGAAACTGCATAGATGGATTGGATTGCCCCAATTGGCCAATCATCCGTCCAGCAGAACAGTCCAACAGAGAAGTAGGAGTACGTATGGGTTGAGGAGTTTCAAAGTTGAGCATACCCGTGACCGGGGTTGGCGCCGGAACCGCTGGGATTCCGGACGCGAGTCCCCGGTGAAGTGGTAGCCCGCCGTGGCCTTGCCCGGAATCGGTCCCCTCCGGTCGCCTGCCGAGCAGTGATGGAAAAGCGACGGGTCTCGGGGCGTCAGCGACCGTAGCCGCTGCCTGATTCCCTTCCACTGGCGTTGGTGAACCAGTGGGTGGTGCGGTAGTCGTTGTCGCGCGTTGCTACAGCGTGACGACCGCCGCGTGTAGCTCGTCGACACGCGACTCTAGTCGCGGCCGCCAGAGGTTGATGTCGGTGGATAGGCCCGCGATGGTGCGCTCGATCCCCTCCGATCTCTGCGCCAATTTATCCTCCGTGGCGGAGAGCATCGCTTGGAACTGCTTGAGCAACTCCTTGTGTGATTCATCCATGGCGGCTTCCCGTGCCTCCCTGACTTGCCTCTGGTTGCGAGTCTCGATTATGAACTCCAGATCTGAGATTCCGGCTGGTAAATGGTGGCGGAAGGAGGTGGTAGGCTTGGCTCTGATACCAGGATGTTAGGGCCTCTCTTAGTTCTCACAATATCTGGTACAGGATTCGAGATACAAGTCTCTGGAATTCGAATTACAGTAGAGGGAGGGGGATTGGGAGGAAGACGAAGGAGACAGGGAAACTAGAGACGGGTTCGCCGTGATCCACTTGGATATCGATTACAGGTGGAGGTGCCAGGTATTTATCCTTCGTCACTTGGACCATAGTGGGCCCACATATCGTGGGTTGGGCTTGACGTCGCGGCGCGGCCTCACCGGCCCGTTATCTTCTGCTGCGCCCGCCCTTGGCTCGTTCCCTCCATCTGAGCTTGCCTCCTCTTCGGTGTTGGCCATGTTAGGGTTGCTGACAATATGGAAGTTGCTTGGGATGGATAATCTGATATCACACGTGTGTTCTCATGAGGCTGATGGTGGTGCTGCTCTTGAGGCTCTACTTCGAGATACCTCGGCGCGTGCCCCGTTGCTAGAAGAGGTTGATCGGAATGACCTCCTAGTCACGGCCATGTGGTACATTTGGTGGGAGCGACGGAAGGCTTCACATGGGGAAACGGTGCAGTCCCCTCCGAGAACAGCTCAAGCAATTTCAGCGCTGGTTCTTAACTATACGAGAGCAAAAAAAGCGGAAGTCGGGGAAGGCCAGAAATGGGTGGAAAAAACCGAGAGAAGGTTTTGTTAAACTTAATGTTGATGCAGATTTTAATGTTGATCTTGGTACAGGCAACTCTGGAGCTATAATTCGAGATGATCGGGGAACGTTTGTGGCAGCCAGCAGTCGTGGTATCCCGTTCGTCTCCGGTCCCTCTACAGCTGAGGCTCATGCCCTTCGTGATGGGCTTGGTCAGGTGGGCTGCAATCGTATCGAAGTAAATTCAGACTGTATGGACGTGATCAACGTGATGTCTAATGGTGGTAATTCTCTCGGTCCGGCGGCCGCAATTTAAGAGGAGTGCACTCTTTTATGTCGCAGTTTTACTGAAGTAGTGTTTATGCATTTAGGGAGGCCAATATGGTAGCACATGTTTTAGCTAGTAGATCAAGGATCCCTTGTCAATCGTGTGGCGGGAGGAACCCCCTGATTCTATTTTCGGTGTAATGGCAAACGACGTATCTATGTTGACCAATGAATAAAACCCGCCATGATGGCTTTCCCTCAAAAAGAAGTAACTAGCCGTGTTCGCGTATGGAAATTTAACACGTTGCATATTTAGCTAGCACAGGTGTGCCAGCTTGGTGGTGCTCAATCGCAGACGTCACATGACAATGCGAACAAACGAACAATATAACAAGTCACACGTTGTCAAGGATAATCTACTTTAGAAATACCACCAATGGATTGCGTTTCCACTTTGTACATCTGTTCGAGGAACCAGATAATTTATCTTACAACGTACTGACACAGGAGTAGATAAAACCCATTAATGAAACAATCATCCAAACAACATAGCAAATATAGAAATACCGTACAAAAGAATGTTCAACTTCACCACTAAAATAGAACAAAAGTAATGAAGAATGTTCAGCGTCAGCCATTTGCCCAATTGATAAAATTGATTAGAACTAATTCTACACTGCATAGCATAAAAGACTGGAAGAAAAATCAAATAAGCACGATACAACAGTTGCCCTGCTACTGCCTGTTTCGAAGAAAGATACTGGAAATATTATAACCGTTGCAAAGCAGGTCAGCAAGGGTCTGTAGCTCCAGGAATCGTGTATGCTCCTGCACCTTCCTGGTTAACAAGGAAAAAGAAAAGACTCCAAACACACAGATACTAATAAAAACTTAGAATCCAGAAACCTCAGACAAAATTCAGCACAATTTATCCAATGTGACAGTTGCATAATCACAATATTGCAACTTGCCAATGCTCGATTGAGCCTCAGTTTGCATGCATGTCCAAAGGCCACATTATGATCATGAATGCCTATGGCATGATAATAGCCACTAAACAGCTAACCATCGCTTAATCGGCACAAGCAAAAGCTCATACTTAGGAACACCATGCCAGAATTTGTTAAATAGGTAAATTAGATTATACTGAAACATTTTGAGCTCATTGAGGATATTCAGTATTCTAAGTTGTAGGTTGTAGGCGTATCGCGTGATTACTATTTCCAGATAGGACAAGTCTTGGTATGTTGTGAACTACTACTAAGAGTAACAACAGGTTCAAATTATCAATGAAGAAGGAATACGTATTTTTCAATCAAGAACAGGTAGCATCTCCTAATGTTTGGATGGCGAATAGGGTACCAAGTCTCACACAAACTACTGAGCAGGTTTCAAGACAAACAAGAAATACAGTCTCATATGTGACTTTCAATACATAGGTTCAGAACATTTACGGCAGGGCATCACAAAGGCCCAGAGGAAAATATAAGTAAATGTATTCTACTAGGGAAATCGGATGGTTTATGGCATCCAGACAGGTCCTCTTAAGCAAAGCTTCCAGGTTGGGCCATACTCTCTGTCATCTGGTTTGGGTAGGGGCTCCAGTAAGCAGGCTCCAAACTTCAATTGTCTTGGCTGTTTTCAGTAAGGGATTGGGCAGGGGGGAAAGGTGAAACGGGCTGGTTCATCAGAAGAGAGCTGAGCTGGGTTCAATGTGTTTCGAAGGAAGATGTGGTTAGAAGCAAGTATTTATCATGTAATCACTACATACATGGCAACACATGGAATAGGAACCATACCTGTTGTATTCGAAAATCTGCATTCTAATAGCCATAGCGCTTTCCAGATGAAAGATAGGTAGAACCAGATAACCTAATTAAGAATATTGCAAATAATGCCAAGTGAGCAAATTATATATGTAACAAAGGATAAACATATTAAGAAAGGTCAATGAAATATTAAGTAGACTTGATCTTCACCAAAGTTTGCTCATAATGATTCTAGACAGCATGATATCCTAGTGTAAAGAAACACTAAACTTCCCTACACAGAATTATGAGCAGTGCAGCAAATATGTATAGCTGCAGTAACTGTCACTTCAAAAAATATGGTCATCCTTACCCGCTGCTGCCAGAACGACCACTGTATCCACTGTAAGCACCATAGCCGCCTCCGGATACCTAGAGAAGGTTTCGGTTTATATTATGGGATAAGAAACCTGACAATCTGTTTGGAGAGGACTTGCTATGAATATAAACAAAAGACGCTATACCTGGGAGCTGCCATAATTTGCATAACGGTCAAGAGGAAGAATATCGTCTGATGCACGATATCCACTCGAATATAGATAGTCATGCCCGGCAGGCTTAGTGTCTCTGCCTAGATATTTTGGCTCATCAGACACACTAACGGGCAAAGGATGATACGGAATCACTGGTGGAAAACCTGATAAAGCACCCTCTCTTTCAAAGAAGTTGGCTTTCAGCCTTGTAGTTATTTGCACAAGAGCATGTCTTGCAACCTCAATGTCTCCACTGATCTGAAGTACATGACAATTGCAACAGTAAATATTTGCTCTAGCAACAAGGAGTCATGAAAATGAAAAACATCAGAAGTCAAAATTGTTACCTGGACCATCTCTTCGTCTTCAGATGCTACTTTTGGAACATTCTCCTTCGAAAAGATACGTATATTTGCTCTTGATGTTCTTCGTATCTCTGTAATGATTGAACCACCTTTGCCTATCAGGCACCCTATCCGTGATGTTGACACCAACAAACGGGTTGTATATGACGGCTCCCCGGAATCTGGATCAGTTTTCTCACTGCATCTTGGCTGTAAACGAACTGTAGCGTCAATTGTTGGAGAGACGGGATCTTCAAAGAACTGCATAACAATGAAAATCAGAATTAATCAGGACCTATATTTAAATATAAACATGAAACTTTATTAAATCAGAACTGAAGGATAAAGAACTTACCTCCTTTGCCGAAACTGTAATTATGCAGTCATCTTCGGCACTTGAACTATCTACTTTGATGATAGCTCCAGACTCTTGCCTAATCTGTTTGATAACTCCACCTCCTTTCCCAATTACACCTCCGACATTCGCTGCAGCACAAAGCAGACGCAAACTAAACTCTTTTGCGGAGCTCTCCTCCCTCCGTGGTTGGTATATAGAAGGCCAATCTCCCACCATATCACCTTTGTATCCTCCATAAGGATTAACCATAGGAGTAATCCCTACAACTGGTGCAGTAGAGGAACTACCAACGCGGGAGCCCACCGGAAAAGGTTGGGTCAAGCTGGATGCAAGAAGATGCTGTGACCTAGATGGGTTGTCACGGAGGCGAGATGACACCTGGAGAAGAGCTTTTCTAACTACCATTGGATCCCCAGATATCTAGTTTTGAAATGATGAAAACATGATCAATATTTACGATTCACGGTTTACAGTACAAAACAATCCAGTATAATATTAAACTAAACTGAAGAAAACATTTCCATTAATTTACGGGGACTCAATTTCCATTAAAATAAACTAAGATTTACTCCTATAAAGATACCAATTAGTGGGGAAGTCCATCCACCTACACAATAGGTTATATTTGGCACAAAATCATGACAATGGATATAGATATCCTGATTTGGCATGAACGGCAGAAAATCTTCCTAAACATATTGTAAAGTGTATTTAATCCATAGCACTGCGTGGGTATTGCAGTAGTAACTTGGAAATTTACAGCCAGAAGCATAAGAAATGCCTAAAGCACATAAACAAGTGAACATTTATTTGTAGTAGAGATTTGGTAAAACTACAGATAGAGATATCACGTGCGCTATATAAAAGAAAGGATAGGGACACCATATTCCTACAGAAGTACACCTGTACATGTATTGCAGAAAAAGGTGAGAGAAGTTATTATTGACCAACCTGGAGAAGCTCATCGCCACTAATAGCACATGAAGGGAGATGTTCATTACTAAGGACCCGTATTTGTGAACCAGTGTCGCTGCGGATTCCCTGGATGATATGCCCACCTTTTCCAATAATGCAACCAATCTGATCAGATGGCACAAGCAAGCGAACAGTAACTTGAGCTGAACCCTCTTCATTTTCTTCGTTCAATGGACCATCATCGGTGGCAAGCTTCTCATGAACTCTAAATAGAGCATCCTGAGCAGGGCAAACCTTATCTTCAGTATCTTCGATGGCATTAGTCTCACTGCTTGGGCTAAATATTGTTACAACTCGCTCATCGCAGCCAGGGACACTCTCACCAATCCTAATCTTAGCTTGAGTATCGTTCCTCAACTGCTTGGCAATTTCTCCACCCCTACCAATTATACTCCCAATTTTCCTAGACACGCAGAGGTACCGATAGACGGTATCATCTGGACCAGGAGCATAGGTATCATCACCAGGATTTCTTCTCTTGCCACCTCCATTTTCAGCATAATCAGAGTGCCGCTTTCCATGACTGTTCCGGTGCCCAGGACCAACCATGATCTAAAAGCAGAGATAGGACATTCAGCATTTCAGCAGCATAGAATGCTACAACAAATAAATACAAACTTAAATACCAATCTGCAATGCCAATAAAAGCATAGCATGTCATGTCGTATGATTATAATTGAGGGAAAGCTTTTATGTTTCACACAGCTTTTTTGCATCAAAATCTAACTACCAGGCAGCAGCTATGACCCTCCGATACCATCCGACAGGAAAAGATGCATTGCTTGTACCTACCATCTGTTGTGTGCCCATGTTCAGACCACTAAAACTGAAGCGAACGTTAAAATCCACAAGGTGGATTTGGGTTTGTGGATTTGGGGGCCATTGAGAATTGCGATCAACATTTAATAAATGCTCATGGCAAGATCAATAGCAGTTATAAGTTCTCACCATATCAAATACGGAAACTAAATACATGCTTCTGACTAGACGATAGCCATTTAGAAATAGACAGTGCTACGCGTCCGCCGCCTTCCTGTATGACGTCTGGCCGACGGACTGCTGCGTCAACAGAAACCGTCGGATTTGAGTGTCGTACAGGAATCCGGCAGAAAACGTCGGATGCCAAGCAAATCCGTTAGAAAAATAATCTCTGAAGAAAAAAAAAAGATCCGCGTTGACAAAGAAAATAACGAATTTTCGGCCTCTTCAATCCATAATGCCCCCAACCAATTACATGAACCTCTTGCTGCACTGGTAATTGGCTGAAAAAAACATCTTTGTAAAAACCTAAACAGAATTTGAGCGCCATCCTTGTGCAGAGAAGGACCAAATAACTGCTCCAAACTGACACAAACTTCACTTCGCGGAGCTACATCTAAAGGAACACAACTACGTAACTTACCCGTCAAGACGAAGGGCATACCTACCTAGATTCAATTGAACCACGAATTTCTTTGCAATATAACTGCTTCTATTATTACTACTCGACAAGGCAAACAAGTCCGCAACAGACTGGATGGATTGGATCTCACGAGGACGTTGACGGACGGGTGATTTCCGGCTGGAGATCACAGGGTGGGGGGGAGGGACGGATCAGTCACACGGTGGATACGAAAGAAGGGAGGAGAAGAGGCGGATGAGGGCTCACCGGGGCGGCCGCCGGAGAAGGGGTATCAGATCTGGCGAGCGGAGACGACGAGAAGAAAGACGCCAAGCCGGCAGGTCCCGGTGCTCGCTCGTGCAGTCGTGCGAAGCAGAGAACACGGGTCGACGCGTCTGGCTCGTATAAGAGTATCTCCTACCGGACTGTGTTTATTTCACCTGGCTCCTATATGTCTACGATAACACGTTCCAATCTATCCATGGATATTCCCGAAAAAAAAATCTAACCATGGATACGTCCTCTCCTGCGACCGTACCTCCATTTTTTCGAACCATAAAAACATGTAAACATAGTTCGTACCATGTCTAAAATTATTCAGAGTAATTTAAATTATAACATACAATTATTCGGAGTGCATAATTTAAAGATAAATAGTTCAAAGTATTGGGAGTGCATAATTCAAAATTTTGACGATTTCCAGTTTAGATCCATATATGCTCACGAGATCATTAAGTAGTTGTATGTGCGGCTGTTGATCTCGAAATTATCAATACATTTCAAGAAAGTTCACAACTTGTTCTACATCTTGTTTGGGGAGGTGGACGTGTTATCCGGGTTTTTCAAAGTCATTTGTGCGGGGTGCTCCTTCGTCCCCATCATCCATAGTCATATTGTGTAAGATTACACAACAAGTCATCACCTCCCACTGTGTTTTTGAATCGCTTAGCAACTTCACTGAGGCCACTAGCCGTTTGTTATATTTAGGTCCACTTGCCTGCTGATTGCTCTTTTTTTCATTTTAAAGAACTACGAGTTGTGTGTCATCCTCATAGACACTCAGCCGCGCTCAAGTTTAAACAAGGTGCCAAGAAGGAAAGAAAAAGGGAGAGAATTGGTATTTCTATTGTGTACTAGGACATATGCCCGTGCGTTGCAACGGGATGACAAATAAAATCTGAAGAGAAATATATTAGCTGGATTTTCTATTTTATGAATATATGTGTGTCAAGAACAAATTGCATGTGATGTGGTACTAAGCCCCAAAATTAACTTGCCATTAACCTGAATCGGTGTCTAGGCATACATATTCCAATGATTTCACACAAATCGTGCTTAACATGTAATTTTGGGATTGCAAAGGACCTAGATGAATGTCCATGTGTTGCCACGGAATAATAATGAAAAAAAATAAGCGGACATAGCGATAAAACAACTGTCCTAATTTAGCCTTTGAACTATTTTTCCGGCAATCCAAGTAACAAGAATAACAATCCATACGAATTTGATCACACGAAATTAAACACAAAGCCAAGGATTGCTTGCAGCTACTAAAACTATTATGATATACCACAAGATATCCCGTCTTCTTCGTACTATACCAAATAGAACAATAAGTAAACTGTGATAATGTTGTTAGTTCCACTCTCGAGCTTAGATTTCAGGTCTTCAATAGACGAAAGCTTCTTGTCGAGCTAACTCAAACCCTCTTCTGCTTGACTCAGATCCTTCTCCCATTTAAGACGAAGATCCTCATCTTGAGCTAAGAATGTACACACCTTGTGTTCGTCGGCATAATGGAAATTGGCAAGTAGCAGGAGCCAAATCCAACACTTCCTTCAGTTTGTTGAGCTCTACAGTGAGCTCCTCTACTTCCCATCGGTCTCTTTGTACACCATGATGGATGCACAAGATTTTCCAATGGAAATGTACTGTTCGATCAGTAAAGAATCATAATCCTCCTGCACCCTTTTGAACTCATCATTGACCAAACTCAATCTAGATACCAGTACAATAAACTGAAAGAAATCCTAATCCTCCTTGGCATGTGACTCTTCATGTTGTGCCCTCTCCATCACGTTTCATGTCTTTAATAAACTTCTTTGTGCCAAGCTTGCAGGACGTTCTCGGAGCATTGGTGTGTCGGAATTGGCACATAATGTTTACTAAGTAGCTCGCCCTTCTACTTGAGAATTTTCCCTCTAGAACTCGAACTTATACTAATAAACTAATAAAGTGATCTATTGATTAAAAAACAGATTAGAGAAAGCTTACTCTGTCTTTGTGAGTTCCAGAGTTGGGAAATACATATGTTTGCTGAAGAAGAACAGATCCGGAAATAGTAACGCACCTACACTGTTACGCCTGATATGTTGTTATCATTAACCATCCGTATAATACCAGGAATCCTGATATCCTTTCACAGTGAGCAGAAATTCAATTTATATGCACTGATTTATGGCTTTAGTATAAGAAGAGATTGCACAAAGAGAGAAAAATGGACAGTAAAAGTTTCATCAGATTAAGTAGTAATTATATGGTTGGTATGTGCACTTATGTGGCTGATGTATTAAGAAAAGGTGATTTAAATGGTATATGCTCTAATTTTCAGTATTAATTGGAATGCCACTATGGAGAAACATGGCACACTATGGTCTGCACTGCAGGCTTATAGAAACTTGCGGCAAGTATCATGCCTAACATTGATCGCGTTATATGAACAGATGACACAGAACTCTTTCTTCTTACAATCCTCAGCATATAACATAGAAGCATTGTCCATTGATCCGCTGATACGAAAACATAAACTGAAAGTGTCAAAGCATCTGCCAGCAAATCAAAACAAAAAACTTAGTCCTTCAAACCAAAACCAACCTTTTTTTAAGCATGGAGAGCAAAGAACTATTATTATTGACATAAGGAGATAGAGTACATCGGCACTGATTGAACCACTTATCAATCTTTTTAATGTAAATAATAACCCTAATCATTTCACAATAATTAAATACAATAGACTGAACATTGTCCTGTAAAAGTTCATGTATCATGAAAGTTAGCAGAACATATTCAACATGATAGAATATAGTCATTATTCAATATTTCCTGAGCATGTAAGGAAAAATGGGGAAGCACGATATTTATAATATAATGGCTTACTCTAAGCCTCATTAGTCTAGCCCAAGACTGGTGATCACGCAATATAAGCTAGAGGATAAGGATGTTATTGATATTAAAACATATATACTACTACTTGAGTGTAGTAAAGGACTGGCAGCGCACAAAGCAGCTCGCGGAAAAAGTGCACCAGGCAGAAAAAAAAAAACAAAGATAGTATAGTACCCGTGCGTAGCTAAGAGAGGATGCTGATGATATTTACCTTCCAGGTTCTGTTCAGTGCACAACAAAGGCAGTTGTTAACTACTAACATATGACCTGGAGAAGTACAACAAAATATTCTTGAGGGAAAAAAATCTACTGAAGCAATTACAATTACAGTGACTCACCATAATGATAGCAAGCGAATCAGACACAACAAAGTCCTTGTCTACCAATGCTGGTATATAGTTGAGAGGGTTGACATTTTCAGTCTACAATCCCCAATTCATAGCAATGAGAATTGCACTGTAAAATTAAAACCGAAATGGATAAAAATGAATAAATGTGAACATAGAAGGTACTCCTTCCGGCCATTTTTATGGAAATCCATACATTTTAAATAGGAGGGGCTAGAAGACCACCGTATCTACTGGCTCAACCGATGCAACCATAGCAAAACCTAGGAGAATAACCTCCTATAACAGAATATAGTGATGTAATGCAGGGAACTGATGGATGCAACATGCATTGCGATTGTGTAATCTAGCTAGTACCGCAAACATGATCAAATATCAATAATTCTGCAAGCAACAAAGCAAATAGGCTGTTACGTCCATCCCTTATGTCTATGCTTGTTTGTATACCTAGGGAGCGGCCGGTACTTGCGTTCCTTCAGCCGCGTCGACTAGATAAGGCAATCTGCTTGATCTCCGAACTCCTTCAAGAACAAGAAATCTAGACAGTGTTGAGTTCAGTCAAACAGCTGTGTATAAAAATTAAAACAAAATCTATGAACATCACCTATATGTTGGAGCTCATTTACTACCAGTATTTCGGATCAAACTGCTAAGCAAGAGTTCTACACATGAAACTCAGAACATGATCTGTTGCATTTACCTTTATAACTTTTCCTCCTGTAGATTTTTCTTGCTCAAGTTGTGTTTGCTTACCAGCTTTCTTCTTGTGCTACAAGGGCAAAGTATCGATCAATGCATACACAAAGTATCCTGTAGCAACCTGTCATATAACGATGGGACAATCTTCGTAGGAGAAGCAAAAGAACAACCATCAATAATGAGAATCCAAATTATGGCCATGAGAAAGAACAGAAGGGGATCGCTGGAGGAGTACCTGTCTAGTGTACCTTCCATCAACCAAATCATATGCAGTACTGTACAGAATTATACAAACGTGTACCCATCGTGTGTCGTGCTCCTTGGCCGGACACTGCTCGACTGGTTGTTGATGTGGCCCCCGTCGAGTGCCTCGTACCAATCTGGTCGCCGGCCGGCGTAGTTCCGGCGGCCGCCCCTGCAGGCGTCCGTGGCCCTCCAGTCCGGTCTGGACGTACCAGCCGCCGTCGCTACATCTGATGCGTACACTGCTGCCGTCGCAACGCTACAGCCTCAATCATGGTGCTGCTGCTGTTGATGCCTAGATCCAGAGCTTGGCGAACCCAGTCTCGACAAGGAAGACGACGGCATGGATCCCCCGGAGCCGGAGCCACGAGTCCGCGCCAGCCAAGGGGAGCACGGAGCGATGTGGAGATTGGGGCGGTCGGCGTCCGCTCTCTGCTGGGGATAAGAAGGAAATACGCGTTGGTGCACACGGGACGTATGAGCCTTTGATTGAGCGAAGATTTTGGGAGGAAGGCGCGGACGCACGAAGTGATGAAGGGCGCGAGAGGGACGGTTTGCGAGGAGGCTTGACGAAACCAGGAGCGAAACGCGGTCGAGAGACGTACGACAGAACGGATCATTCTTTTTAGATATAGTAGAGAAATAGAAAGATGCATGATGCCATGTATGCCATCTTTTGGCAATTTTTCTTATTTTACGAGAACACAACGGACATATTTACTAGTTTATACTATAACCGGAAATTCAAGATGGAGCCCAACCCACATAGCCCTTTGAAAAAAATCAAAATCATATTTTTAAGATTTAGAAAAATGCGGAAAAGTAGGTATGTAGTCACTAATATATACTATAAGCATGTAAAATCTCAATTCGAAATACTTAATATTTCGGCCTACATAAAAATGAAAAAAATGTAGATCTAGCATAGTGAATAGTGCATATTTCAAAACTCCAAATTTTTCATATTTTCATTTTTGTATGTTCCAGAATACAAAGAATTTGACATTGAGATTTTGCACGATTGTAATATACATCATTGCCTACATCCAAACTTTTTTTCAGATTTTTTTGAAACTCCAAAATATGATTTTTGAATTTTACAAAAGAAAGAGCTCCTTGCAACTCGAGGGCCATTTGCCTCTCTTATACTATAACTAATTATTTTTTTTTTAATGGATCGTGAATCTCATTAAACCAAAGCGGTGGAGTTTCAATAAATATAAAAGACCTTAAAAAGATAGAAAATTATACACAAGTCCTGGCATTTAGCACAAAATACGTCATATCTAAACTGAGGAACACAACATGGTCCAGTTTCATCTCCATCGTGCTATCTCATACTCCAGACGAGATCAACCACAACAACGTTGGGGAACTCAACACTTGGGTCGCTGCGGCGGGATCCATTTTCGGCGGTGCTGAAGGTCCTCCACTCATGGAAGTTGAAAAAAACCTTATGTTCAGCATCAGAGGTCGGCAACCAGGGGGAGTGGCCAACCTTCGGACAGCCATGTCGACGGTGAACTCCGTCGAGGATGCACTCCCATGTACAACATTGATAACCCACAAGTGTAGGGGATCAGTTGTAGCCTTTTCGATAAGTAAGAGTGTCGAACCCAATGAGAAGCTAAAGGTAGGATAAATATTATCTCAAGTTCTATCAACCACTGAACCAACTCTACACACACCAAACGTTTGCTCTATCTAGAAATAAAACTATAGGAACAAAACGGGTATGAAGGGATAGTTTTGTAAGGATGTTAAATAATAAGAAAGTCTAAGTTAGTTGCAGCAGCAATAAATTACACTAAAGGACCATAAAATAACAGAACCATGAGTGTGGTAAAGTGGTGGAAGACGTGACGGAATTGTTCCTAATTAATTAGTGAAGTTACTCGGTTCATCGTCTTTAATTCAGTTTTCTATGTGGGAGAGGCAAAGCATACACGCTCTCAACTACTTGTGATTACATGTACTATATGATTGTAACATTAGCAAGCATCCGTAACTAATAACATTCATTAAGATAAAAACCCAACCATAACAGTAAGATCATAAGGTTCTCTTTATCCCATACAATGTCAAAAACCGGGATGGAGCTCAGGCTAATTGCTGTTACTCCGGCAGCCCTATCCCCGGGCTACTTTACATACTGCAAACCCTATGATGTGATTCATGCACGCACAAGTATATAATGGGCACCACAGGACTGTACCATATCAACATACAACTCGAATCAACCAAAGATATTCAATAATTCAACCATAGGACAAAAAGAAACTACACAAACATGTCATAAATCATAGGATAATACTTTATAGCATCAAACACCATGTTTATATAGAGGGGTACAGAGGTTTGTGGGAGAGTGGACCGCTGTAGATACATGGAGATGGCGATGGAGATGGCGGTGACGACGGCGGCCATATGGAGGAAGAGGCAAAGCGGGGCAGCAGCGGCAGCCGGCGGCGTGTCGTAGGGGGGCTCCTCCTGCGCCGGCAGGCCACAAGGGGGAGCACCGTGAAAGAACAAACTATGCCTAGATGTCGCCTAGAGGGGGGTGAATAGGCGATTAAAACTTTTTCTATTTAGGGGCTTGATAATTGCGGAATAAAACTATGTGTTTAAACTAACAAGCCAACAACCTAATTACTAGGTCACCTATGTGCACCAACAACTTATGCTAAGCAAGGCAAACAACAAGGTGATAGCAAGATATGAACTTCAAGCACAAAGGCTATCACAAAGCAAAGTGCATAAGTAAAAGCTCGGGTATAGAAATAACCGAGGCACGCGGAGACGAGGATGCATTCCCGAGTTCCTCCTTGTTAAGGGAGTACGTCTCGTTGGAGGGGTGTGAGCTCGCCACAAAAGGCCTACTCAAGATGCCACAAAGGCCTCACCCTATTCTCTGATGAACCGCACCCAAGGGTTTGGTTCACCTTCCACTATCGGAATCCTTCGAGGCGGAATCCGGAGCCTTTACAACTTTCTTGGGGCACACACCCACAACTCAATTGGGGGCTCCCAAATCGTGCCGAAGCTTCACAACTCGAAGTCTTCGCGGCACCTCCAACCGTCTAGGGTACACAATGCACCCAAGAGGCACAAGCTCTTGGGAACACAATGCACCCAAGAGTAACAAGCTTCTCAACCTTCAACTTCACGTATCACCGTGGAGAGAGCAACCCGATGCAACTAATGCAAAAGGCAAGAACACACTAAGTGGTCAAGTCCTTCACTCCGAAATCCAACCAAAGCAACTAGTGCTATGGAGGGATTTAAGAGGAAGAACAAAGGGGATGAACACAAAGCAACCCCAAAATCTAGATCCACTAGGTTCCCCTCACTTAGAGGAGATTTTGATTGGTGAAATGGTAGATCTAGATCTCCTCTCTTGAATCCCTAAATTTGGGCAAGAATCATTGGAGGGATTGAGAGGAATCAAGCTCACAAGGTTTGCAACAATGGAGGAGAGAGGAAAACAAGTGAGCAAAGTGAGCAGCCAGCTCTTGGGAAAGAAGGAGGCTATTTATAGCCTCCCCCAAAAACTAGCCGTTGGAGGCCACTCAGACCGGAGACTCCGGTGTAACTCGTAAGTGCACCGGAGACTCCGGCCTCCTTCCGGTCGGGAAACAGAGGCGCACCAGCACCACACATGTAACAAAGCAGGAGGGCCGGAGATTCCGGACTTCGAGGGGCCGGAGACTCCGGTGGAACCGGATACTCCGGACCATCTCCGGGGTGCCTCCGGACCCAGTCCAGAGGCGCACCACAAAAGGGCATTTGGCAGCGAAAAAGCACAGGACCGGAGACTCCGGGTCCTTTGGGCCAGAAACTCCGGTGGGGCCGGAGACTCCGGACCATCTCCGGGGTAGATCCAACATTAAATCCAAAACCCCATAACTTTTGCAAACGAACTCCGTTTTCGATAATCTTGGACTCGTTGGAATCGTCACAATAAGCACAACAAGATTATGCAGAGAAACATCATAGTCCAACCATATATTGTAAAAACCAAAGGGGGGATCAACCTCTATTTTGCAAACCGGAAATGAAATATCTTTTGCAAATGAAGTCCAAATGGCATGGAACCAATTTTGTTGGAAAGAGGACGACAAATGCAACCTTTGAAAATGGCAAACAAGCAATGGAGATTTTGCAAAGAAATGGAAGAGATAAATCTTCCGCACGGATGAACCGGCAAAATCTCCAATACCGAAACCGCAATAGAAGACGCATATGAAAACCGTTTTCGGTGAACTTGGCCTTGTCATGACAAGCACGACAAGCACCAAGACCACACCACGATAAGAGACAAATAAGAACCAATAAAGATGATAGCATGGATGCAAAGGTTTGTGCTCTCTACGACGATACGATCACGATATTCGGTCGAGAGCCCCTCTTGATAGTACGGCTATCTATCCTATAACCCGGTCTCTCAACTAACATCATGAGACCGGTAAAATAGAAACCCTATCAAGATCATACCTTTGCCTTGCGCATAAATCCACTTGAGGTCGATGAAGATGATCTTCATCTTCTCAAGGCGAACCACCTTTCTTCATTGCACTTCGCTTGGTGAAGATTCACATGACGCTCCCCCATACACCAAGATGGGGAAAGCACTCTTCGGCACATCTTCACTTGGACTTGAGTGTTGATCAACACGCACTTAGCCTTGATCAACACAAACTTTTCTTCCTTTAGCCTTGATTCCAACAAATGGAGATCAAGCAACGCAAATGGACACACCTATAAATATAGCTTAATACAAACATTAGTCCATAGAGATTGTCATTAATTACCAAAACCACACATGGGGGCAACCATGCACTTTCAATCTCCCCCATTTTGGTAATTGATGACAATCCCTTATAAGAGGGTTTATATAATGAATAAAGCAACCTTGCAAGAAAAACGAGCAAGGATGCAAGCGCATTAAAGGCAAATGCAACAAAAGCATAAAACCCAAATTCCCTTAAACACTCTAAACTTCTCCCCCATTGGCATCGATTGCCGAAATGGGAAGAAAAATTTAGAGAGCCAATATAATAAGAGTTCCTCCATAAAGGTGTGCATTTCTCAAGATATGAGTGAAATCAAATGCACTTATTCGTTGACGAATAATTAGAGGAAATCAAACTATATTGAGGATCCAAAGATTGCAAAAAAGATGAAATCATTTTAAACATCTCCACAGAGGAGAAAAGCAATCGAAAAGATCCAAAGCGAGAGTTCTAAATAAAAATGGAGAAGCTCCCCAATGTTCACGCACTATTGAGGAGTGCACAAATATGGCATCATCGCTCCCCTAAAATCATCTAGAACACGCAACAAGTGCAAGAGTGCATAAAGCAAAAGCAAATCATAGCACTTGCACCAAAGATATGGTTGAGCCATAAGGAGATACCAATTTTCAAAAAATCAACATAAGATAGGCCCAACCAAGACAAAAGGAAGATCTTTAAAGGTATGTTCACAAGCTTAGGGATACCAATTGGAAACTAAAACCAATTGAAAATGCCAAAAGCTAGTGAGAGCAATTAGCCAATAAAAAGCAACATACTCACCATGGTAAGCATGAAGAAAAAGATCCTCAACAAAAACATGAGTGTGCAAAGATACCAATAAACAAAGAGACAAGCACTCATGAGATAAAATTGGAGCCACCAAAGAATTATAGATAAAAACAAGGTAGCTCAAAAGCAATAGGATACCAACTAAAAGGTGACCTCTCTCATATGTATAGGTTTCTAAGTAGATAAATCGTTGATGATATACATCCACAAAGAAACTTGCACATATGAGATGGTTGATAAAGTGGAGACCACGGTATCCAAAAGGGAAGTCATGAATATACAAACGAGATTGTTGCATAAAAGCATAGCACATAGCTCGAATTTATCTCATTGTATATAAATGAACTTCAAAAATATCAAAGACATCACACAAATCACTAAGGGAACAAGAGATAGTGAAGATGCTTTGAGATAGGCAACAAGTATCACAAACAAATAATACCAATTGACGGAAAGGTTTTTGCTATTTCATCACAAATATCACAAAGATATACCACGTGAAGGAAATAAGGCCAAAACCACAACAATTCCACATAAAAGCTTTCATGCCAAGAGGCAACCTACACAAGGTTGAATACTAGAAAGGTATGCATGGGATAGATACTTGTTACCGAGATGCATTGGTGATGACGAGGATGATCCTTTGTTAGTCATCATAGCTTGACTCCTAAAATCACATGGTGAGACCACCTTCCTTATGAATGAGGCAAGCATCCAATGCTTCTCAATTGTACCTAAAACACAATTCAAGTACAAAATGGTTCCCAAACTCATTGGGTTCCATAGTAGATAGATAAACTACAATATATAGGAAGCACTCCACATAAATATGTGCATATAGATATGAAATTGAATTTCATGCACATCTTAGCCGATTTAGGATTCGATGGAGTATCCCCTATATATTGGAACTAAAAAGACTAGCATGCCATAAAATATATATACTAGTAAATATGCATGCATAGACCTACAAGAACCAAACGAGATACACTTTGGACAAAAAACACCAAGTAAACCAAGAAGAGAGCACACCAAAGTGTGACATAAAAAGGTTGTCCAAAATATATCAAATCCAAATCAACACATGATTTGAGGAGAAAATCAAATCAACATATGATTGATTCCAAAACACATCAACACATGAAGTGTGATATCAATAGGAATCGAATCAACACAACAAATGATCGATAAGACACCAATTGAAAATAAGATACCACTAGGAGAAAAGATACCAAGAAGAGGATAATACTTGACCGGAATCAAGTGAGGTAAAATAAAGCAATAAGGTATCAAAACTCCCACAATAAATATTAATTGAATCAAATATCTATGGAGGAGATATTAAATCCCAATTAATACCAATTGAAGGTACCAAAACATAAGATAAAGAATTACATGCCAATTGAAAGGATCAAATATTGATAGATAAGATAGTGTTCTAAATAAAAAGGAATGCTCCCCCAAGATTAATGCATTATCTTAGATATTTGTATTTGAATACAAAATGCACACACAAGGGATCATTACTCTCCATATTTTATTTACAACACTAAACACTACCAATTGAAAATTAGGATCCATGCAAGAGGCAAGGAAGGCAATAAATAAGTCAATTCAACGCAAGAGCCATTATGAAGATGGTCTACAAAATCCACCACAATTACTAGTATCACTTGTCATGGACAAGGAGTATATAGAGAAATTTCTCGGTGGTATATAGGAATGATGTTCAAGACCAACTCCACAATAAACAAGCATATGGCAAGAGATAAGAAATAGAAACACCATATTTAAAAATGTTTGTTGGTAGTTTCAAGTATTCGAACCAACCGGCAAAGCCATGGTTAGAATAATATGAAACAAATGGTTTCTCAATAATATATGGAAATGCATATTAGAGAAAAACCACACCAAGCAAACTCACACAAACAAGAGCCAAAGGATAACCAAAATAAAATTTGGAACTTGTTCGAGCCACATGCCACATAGGAATAAGATAATATTGAAATATCAATACTAGGTGGTGTGACTCATGTACACACATTTTTAGGTTTGTGAAGTGCACAAAGCATATCACTCCCCCAAAATGGGATAGTCCATTAATATCTCAAAGAGCCAAATGAAATCCACACAAGATCCAATAAAGCTCAACACACAAGTTACACATACATGATACACAACTATCATACACAACCTTGAATAACAAGACAAGTAGGAAAGAAGCATATCATATACAAGCACATGCTAGGAACAAAACTAACACATGCAAGGGAGCAAGCAACTTTCAATATATATGGATTAAATACAAGTTACCGCAAGGAGGAAGCATTGGATATGAGATAAAGCGATATATTCCAATTGACTTGGCTTGAGGAGATATAACCATGAAGATCCCTTAATTCTTCAAAAATAGCCAAGTCACCAATGTCCTCCACCACAACCTATTGATCAAGTTTGAGCTTGTTGGTCCCCAACCAAGTTGGGTCCTAAGAGGTTAGTCACAATAGGCTTGGGAACCCAAATGGTTCTTTTCTTGACACCACTTTGAGTCTCCACATATTTGGCAAACACATTGCCAATTCTATCCTTCCCAAGAGAATAAGCATCATCAACTATAATAGGGTTGGATACGGTACCGTTAGTGCATGAAGAAGCAAAATGACCCTTGCCACGGCAAAGGTAGCAACATCGACTCTTCTTTTTCTTCTTAATAGGCTCCTCAACTTGAGGAGCATTGGCTTGAGTCTTCTTAGGAGGTAGCCGTTGTTCAACTCGTAGTTGAGCACGAGATTGAACAAGAGGCCGCTTCTCTAGTTGCTTCTCACTAAGAGGCTTCTTCTTCATTGGGCAATCCTGAACATGGTGCCCTTCAATCTTGCACTTGAAGCAAGTAATCTTGGCCGGATTCTTGACTTGTACTTGGCCCTTCTTCTTCTCAAACTTGGACTTGATCTTGTTGTTGGAGTTGAATCCAAGTCCACTCTCGTCATTTGGGGATTGTTGCACACTCAACATGTTGTTAAGTGCACTCTTCCCTTCATGACGCTTTTCCAAGCCTTTCTTCAAAGAAGCGACTTGGGCCTTGATGTCTTTTATTTCCTCTACATGGTTAGTGGCAACAAAAGCACTAGAGGAAGTAGAAGCTTCATTGTTAGAGCAACAAGGCAATGCAAGTAATTCATCACAAGAGGTACCAACATTTTGAGTGGATGAACTACTAGGACTAGCACATGGCAATATAGCATTTTTTAATTAAAGATGTGCTATTATCCACATGAGGCTCACAAGATGTTACCTTGGTAGTGACAGCCTCAGGCGCTAACTTTAGACTAGCATAGGATGCTAAAAGATCATCATTAGAGCTAGAAAGCTCTTCATGTGCTACAAGGAGGGGCCAAGTGATTTTTTCCTCCTCTCCTCTCCCACCCCCGTGTGGCGGCGCCGCGCCACACCGGGGTGTTCCCTGCCGGCCGACCCGACCGCCCCTCGCGCACCTCCCCTCCCGCCGCCGTCGCTAGGTGCGTCGCATCCCCTGCGGCGTGCTCGCGGCGGCGGCGGCCTTCCTCGGCCACGATCTAGATCGGCGGGGCGGCGCCTTGCTCCGGCCCGATCTTCGACAGTGGTGCGGGCTGGCGGCGGCGGGGTTGTGTGCGGCGGCAGCGGCGGACGGGAGGACGACGACGGTTTGATCTGGGCCCAGATGGGTTCTGGCGGGCCGTAACTGCCCCCCTCCGTGGCGTCAATGGCGTACACATCCGGGCTAGTCACGCAACACGAGGACGTCGGGGGCTCCGGCCCTGGGCGTGGTGGCCTCCTTCTTCGTCGGAGGTGGTCGGCCGGCTGACTATGGTGATCCCTCGATGCCACGGTTAGCCCGGCGGCGAGTTGGGGAGGCGTGGCTGCCGGTGAAAACCGAGCTCTGACTACGGTCAGGACTGGCGATGGCGGCGCTTACACGCCGTTACCTTGTTGAAGGCATCGCTGTTGCAGCTAGTGTCTTCCCACTGGCGCTGCTCCGGGGGAAACCCTAGATCCCGGGTTCCCGGGTCGGACGATGGCGGCGCTGTCAGTGTCGCTTTCCCTCTTGGGGGCATTGTCTTTGGAGCAGTTGCCGGACGGAGGATGCAAGAAGTGGAGCGGTGCACATCTACCACATTGACGGCGGCGAGTCTCGGCGGCATGGCGCCGCGGGGGTCTCGGCGATGAGCGTATGACGATGGACTCGCGCAGGATGGTGGAGCTGTCTGGCATCGTGGCGATGCCGATGGCAGGCCTTGCAAGGTCTTCACGTTGATCGCTCCTGAAGATGGGATGGTGGAAGATAGTGGCAGCGACTTCTTTTGTGCGTATTGGCGTGCACTGAGGATCGACTGGATCGGTTTGTGCTTCCGGCGCGCTGATGGGCGGCCTGGAAGCCTCCGGTTTTAGATGTTGTGCGTAGGTGCGTTAGGTCAGCGCGTTGGCTCTGATTGGTCCACCCCCTCATCAAGCTTGTAGGTGTAGCGATTTTCGCCTGGATGGTGGATCTTCTGGTTGATCGATGTAATTCTTTGTAAAGCCTAGTGCTTTCTGTTTTTCCTTATTAATAAAACTCGGCTGTATGCATCCTTTGGATGCAGAGGCTGGGGGCACACCCTCCATTTCGAAAAAAAAGAAAGCTCTTCATGACTTTCTTCCAACTTCCCATACTTGCTAGTTACCAACTCAAGTTGAGCCCTCAACTCAACATTCTCCTTCAAAATAGATGCTTCACAAGAATTGGAGTAAGTAGCACAAGCATCATTAATATTAGGAACGGAAGAAGACAACATGACAAGCTCATTATTCAATCTAGCATTTTCCATTTTAAACACTTTATATTTTGCATGAGCATGGTCACGTTCTTTAATGATTTTAGCAATTATTTCATTATGAGACTCCTCAATAGATTCTAATTTCTCCTCAAGAGAAGCACGAGTCTCTTGCTCTTCCTCAAGAGCATCTTCTAACGAAGCCTTCTCCATAGCATCATCTCTTTCAATCTTACCCTTTTCTTCAAGGCTTGCTTCCAAAGCCTCAATAGTTTCCCCGCGCTCAACAAGGGTGCTCATGATTTCATAGAGGTTATCACAAGCATTTTTATTCTTTGAAAGAGCCTTAAGAATCATTAGACCTTTATTATGAAAGAGAGCATCATCATTTTTCTCATCATCTTCTTCATCATTATTATCATTATTGTTATCATCACTACTAGAAGATTTAGCCATAAGGCAATAAGTGATGGATGAAGAAGAACAATAATTTTTTAACTACTCAAGTTCACATCTTGTTGCATAGCTAATTAGGTTTCCTCTACATTATTATCCATGCGAGAGTTAGAGGGAACACAAGCATTTTTATCATGGCAACAATATAAGGCAACCATATCATCAAGAGATTTATCTAAGCAATTTTTGGATGATATGCAGGGACTATCAACACTAGCATGTATGACATTTATAGTGCTATGTGTGTTTAGGTCCAAAGATGAGGCATTACAACAAGATAGGGATAAAAGATCATCAAGAATGAGCTCACTATCAATATTGCAAAACCTATCACTACTCACCATTACATTGGTTTGTGGCTTACCACATTTTGGTGAAGTAGACAAAGACGAGAACTCGTCACGGCCAGAGGTGGAGGGAGAGCAATCATCCTCAATAGAGTTGGACACTCCATATTTATCTTGAAGCTTCGTCCAAAGCTCATGAGCGTCTTAGAGAGGCATGATTCACTCGAAAACTACAACACTTACAAATTTGAAAAACTCATTAGAAGCTAGAGCATCTAGATATAAGTTTTTCTCATCCTCTAAAGTCGTACTTCGTAATCCTTTGGAGGAGAAAAACCTATATCTAAGATACGCTCAATATTGGGGTCCAAGACCCGTAAGTGACTAAGCATATGAGTTTTCCAAACATTAAAATTTGTGCCATTGAATATAAAAGTGTGATCATGCACTAATCCTCTAAACGACATTTTTACTCTCTAGGCGGTAAAGCCAAACAAGAGAGACGAGTCTCTGATACCAATTGAAAGAACAAACTATGCCTAGATGTCGCCTAGAGGGGAGGGGGCGAATAGGTGATTAAAACTTTTTCTATTTAGGGGCTTGATAATTGCGGAATAAAACTATGTGTTTAAATTAACAAGCCAACAACCTAATTACTAGGTCACCTATGTGCACCAACAACTTATGCTAAGCAAGGCAAACAACAAGGTGATAGCAAGATATGAACTTCAAGCACGAAGGCTATCACAAAGCAAAGTGCATAAGTAAAAGCTCGGGTATAGAAATAACCGAGTCATGCGGAGACGAGGATGTATTCCCGAGTTCCTCCTTGTTAAGGGAGTACGTCTCGTTGGAGGGGTGTGAGATCGCCACAAAAGGCCTACTCATGATGCCACAAAGGCCTCACCCTATTCTCCGATGAACCGCACCCAAGGGTTTGGTTCACCTTCCACTATCGGAATCCTTCGAGGCAGAATCCGGAGCCTTTACAACTTTCTTGGGGCACACACCCACAACTCAATTGGAGGCTCCCAAATCGTGTCTAAGCTTCACAACTCGAAGTCTTCGCGGCACCTCCAACCGTCTAGGGTACACAATGCACCCAAGAGGCACAAGCTCTTGGGAACACAATGCACCCAAGACTAACAAGCTTCTCAACCTTCAACTTCACGTATCACCGTGGAGAGAGCAACCCGATGGAACCAATGCAAAAGGCAAGAACACACTAAGTGGTCAAGTCCTTCACTCCGAAATCCAACCAAAGCAACTAATGCTATGGAGGGATTTAAGAGGAAGAACAAAGGGGATGAACACAAAGCAACCCCAAAATCTAGATCCACTAGGTTCCCCTCACTTAGAGGAGATTTTGATTGGTGGAATGGTAGATCTAGATCTCCTCTCTTGAATCCCTAAATTTGGGCAAGAATCATTGGAGGGATTGAGAGGAATCAAGCTCACAAGGTTTGCAACAATGGAGGAGAGAGGAAAACAAGTGAGCGAAGTGAGCAGCCAGCTCTTGGGGAAGAAGGAGGCTAATTATAGCCTCCCCCAAAAACTAGCCGTTGGAGGCCACTCAGACCGGAGACTCCGGCGTAAGTGCACCAGAGACTCCGGCCTAGGCCGGAGATTCCGGCCAGGGTCCGGCCTCCTTCCGGTCGGGCAACAGAGGCGCACCACACATGGAACAAAGCAGGAGGGCCGGAGATTCCGGTCTTCGAGGGGCCGGAGACTCCGGTGGAACCGGATACTCCGGACCATCTCCGGGGTGCCTCCGGACCCAATCCAGAGGCGCACCACAAAAGGGCATTTGGCAGCGAAAAAGCATAGGACCGGAGACTCCGGGTCCTTTGGGCCAGAGACTCTGGACCATCTCCGGGGTAGATCCAATATTAAATCCAAAACCCCATAACTTTTGCAAACGAACTCCGTTTTCAATAATCTTGAACTCGTTGGAATCGTCACTATGAACACAACAAGATTATGCAGAGAAACATCATAGTCCAACCATATATTGTAAAAACCAAAGGGGAGAGGATCAACCTCTGTTTTGCAAACCGGAAATGAAATATCATTTGCAAATGAAGTCCAAATGACATGGAACCAATTTTGTTGGAAAGAGGACGACAAATGCAACCTTTGAAAAGGGCAAACAAGCAATGGAGATTTTGCAAAGAAATGGAAGAGATAAATCTTCCGCACGGATGAACCGGCAAAATCTCCAATACCGAAACCGCAATAGAAGACGCATATGAAAACCGTTTTCGGTGAACTTGGCCTTGTCATGACAAGCACGACAAGCACCAAGACCACACCACGATAAGAGACAAATAAGAACCAATAAAGATGATAGCATGGATGCAAAGGTTTGTGCTCTCTACGATGATACGATCATGATATTCGGTCTAGAGCCCCTCTTGATAGTACGGCTATCTATCCTATAACCCGGTCTCTCAACTAACATCATGAGACCGGTAAAATAGAAACCCTATCAAGATCATACCTTTGCCTTGCGCATAAATCCACTTGAGGTCGATGAAGATGATCTTCATCTCCTCAAGGCGAACCACCTTTCTTCATTGTGCTTCGCTTGGTGAAGATTCACATGACGCTCCCCCATACACCAAGATGGGGAAAGCACTCTTCGGCACATCTTCACTTGGACTTGAGTATTGATCAACACGCACTTAGCCTTGATCAACACAAACTTTTCTTCCCTTAGCCTTGATTCCAACAAATGGAGATCAAGCAACGCAAATGGACACACCTATAAATATAGCTTAATACAAACATTAGTCCATAGAGATTGTCATTAATTACCAAAACCACACATGGGGGCAACCATGCACTTTCACACCGCCCCTACCCCCCCTCCTCCATGACTTCTTGGGGATGTATAGGAGCCATCCCCCTTATGGATGAGAGCCAAGGGGGAGGCAAATTCGTGGCTTTTGGTGGCTACCCCCAAAATAGGGTTTTCTCTCTTTATATAGATGGTGACACTCCGCCTCGACCATCCAATGGATGGCCCCTTGATCCAAGGGCTCTTGGGCACCTATAGAAGCTTCTTAGAGACCCCTCTCTGCCCTCATGAGGCTCCAAAGTCGTGGCTTGGCCGAACCCTACAAGTTTGGTAAGAGTTGGAGTCAATCACGTCACAACCTTTCGGATTCCCGTAATCAGATATTTGGCCTTCAGTAAAACGGGTCCTCCGGGCGCACCTGATCTCCGATTGGGCTGTTCTTGGGCTTAAAATAAAGGTATGGAAATTTCCCACAATTTTGTAAAAGCCTTTTTTTATTTGACGTCGTCTTCAATGGTCAAACTGACGATCTCTGAAACCTTTAGGAAGGGACAGATTTCAGGAAAGTCAGAGTCCACCTCCAACAAGGTTGCTTTTGCGTTTTTGTCAATTTTCAAGTGATTCCTACACATCAAAGTGTAAAACAAGAACATTGTGCACTTTTACAACTATTAATATATTAGTCAAAATAAATCATAAACTTAATATAAAAATAAGTGTCAAAGACACAAAAGTAAAATGAAACAATAAAAAAATTATAGATACGTTTGACACGTATCAAACATCACCATATAAGCAGCCGCAACCAGCCACTGCGGAAGATATCCAGGGCGATGCTGCACCAAGATTTCCCCACAAGCTTCCGACGCGAGCATGTCAAGGTAAATCCTAGCATCATCTGCCCTTCCCATCACCAAGATAAAGAGCGTGGAAGGGAACCATCGTATCTCCTAGCATGGAAGCAACATTGAGCTTATTTAGGGATCTCACGCATGCCCAATCCGCCCCCTCCAGTGACGTCCACCATGGAGGAAGACCAGAAAGACCGTCGACGACGCAACACCATGGCTCGAGCACAACATTGAAGAGCTCTAGAACACCGACATAGGGCCAAACACAACAGCGAAGGCAAACCCTACCCTAATCCTACAACTACTAGAGAAGATATTCACAAGAGGAGGCTGACCTCCGTTCCCCCCATCCCCTCCGGGCGGCAATGCTGCCGGAGAAGAGGGGGGGGGGGGGGGAGAGTCGGGCGACACTCGCCACTCTCAACTCTCAAGCCAAGAAGGGAGGAGAGAGAATGTGGGAGAAGGAAATGAGAGCCCTGCATACTTAGCTGCATTGTGCTATACTATAACTACATAAACGATGTTTGTAAACTCTATATAAATCCCAAGAACTTTTTCTACGCTATAATAATAATAAATTTAAAATTCCAAAAGTTTATGTAGAAGTACAAACAATCTTTTTTTACCAATCTCTTGTAAATACAAATTACTCAACATTAAGGTCGGTTTGGCATCAAACTATGTTTTTTTTATGTACTGCATCAAACTATGTTCGAAGTATACAGAGCATACGCATATTTATGAAAATACTAAAATATTAAATACTTTAAAGTGTTTGGATCCAACAAATAATGTGGTTTTAAAACTAAAATATTCTCAAAAACTGTAATTTTTTTTGAATATTGGAGAAAAAAATTAAAAACTGAGTAGGGAAAATTTTGAGTATTTGCGAGATGTTGAAATACTTCAAATTAGAAAATATACTGACCTACCAAACGGAGGGTAAAGCTCGTGCCAACGGCGTGGTAAACCCAAGGAAAAAAATAGCGGGCTATTATTTTTAGCGTGACCCTTCTCAAAAGGTTATATAAGTTATAGCGTGATATATCGTGCTATATTTGAAATAGCGTTTCGCAGAACAATGAATTATATAGCCTAAATATTAAGGATTTCAGCACTAAATATTTTTCCAATACATGCATAACTAGTTAATCAGATACGAAAGTCAAGGGCCAAATCCATGACATAGACACAAATATGAGGCATAAATCCATAAACAAAGTATCAAACTCTAAAAGACAACCCGTTTTAAACTTTTAATTAGAAGACCGGCGTCATCTTCAGATTCACTAGAAAATCCATCATCACTACGTAAAACAGGAAACATTCTCTTCATAGGACGAGAAACTCTCTTTACTTGTGATGTTGAGGAAGTGCTCCGCCGCCGATGCAACTCGAGGCGGAGGAAGAGCTCGATCCGCCGGTGGAGGAAGTGCTCCCGTCGTCGCTACAAGCCTGCAACTCGACGAGGCGCCGCCGTCGCTCTCGTGAACAGCCGAGGAGGATTGAATTAGATACTGGGGAGTAACCTAGTGAGGAGGAGGTGCGTGTTGGACTTTTTTTTGGACCGATGGAATCTCGTTTATTTCTAAAAAAATAGCGTGCTAACGTATGTTTAGCGTGGTTTAGCGGGTATAAAACATGATTAACGTCGTAGCGGCTATTTTTGGTTAAATATAGCGTAGCCTCTTCAAACAAGCTATAGCGCGTTAGATATAGCGGGCTATTTTTTTTCCATGGGTAAACCACACGCACTCCTCCCCGGCCCTGTGCGAACAAAAAGCACAAAAGTCCCCACAGGCAGACGGCCGAACCCTAGCTTCACGCCTTCACCTCTTCGACCTTCTCGCTCATCACTCACGCGTGAGACCCAGCGAGATGTCATCGTCCGGCGGCGGTGGGCAGCAGTTCCGGTACACGCAGACGCCGTCGAAGGTGCTGCACCTGCGGAACCTGCCGTGGGAGTGCACGGAGGAGGAGCTCGTCGAGCTATGCAAGCCCTTCGGCCGCATCGTCAACACCAAGTCCGGCGTCGGCGCCAACCGCAACCAGGCTTTCGTCGAGTTCGTAAGGACCTCTTACCACTCCCCTCACAACAACCCTACTTTCCCCCCTGTCGATCTCTGCGATCCGGCGGGGAATTCCGGATTAACTCAGCTGCTGGTGCCTGGATACTCTTTTTAGTTTATTTGGCACGATCGTCCATGTATTTGCAGGCGAATCATCGGATCTAGCTAACTTTAGCTATGCAAAAGTAGGTTTTTTAGCGCCGCGGATATGGATTTGTATACTGCAGGGGGTCGCAAAGCCTCCTGCATATCAACGCCTAGAGTATATGGTAGATCTCACCTGGTTGGTTTATTTGGCCTGCACTTCAAGCGTCTTATTACCCCGGTGTTGGACTGATCAATTCTTAACATATGAGACTGTGGTAATGATTTGTTGAGTCTTATGGATCAGGCATAATTAGAGGAGCTGTAGCTCTCACACTATTCCCACATCTACTTGGTTTAGTTTGGTTTGCTGCGGGACTGATGAAGAGGGAGTTGCTCTAGGATTCATATGGATTGATAGGTTGGGGGTTGTGGAATATGTGCATGGCTGGATTTTGATTTTGTGCTGACGCTGCTGGATCGGTTTGGAGGTGAATGATTGGATTTTCTGATTTGAGTTAATATAGTGAATTGGATTGTCTTATTCAAGGTAGTATAGTTATGGAAAGTTTTATTACATCAATATTGTGAATTAGTCTATAGCGTACCATCATACTTCACCAATCATGTGCAGCTGAGATCTTTTGTGGTTGCAAGATCCATTTGTCAATATTCTCCATGAGCTGGTGGTCTTTATGGATCACATACATTCAACTTTATTTTGTGAAATTCGGTTGGGGAATGCCAAATTACTCGAGTGGATTACAGTTCTTATAGCATTCACGGCTTTCAAGTAAGGCGGACATAACCTGTTGTTTAAATTAATGTGTACATTTTATAAATTTTGGTTAACTCTGTACCAGCAGCTGTTTTAAATCTTGAAATTGATAGTAGAAGGATCACTTACTCAGAGCATTTATTCTTTGCAGACCGATGTAAATCAAGCCATTTCGATGGTTTCTTATTTTGCATCATCTTCGGAACCAGCTCAAATTCGAGGAAAAACTGTTTACATTCAGTATTCAAATAGACAAGAAATAATCAACAACAAGAGCCCTGGAGAAACTGCTGGAAATGTGTTGCTTGTTACCATAGAGGGCGTTCAAGCTAATGATGTCACCATTGATGTGATCCATTTGGTGAGTTATAAATTTACTCATTTGCTCTGTCTTAAAAAATATATACTTTGATGCTTGGGTTAATACCACAATAATAATATTTAGTTTTCCCGGTCCTGTATTGATTGTCATTGTCTGAAGATATCCAAGGGAGTCTACCTGACCCGATCCTTGTAAATCAAAGCTTTTTACATAGTTGATCATCTCGTAGTAACGCATTCTGCATGAATCAGCAGGCCCATGTTAACACGGAGAAAATGTCGTTATCAACACCTGCAATTGGAGATACCATGTTTGTTTTGCTGCCTCTGTCTTCTAACTGTTGCATTTGAATTATGAACTCTCTCATCTTGAGGATGCCGTTTTCTAATTATCATTCGTCATCACGCTTATCTCCGGTGTAGGTCACCTCCCTGTTTATCCAAGTTATTGATGAAAGGTTAAATTCCCAACCTTTAGAAGATTAGTATATCTTTGGTGCTTCTTTCGGATCAATTTGTTGGGGGTTATTTCCAGCCAGCTGTTAATAGTACAGTTTAATCTCATTCATTGGCTGTTGCGTGCATTTTCTAAGAATTTCCCCTTGTTTTTTTGGTGGAAAAGGATGAACTTCAAGAGTTAATTATCTTTCTTTCGACATTTGGTTCATGCATCATTCATCATGGAAAATTGAAATTTAATAGGTATCCTGCAATTGTTTATGTGGTCTGTTGTTTACGGTAGCTTGATATCCCAATATTATTTTTCTACTTTTACTCATATATATGACCCTTTTCTCGTCTTGTATTTCAGGTTTTCTCGGCCTTTGGATTTGTTCACAAAATAGCCACTTTTGAGAAGGCTGCTGGTTTTCAGGTAAGTTCGTATATCATTTTGTCTTAAGTACTTGATCATTACAAAAGACAAGGCCCTCATCTTAAATTTTCCAACAGGCATTGATCCAGTACACTGATGCACCCACTGCTTCAGCCGCAAGAGAAGCCTTAGACGGGAGAAGCATCCCGAGGTGATATCCCAAGAGTATTAATCTTAGCTTGTATAATGCATTGCTAAATACTGTTTATACTGTCTTGTGCCTCTTATAAACTGAATTTACATGAGACTTTAATATAATGTAGGTACTTGCTTCCAGATCATGTAGTATCTTGCCACTTGCGGATTTCTTTCTCTGCGCATAAGGATTTGAATATTAAGTTCCAATCACACCGCAGCAGGTATATTTTATACTCCCTCCGTCCCAAAAAGGATGTCATTTCTTTGTCTAAATTTTAATGTATCTAGACACTATTTATTGTCTAGATACATTCAATTTAGACAAACAAATGACATCCTTTTCGGGACGGAGGTAGTAGTTTAATTTCTATCTGTTGGTTGGTTATTGCTATTTCCGATAAAGGATTTATCTCTATATTTCAATTCGTACCAAGTCAGGGTCATTTACTGGTTGTTGATGTTTCTAATAGGGTAAATTCAAAATGTCAATGACTTATCATCACTTGTTGGAACAGACTAATTGGGAAATGGGAAAAACCAGAAGGGATAAAAAAAATGCATGGGTGGATATGGTTATTGAATAATGCTGTGAAAACAATAGTACTACCTGCAAGTATGTTAGATCAATCGAGATCATATTATTCACAGGCCCTTATATAGTAATCACAAGACCTTAGCTTTATTTTCCTGTGAAAAAATAATCCTACAACATTTGGTGAGATTCTCATTCCATGGATATCTGGATTGGGTGGCTTAGATCATAGCAATGAAAAATTGAGCTTACGATCAGGCGCTTACGCGCAAAGTTGAGCGAGGCGGATGCCTTATGCCTCCCTTCTGGTATGAGCATTCGATTTCACGAGACAAAGAGAGGGTAGAGAGGCGTAGACCTTGTGTGCTCCTGCTAGAAGCTGGTCAAGGAGGCTGATGCACTGAAGGAGGTGGCGAAGGTGGGGAGGGAGGGTAGAGGTGGGGAATCTGTGGAAGAGGAGCCACAGCGACGCCATTCCGGCTGTCAGTGCTTGCTTGGAAGGGAACAAGTGGGAGAAAGAGATAGGAGAATAGATGGACAGTTAAGATTAGAGAATATAGCTGGTTCAGATTGGGCTGGGCAAGCTATGGTTCCATATGGGCCTTGCTGTGATTATTGCACGGAGATTGGAGCTTATATTCTATGAACCTTGCATCATAATCATCATAATGACACTTGGCTTTCAAGTTTTTTGACCTCTGGGCCTATTTAGGTGGAACAAATATTGGGTGGTTACGTGGTTGAACCTATTGCACAAAGATACAGCTATAAGTCTGAACTTGTTGCTGGACTCACCTTTTTTCATTCGCTCCTCGTCATCTTATTATGAGTCCTTTTTCCTATTAATCAAATTGCTTATATGATATCTTGTTGAGAACACTTTTTTTATGTGCTGCTGTTAAAGGTTCATTTTTGTTTTTATTTTGCAGGGATTATACCAATCCCTACCTTCCAGTTAACTCCTCTGCCATCGATAGTACATTGCAGGTAATCCTTCTACACGCGAGCACCAATATTATAATAAGTCAATTTATCTGTGTTGCATTTTATGTGACCTGCTATTTTTGTTGCATGGATCTCCCTTTGATACGCCTTGGCAGCCTGCTGTTGGTGCTGATGGAAGGAGGGTGGAGGCTGAGGGCAATGTTCTTCTTGCGTCAATTGAGAATATGCAATATGCGGTCTCAGTGGATGTTCTCCATACTGTAAGTAAAATTGGGAGGATACTTGTTTGGATAGGTCTGAAGATTTTGTTTCAGCGTGCTCGTCTTGTGCTGATTATGTTTAATTAAATTTCAGGTGTTCTCTGCATTTGGTGTAGTCCAGAAAATTGCTATTTTTGAGAAGAATGGTGGAACACAAGCTTTGATTCAATATCCTGGTATGGACTAAATATCATCTTGGGTGTTAAATAGTACTGCATTTTGTGCTTAACTACTGTTCTCATTTTGTTGTCATGTGAACTGGCACAGGGTCTCTCTCTCTCCCTGGTTCCCTCTAAAAGTGTAAATATCATACAACAATGTCCATTGCTGAAACGATGTCCTGTAAAATAACCTCCATTGCTGAAGTAGTCATGTTTATCTGGTCACTAAATGGCCAAGCACCCAATGCTGAACGGTTTAAGCCAAAGCCACTAGAAAGCTTAACTGTATCTGCAGAGTTCATCTTCTACTCCGTATTTCCTAAGGCAGTTTTATCTGTTGCTTAGTCTTTCTGTAGCCTTTTTTGGTGTTTTAATATTTATCCAGTAATTTGATTTGTTCTGATTGACGATGTGTATTGGTGGTGGCTATCAGCCACCCCTATTTTTTTTGCCATCCTCCTGTAGCAGAACATAGCAAATTTCCCCCCTTTATAGTAACGAATATGCCAATTCTTCTGACTGAGTTGTGAAGGGGCAACCATTAGACCAAGTTATGTGATTTAAACGATTCAGACATGCTTTTCATGTACTTTAGCCTCAACATCAAATACTATATATTGGAACAGAGGTAGTAAGAGGCTTTGCATATGTGTAGCCCCTTTACCTGAAATAATTAATTCATTTTCTTTGTTGGCAACACATGTTAATTAATTTTGGTTATTCATTGCCTGATTCTTTCATCACATCATGTTACCATTCAGATGTAAGTACGGCTACAGTTGCGAAGGAAGCATTAGAAGGGCATTGCATCTACGACGGTGGCTACTGTAAGATTCACCTGTCATACTCTCGTCATACTGATCTCAATGTAAAGGTATAATGTGTTCATTTTGTTTAGTGTGTTTTGGGCATGATGAAATCCATTTGGCCGATATTATTTACTGCCCTTGTAGAACCCTCAGCTACAAACTCAACCTTGATTTTCCTTGCCATGAAAACTGTATCTCTCTTTGCTATTCAGGCTCACAGTGACAAGAGCAGGGATTACACAATTCCAGAAGGAGCACACCAAGCAGCACCGCAGTCAGCCGGTCTACCGCCTACATCTGCTGGGTGGCAAGGTAATCCTCAAGCACCTGGACCATACGGACCACCTGGTGTAGCTGCTCAAAACCACAACACGAACGGGCAAGTGCCTAATTGGAATCCCGGCAACTCAGGGTACGCACCAGCTCCTGGCAACTCAGGGTACCCCCCAGCTCCTGGCCAGTATCATGGCCAGATGTACTCAGCTCCGCAACAGTATGGGACATCTGGGGGCTTCTCAGCCCCTCCCCCACCACCACCTCATGAGATGCACCCTTCACAGCAGCGTGAGATGCATCCTTCACAGCAGATGCCACCTGCGCATCAAGGAAATCAGCAGAGGCCAGCAGGTGCCCCTGGAACTGGCCAACAGCCGCCGTATTACCACAATTAAGTTAAATGTGCTTTCATGAATGTACCTTGGCCATTTCTGATTCAGTTATGGCGTTATGTAATTCTGCAGTACCGCTATCCGGGTTATTTTTTTAACCCCTTCTGCCCTTCCATGAAACATTGTTGTCAATGTATTCTCACCCTTCGCTTTTCGTTGGTACCAGAAACTGATGGAAAGCTGCTCCCTTCAAATGCGAAAAGGCCTTGTTTTGCTATCGGTGTCAGTTTATTTGTTGCTACTCTTCTAATATAGACTGCCTAAATTATTTAGACAATTGAAGTTAAGAGAGAAACGAGTGGATCTCAGCACACACCTAGCACAATTACTCAACATTTGATAAATTATTTACTTCGAGTAATATTGAACAAGATGCCTGCTGGACCATGTAGAAAAACATAATAACCTAGGTGTTACTTATTTTGTGCAACATATCAATGTCGAATGCACTTGCATGCCCGCCCTGCAAAATCTAAATCTGCCGTGGCATTAGGTGCCTGCTCGACTTGATCAATCAAATCTTTTTCCCTATTCTGCACGTTCTACTGTGTTATTTTATACTGTTAATAAACAATTGATTAATAAATGAATAGTACTGTGTATTCTTCATCCTGTTGCAATCTCTTCAGTTTGGAGAAAATGATTAACCAGAGAAGATCCTAGAGAGTAAGATCGCAGTAGGATTTGGTGGATGCAGTAGCTAGAATCCTGTGACACCACCAACCATACGGATCAACCATTTCGATGCGACATCCTATCTACCACCAAACAGAACTCTAGTCAAAGACCAGTGGTATTTTTTTTCGATAATACACTTTGTTTTATCCTCTGATAAAACTTATCGTTTAACTCTGGATCTAGAAAAAAGTATGCCACCAAATAAATCTAACTTGCAGCTTTTGGAAATGTCTATGATCAGAGATATTTTCCAACAATGCAAAGAACCTGCCGTTGAAACAAAGATAAGATATCACTACCCTGATAGGCACGTGTCTCATTCTGATTATTGATCCTGAATAACTTAATTTTTGTAATCCAGAGATTATGTGACTGGAATAGTATGTCGTAGAATAAAACATCTGACAGTAAAATCATGGTTAGTATAAGTGACTAGTTTTTTTTCTCTATGGATACTAGCTAGGCCTCATTTGATTTGAATAATTTCGTAGAATTTCTGGAGAATTAAAATCCTTTGAATTTTTTTCTGCATTGGCCGTTTGATTTGTAGAATTGAATTATATAGGAAAATTTCTAAAGAATCACTTGTACGAAAATCTATCATCCACTCCAACCTCTTTGAAAATTACCTTTGTTTTTCATGTGGCACCACACACTCTCTGGTTTAAATTTCCGTGGTTTGCTAATCTTACAGAATTCGTGTGAACATGCTACTTCAATCCTATCCTGTATTTCCTGTTCCCACGTTTTAAAATTCTGCAAATCAAAGAAGCCCCTTAAAAGGAAAACGTATAAGAGCATCTCCACGGGGGTCGTAAAAGGGCCGTAAAGCTCCTTTAGGGTGCCGGACAGAAAAACAGGCCACACCGGGGGTCGCAAAGGCTTTGTCCGGCCCAAATTCTGTCCGGCACCGTGAACAGGCCCTCCAACTTTGGGGTCTGCCTTCGCGGTGCCGGACACTGTCCAGCCCGAGCCTCCGACAGATATGGCCCGCCCGTCATACACACGAACAGTTTCTTCCCCGGCTTAATGAGCGGCGTAAATGTTGCCGGTTTCCCAGTGACGCGACGCGGCGGAGGCAGGCGGCGCAGCATGCAGGCAGCAGGCGACGCGACAGGCTGGCCACGCGGCGCATTAACACGCCGGCAAACCAAGCGCCAGTCCACGCGCCGGCACCGCGGACTTGTAACGCCCCGACCCCGGAATTATACAGAGAGGCTATGAATACAACACAACCATCAATGTATAAGACAAAGATCGAGACTTGTGGAACAGAACTGGCACAAAGCATGACTCTACGACCCAAAACATTTATATCGCAACTCATATAACGAGAAGAATACAAATATTACAAGCAAAAGGATCACAGATCCAACAATTCAACAAGCGGAAGCGGGTAGTGTTGTCTAACAACAAGAAGCAAAATATGGCCTAAGAGGCCTACAATAAATATCACCCAAGCCAGCTTGTTCCACGGTCCCAAGCTGCCACCTGGGAACCCCAGACTAGTAGTCGACGTCAACGAAGAAACCACCTAGTCGCTCGGTGTCGTCCTCCTCTGAAAATACAAAATCATATAGGCAGCAAAGAGAGACTGAGTACGATGTACTCGCAAGTTTAGTAGGGCGATATAGGCCCAATGACTGACGGAGGCTCTAAAGCTTTATATGTAGTTCTTTTGCATAAAGCTAATTTTCATAAACCGAAACATAAATGACACAAGGCATTCGTCTACTCAGAATATTTTTATAAACGGGGTAAGAGAGTAACATTTGTCAACTTTGGTTCTCATCGAACCCTTTTGTAACCAACCACTCTCATCTCCACCAAGGCACCCCCTCGAATCACCCTCGAGGAAGTGAACCTTTATCACACGTTGATTATGCAACCTTTAGCTGCCATATCAATTAGGTTAAGATTCTCTATGGTCTTATCGTCTATTCCCAAGTCGTCCATAACCGTGGACACGGCTTTTCGAAAAGATTAAACCCTGCAGGGGTGTACTAATTTACCCATCGGTACCGTCCGGCTCACCTAGTTGGCCCTCTTCCGGGGAAGGCCGGCGAACGGGCGCGGTTAGACCTTTACATTGCATGAGGCTTACTCAAGGACCATCAGTGTGCGGAAGGACAGGATCAGCGCTCTCAGCGCCCTGCCCCGCGGCCACAGTCCTAACACCACCATCCTCGTTCCTTTTTCCACCCACACAACTCACGCGCAAATGGAAAACTCGAACTAGAGGACCCTTGACAAGCCCCTCACAAATTATTCGGTCAAAGGGGGTTCCATATGCCCCCACCTCCGGAAGCACGCTCAGTCTTGGTTCAAGAGGTAAAGAACTCGCACCTAGGGGCTAGAGTGAGGCAAAACACCATCCCCGATGGCAACTCACCCAAGCCGTCTTAGCATTTTAATTAGCATCACCATTATCCACCATGCCCGAATCATTCCATCAACATAAACAATTATGGAATTAAATAACGGACATAAAGCATTTATTTAAGCATGGCTAAGCATGGCTAAGCATATGAATACAACAATTATAACTTTATCCCAGCCAACACTTCAACCCTAGGTTTCATAGGTAGGGATACATGTGATTGGCTCGGGGAAGAACATGCATTCATAGGATATTCTAATATTTACCAAAAAGACATTTGAACCGCATGCAATATTATGGTGGATAGAATAATTTGATAAAAATCATAGGATGCTAGATGCCAAGAAGGTTAGGTTATCTCTTGCCTTGCTGCCCGGGCGTGAAGTACTGCTCGTCGGGGTAATTAGAGAGACCCTCGGCTCCGGAATCTATCGATACCCAAAAGAGAAATACAAAGAACACATAAATCACACGATCACAAGGTGCAATGCGCAATCACATGATGACATGTCAAATTGATGCAAGGTTATCAACATTTAATTGATCTAGCAATTTAAATGGAGTTCCAAATAATTAGTGCAATTATTTGGAAGCAACCCCATATTTATCTTAGTGACCACAATCTTATAAATTATTAATTTATTATAGAAGTGGCTTAATATGCATGATCACGACAAGAATGGTTAGGGTTGGTCATTCCAATCAATTTGGTACCTCATTTGTAATTTTCGGGATACCGATGAATAAATAACAAATTAAATAATTAAGTGAGGTTAATTCCTTTGATCAAATTAAGAACAACATCAAATAAATATTTGTGTTCACGATGTGACGAGTGCATGGTTGGATAGCATTTGACATGTTGATCACATTGGTATTTTATTTGTAATTTTTGGATCAATATTGAATAAGTTATGAATTTCTCAAGTTGTTATACTTTTAAGTCAACTTAGGAATTCATACTTAAGCAGCAACTTTATTTAGTCAAAAGGGCAAGACAAAATTACCAAAAGATAGTAAATGTTTTTCTGAGCAATTTCATATTTAATTTGCTATTTTTGAACCATTATTCAAATACATATCAATTATTTTAATTTTCAGTTTAAAATTAAAAAGGGGGGGGGGACAAAACCCCTGGCAGGCCGGCCAGGCCGGGTGCAGGCCGGCCATATTGGCCGGGCCACGGCCCGAGAGGCCCCGGCCATCTTGCCGGCCCAGGCCGGGCGCTTTGGCCGGGCACTGGCCCGAGCCGGGCGGCCTCAAGGCCGGTCAGGCCGGAGTGAAGGCCGGGCGCCCTGGCACACGCGCGTGCCGGTCAATTGCCACGACCGGCGTGCCGGAGCGGTGACCGCAGTGCTGGCAGGGACGGGCACGGCAGAACCCGGCACGTGGGGAGGCGCAGGCAGGGCGCGTTCGAAGCGGCGTCCTACGGGGTGTCTAGAACGGCGGCGCTGCTAGCTAGAGGTCAACGGAGTGGCGGAAACGACGGTGCCGAGCGGCGGCGGCAACGAGCGGAACGCGGCTACGGCGGACCAGAGAGAGGGGGAGAGAAGGAAGAGGTCCGGGAGGACCGCATGCTCACCAGGGACGCTTTGGCTTAGTCGGAGCGGCTAGAGACGACCACCGTGGCCGGATTACGGCGAGGATGCGGTCGGCGGGCGGCGGACGGACGCGCTCGGGCGAGCACGATTTGCTCGACCCCGAGATTCCCAGCTGGCGCCAATCGGTGGAGTAGGTAGAGGCCGGCGTGGAGGAGGTGCGGGGCGCGTCGATCTGCAGGGGGCGCACCCGATCGTCTTCGACGGCCGGAGGCGAGCGGCAGCGGCTCGAGCTCGGAAACGAGAGAAACAGGCACGGGGAGAGGAGGAGTGAGCAGGGGAGGGAGAGGGGAGAGGCAGAACGCAGAGGGGGGGGCCTCTTGACCACGCGGGAGCAGGTGGGCGGCGGCATGGCTCGGGGCGGCATGGCGCCAGTGGCCATGTCGCCACTGTGAGAGGAGAGGAAGGAGGAGAGAGGCTGACAGGGAGGCCCCCCTGTCAGATTTTTGATCTTTTCCCATTTTTCTTTTTCCTGATTTTTAGGCAGCTAGGTTTAGCTATTTAAAAGAGCCATTTCGGCAATTTTGTAAAATATGCAAAAATTCCATTAGGCTCCATTTAGCCCTTAGGTGCTCCACAAAAATCTGTGTGGCAAAATAAAAATGTTTTGCACCACATTTGTTCTTAGAGTTTAAATAGGGCATTTTTGATAATTTCCAAACTAGATTTATTTGGAGCTTTTAGACATTTCAATAATTTATGAAAATATTTATGGAGGCTCCTATTATAATACTGCAGCACCCCATATTTTTATTTTGAATTTTGGAAGTTTAACTTGGTTCCAAAAATAGAAGTGAATTAGCCCAATTTTGGATTCTCAATTTTAATTACCCTTTGACAACATTTGGGAAATTAGGAAAAAGTTGTAAGATGCAAAATTGGAACTTCCGAAACAATTTGGAAGTTCATTTAGTTGTTGCCAAGTTGGTCATTGAACAAGGGTTGGAAAAAATTGTAAGAAGGGTTTGTTTCCTTTGTTTTACATTTCAAGGTGTTGCTTTGTTTTAACATTAGCAATTTTAAATGGATGCCATGATGCAATACAAAACAAAAAGTGAAAATTTGGCCCATATTTTAGGGTACCAAATCTGGGCTGTTACAATTCTACCCCCCTTACAGGAATCTCGTCCCGAGATTCTAGAGTAGAAATAGGGATGAGGGAAACATGACCACACACCTCTTCCTCGTTGCATAGATTTAGCTAACTAACATGACATGCCAAAGAGGCGGAAGGAGAAAGGAGATAACTTAAGGTGATAGACAAAACGACTCTTGCCCAAAACCATAGGTTATTGAGAGAACAAGGGACGACTTGACCCCTAACGGGGAGTCCATCTCCTCAAATGGTATTTGACGGATGAGTGCATATGATATGGATATGAATGAAGGCGAAGCTCCAGAATTAACAAAACTGTAGCAAGAGGGTTGTTGATGCATAGCTCACCCATAAGGACGCTGGGGTCCTCTTTAGCTTCGTCAGCAGAGGCGTTGGGGCACTCCCAGCAGTAGTGACCCATCTGGCCACAGGTGTAGCAGGCGTGTATCCCGGGGTTGTCTACCCTCTGGCGCTTCTTCCTCGGGGCGTGGATGGCGTACTGAGCGATGTTATCACGGACATCCTTTAATGCGTCTACTACGACTTCCATAGGACACTCAGCTGGAGGATGATCATTCCCTTCGCATAGGTAGCAAGTGGCACTAACGGTTGGGCAACCGCCAAGTGGATGCTCGTTGAAACAGTGCGGGCAACTGCCATGGCATTGACTCGCCTGATGTCCACCCCTTCCGCACTGACTGCACCCCTTTCCTCGTGGTGCTCCTCTCCTACCGGGGTACCGAAGGGGGCACTCCCTGCACGGATGACCGGGTTCCTTACAGATGTAGCACCTGCGTTTGTCTATCACATTGGCGTCCGACCCTCTAAATCCGGTGAGGTGCTCACTACTTTTCTTGGGCAGATCTTTAGTTGTATGGGATTTCTGCCGATCAACGGGTGTCCACTGGTCCCACGGAGTGGCTTCGTTTTGGTAGAGCGGAGGACGTTGTGCCATTCTGTAGATTTGACAAGGACGCAGTTAGTATCTAACTCCGATGGATAGGGTAGATCATTAGAGTGCTTCCGGATGTAGATATTGAATTAACATCAGGGTTCAACAGAAAAGATCTTGGGTTAAAGATCAGCTTCATGTACTGGGACCCACAATAGCATAAGGCCCACAAGGGTGACAACCCTCATGAAACATTACACCGGAGCCCTAGCACAATCCGGGACCTTCGGTTCAAGATCTTGGGCTAAAGCAAAGAAATATCTTGACGAACCATCATACTTCCTTTCTTCATGTTTTAGGTTTGGAAGAGGAGTAAGGATAACTAGTAACTAAAGGTAGGAACCCAAACCCCGAGATCCTAAAGATTTAGAACTTTGCCGGTGATCAGAAGAACCGTTAAAATCAAATAGGGGTAAGATGACACCGAGATCAGAGTGAATTGGATGAGGAATAAAAAGAATCCTAGGAGGGTTTTCACAACTCATTTTTAGGTTGAAAATAATTTTCACGAACTAGACTCGACATCGACCAAAAGAACGGGTTTCCTACAGGCAGTCCTGCTCTGATACCAACTTGTAACGCCCCGACCCCGCAATTATACAGAGAGGCTATGTAGTCAGCACAACCATCAATGTATAAAACAAAGATCGAGACTTGTGGAACAGAACTGGCACAAAGCATGACTCTACGACCCAAAACATTTATATCGCAACTCATATAACGAGAAGAATACAAATATTACAAGCAAAAGGATCACAGATCCAACAATTCAACAAGCGGAAGCGGGTAGTGTTGTCTAACAACAAGAAGCAAAATATGGCCTAAGAGGCCTACAATAAATATCACCCAAGCCAGCTTGTTCCACGGTCCCAAGCTGCCACCTGGGAACCCCAGACTAGTAGTCGACGTCAACGAAGAAACCACCTAGTCGCTCGGTGTCGTCCTCCTCTGAAATACAAAATCATATAGGCAGCAAAGAGAGACTGAGTACGATGTACTCGCAAGTTTAGTAGGGCGATATAGGCCCAATGACTGACGGAGGCTCTAAAGCTTTATATGTAGTTCTTTTGCATAAAGCTAATTTTCATAAACCGAAACATAAATGACACAAGGCATTCGTCTACTCAGAATATTTTTATAAACGGGGTAAGAGAGTAAACATTTGTCAACTTTGGTTCTCATCGAACCCTTTTGTAACCAACCACTCTCATCTCCACCAAGGCACCCCCTCGAATCACCCTCGAGGAAGTGAACCTTTATCACACGTTGATTATGCAACCTTTAGCTGCCATATCAATTAGGTTAAGATTCTCTATGGTCTTATCGTCTATTCCCAAGTCGTCCATAACCGTGGACACGGCTTTTCGAAAAGATTAAACCCTGCAGGGGTGTACTAATTTACCCATCGGTACCGTCCGGCTCACCTAGTTGGCCCTCTTCCGGGGAAGGCCGGCGAACGGGCGCGGTTAGACCTTTACATTGCATGAGGCTTACTCAAGGACCATCAGTGTGCGGAAGGACAGGATCAGCGCTCTCAGCGCCCTGCCCCGCGGCCACATTCCTAAACACCACCATCCTCGTTCCTTTTTCCACCCACACAACTCACGCGCAAATGGAAAACTCGAACTAGAGGACCCTTGACAAGCCCCTCACAAATTATTCGGTCAAAGGGGGTTCCATATGCCCCCACCTCCGGAAGCACGCTCAGTCTTGGTTCAAGAGGTAAAGAACTCGCACCTAGGGGCTAGAGTGAGGCAAAACACCATCCCCGATGGCAACTCACCCAAGCCGTCTTAGCATTTTAATTAGCATCACCATTATCCACCATGCCCGAATCATTCCATCAACATAAACAATTATGGAATTAAATAACGGACATAAAGCATTTATTTAAGCATGGCTAAGCATGGCTAAGCATATGAATACAACAATTATAACTTTATCCCAGCCAACACTTCAACCCTAGGTTTCATAGGTAGGGATACATGTGATTGGCTCGGGGAAGAACATGCATTCATAGGATATTCTAATATTTACCAAAAAGACATTTGAACCGCATGCAATATTATGGTGGATAGAATAATTTGATAAAAATCATAGGATGCTAGATGCCAAGAAGGTTAGGTTATCTCTTGCCTTGCTGCCCGGGCGTGAAGTACTGCTCGTCGGGGTAATTAGAGAGACCCTCGGCTCCGGAATCTATCGATACCCAAAAGAGAAATACAAAGAACACATAAATCACACGATCACAAGGTGCAATGCGCAATCACATGATGACATGTCAAATTGATGCAAGGTTATCAACATTTAATTGATCTAGCAATTTAAATGGAGTTCCAATAATTAGTGCAATTATTTGGAAGCAACCCCATATTTATCTTAGTGACCACAATCTTATAAATTATTAATTTATTATAGAAGTGGCTTAATATGCATGATCACGACAAGAATGGTTAGGGTTGGTCATTCCAATCAATTTGGTACCTCATTTGTAATTTTCGGGATACCGATGAATAAATAACAAATTAAATAATTAAGTGAGGTTAATTCCTTTGATCAAATTAAGAACAACATCAAATAAATATTTGTGTTCACGATGTGACGAGTGCATGGTTGGATAGCATTTGACATGTTGATCACATTGGTATTTTATTTGTAATTTTTGGATCAATATTGAATAAGTTATGAATTTCTCAAGTTGTTATACTTTTAAGTCAACTTAGGAATTCATACTTAAGCAGCAACTTTATTTAGTCAAAAGGGCAAGACAAAATTACCAAAAGATAGTAAATGTTTTTCTGAGCAATTTCATATTTAATTTGCTATTTTTGAACCATTATTCAAATACATATCAATTATTTTAATTTTCAGTTTAAAATTAAAAAGGGGGGGGGGGGGGGGACAAAACCCCTGGCAGGCCGGCCAGGCCGGGTGCAGGCCGGCCATATTGGCCGGGCCACGGCCCGAGAGGCCCCGGCCATCTTGCCGGCCCAGGCCGGGCACTGGCCCGAGCCGGGCGGCCTCAAGGCCGGTCAGGCCGGAGTGAAGGCCGGGCGCCCTGGCACACGCGCGTGCCGGTCAATTGCCACGACCGGCGTGCCGGAGCGGTGACCGCAGTGCTGGCAGGGACGGGCACGGCGGAACCCGGCACGTGGGGAGGCGCAGGCAGGGCGCGTTCGAAGCGGCGTCCTACGGGGTGTCTAGAACGGCGGCGCTGCTAGCTAGAGGTCAACGGAGTGGCGGAAACGACGGTGCCGAGCGGCGGCGGCAACGAGCGGAACGCGGCTACGGCGGACCAGAGAGAGGGGGAGAGAAGGAAGAGGTCCGGGAGGACCGCATGCTCACCAGGGACGCTTTGGCTTAGTCGGAGCGGCTAGAGACGACCACCGTGGCCGGATTACGGCGAGGATGCGGTCGGCGGGCGGCGGACGGACGCGCTCGGGCGAGCACGATTTGCTCGACCCCGAGATTCCCAGCTGGCGCCAATCGGTGGAGTAGGTAGAGGCCGGCGTGGAGGAGGTGCGGGGCGCGTCGATCTGCAGGGGGCGCACCCAATCGTCTTCGACGGCCGGAGGCGAGCGGCAGCGGCTCGATCTCGGAAACGAGAGAAACAGGCATGGGGAGAGGAGGAGTGAGCAGGGGAGGGAGAGGGGAGAGGCAGAACGCAGAGGGGGGGGCCTCTTGACCACGCGGGAGCAGGTGGGCGGCGGCATGGCTCGGGGCGGCATGGCGCCAGTGGCCATGTCGCCACTGTGAGAGGAGAGGAAGGAGGAGAGAGGCTGACAGGGAGGCCCCCCTGTCAGATTTTTGATCTTTTCCCATTTTTCTTTTTCCTGATTTTTAGGCAGCTAGGTTTAGCTATTTAAAAGAGCCATTTCGGCAATTTTGTAAAATATGCAAAAATTCCATTAGGCTCCATTTAGCCCTTAGGTGCTCCACAAAAATCTGTGCGGCAAAATAAAAATGTTTTGCACCACATTTGTTCTTAGAGTTTAAATAGGGCATTTTTGATAATTTCCAAACTAGATTTATTTGGAGCTTTTAGACATTTCAATAATTTATGAAAATATCTATGGAGGCTCATATTATATCAATGAAGCTCCCCATAATTTTATTTTGAATTTAGGAAGTTCAACTTGGTTCCAAAAATAGAAGTGAATTAGCCCAATTTTGGATTCTCAATTTTAATTACCCTTTGACAACATTTGGGAAATTAGGAAAAAGTTGTAAGATGCAAAATTGGAACTTCCGAAACAATTTGGAAGTTCATTTAGTTGTTGCCAAGTTGGTCATTGAACAAGGGTTGGAAAAAAAATTGTAAGAAGGGTTTGTTTCCTTTGTTTTACATTTCAAGGTGTTGCTTTGTTTTAACATTAGCAATTTTAAATGGATGCCATGATGCAATACAAAACAAAAAGTGAAAATTTGGCCCATATTTTAGGGTACCAAATCTGGGCTGTTACATCTGCCCAGCGGCCAACACAGTGTCCCCTCTCGGGCGCCCCGCCGCCGCTCGCCATTATACCTCGGTGTATAAGAGGAGCGTGCCCGGCGGTACCACCCTCACCATCTCCACACCTCTCCCACCCCCGCCACCATGAACAACTACGAGGCCGGTGGCAGCTCGGGCGGCACGTACCGAGGAGGCCGCACCCTCCTGATCGAGGACGTGCGGGCCTTCCACCGGTACGGCCTCCTCGTGCCGCCGGACTTCCGCCTGCCCAAGAACTGGGTCATAAGCTACGGCGGCCTCGTCGTACCGCCGCTCCCCAACGGCCCGGAGGCCTTACGCCACGTCATCCTCAAGCGGCGGGACACGATGACCGCGGAGGAGCGCCTCCGCCCGGAGAACACGGCCGATAACGAGGCCGCCTGGTGGGTGCGCCTCTCCCAGGAGCGCGACGAGGCGGTGGAGTTCTACGACCCTCCCCGTCCTGATCGTCGCTGAAACCCGGAAGGTCGCGACCGCTGGTGGGGATGCACCGGCCACACGGTGGCATCGGCCATCGCGGCCGCCCGCCGCCACGCCCAGACGGGGAACCCTACCCCGTTCAGGCTAATGTCAATCCCGACACCAGCACCGCCGCCGCCGCCACCGAAGCATCAGCGACGTGGCGGTTGCTTCTCCCTCTGCTCCCGCGGCGGCGGTGGGAGCAGCGGCAGCAGTGGAGGAGGACGGCGCAGAGGCGGCGGCGTGGTGATACGTGATGTGAAGAATCGCCGGTCGCCACCACGCGGGAGTCTCCGCCTGCGCCGCCGCGACGACGTCCATGCGGCAGGTCAAGGAGGAGCCGGAGGACGTGAAGCCCCCGGTGCTTCCGGCGGGGTATGAGGTGCCACCCGCACTACACGACGAGGCGCACGACGGCGACATCCCCGGCCTCAGCTTCGCTCTGGTGGCGTCGGTCAGCGAGATCGAGCGGGACTCCCCCGGCTTCCTGGAGACCGTGGAGCGCTCGGCGCAGATGGCGGCCTCGGCCTCCACCTCCCGGGCGCATCACGACGGCGCATCCACCTCCCGGGCGCATCACGACGGCGCGTCCACCTCCCGCGCCGATTCGTCCTCCACCCTCATCCTCCTCGACGACAGCGACGACACCTTCGACTGGTCCGCCAATTCGGAGTAGATTTAGGTTTAGTTTAGGGCTTAATTTCGTTCAAATATTGTAATATATAACAAAATTTGAATAAAATTGGAACGTTTGTTTTTTCTAATTGAGTTTGGGTCCGGCCGTTTAGGAGATGCCGGTGTGGGAGGAAAAAAAAAGCGTCGGACAACTATCCGGCACCCTCCAATTGGGCCTCCAATGGAGGTGTGCCGGACACAATTTAGACACTCCACGTAGAGATGCTCTAAGAGCAGGTAGAGAGATGAGGTGGTTATCTGACATTCACGCTGCAATGTCGGTCACGCACGTTTTGGTTCTTTATTTGTGTGATTAACTCAAGGAAACGTAGATAGATCTCGGTTGTCTTGTCTGACACTAAAATCCACGAAAACTTTATGCTCTGATTTCTGGCAAGACAGCAAAAAGGTCAGCCGGAACAGTTTCGGCACACGGTGTACCACCGTCCACCAACTACACAGTTAGGAGAAGATACCAGCAGCAGATCTCAGTGGACAACTTCCAAAGATCTGGTGCGGTGCAATGAAGCGTGTGAGTCCTGTGTATTTCATGCCAACAGGACAGGATCTGAACACAGATGCGGCCATCACTCACTCCACGAGCTAAGTTTCCCTGTCCCTGAAAACAATGCCTGCAGATCTTGGTTCCATCCACCAATTTGTTGGTTAATAAGTAGTTGTGCACAAGAAGTAGCTGGCTCAAGTAGTTGTGAACTGTGGTGGGGTGGATCAAGGCTTTGTCTTGCCTAACTGCACATTTAGTGACCCCGCGTGCAGCGTCTGCGTTCTTGTTGGAGCGTGCAGGGACTTGGCATTCAACGGTGCTGGCCCTATGTACATGAAGGCCGGCATATTTTTTTAGATAAAAGGCCAGACGGCCCGACGTTAAATTAATAACGCCAAAAATAGCGAAAGGGATACAAATTGGTAAACCCGGCTTACAACACAACTCTGCACACACACACAAAAGAAACGAAGTACCCAAAGAGAAAAGCCCGATCCTTGCGTAGAACGGCCAGCCACCGAAGAGGGGCAGGAACGGACCACCACCGAAGGCACCACATCGTCGAGCACCGGACCCCTGCGTAGAACAGCCAGCCACCAGAAGAGGCAGGTTCGGACCACCAACGAAAGCACCACGAGGCTCACCAGGCAGCTCCAAACAACGAAAACCTGAGGTGCAGAACAAGCTCCAAGCCTTGCCAGAGAGAGAGCATGCCGTCGAGGCAACACCGAAACACCGACGACGACACCACACAGACTCTGGAGAGCCACATGCCATGAGCTCCAAGACGACATCTTCAAGAAGAGTACGGCGTAGAGCGCCGCTGCCGCTCGATCCGAGAATCTTGGGTTTTCACCTGGAGCTTGAAGGAGTGGTGAGAGCAGCCGCAACGGCGCCTTCAAGGAGTGGTGCTTGGCCATAGATGTCGCCGCCGCGGCCCGGGAGAAACGTCACGGCCGATGGTTTCCCCTCGGCATTGAAAGTGCATGGTTGCCCCCATGTGTGGTTTTGGTAATTAATGACAATCTCTATGGACTAATGTTTGTATTGAGCTACTTGTAGGTGTGTCCATTTGCAGTGCTTGATCTCCATTTGTTGGAATCAAGGCTAAGGGAAGAAGTGCATTTGTTGATCAAGGCTAAGTGCGGGCTGATCAACACTTGAGTCCAAGTGAAGATATGCCAAAGAGGTGCTTCTCCCATATTGGTGTATGGGGGAGCAACATGTGAGTCTTCACCAAGCGAAGCGCAATCAAGAAAGGTGGTTCGTCTTGAGGAGATGAAGATCGTCATCATCGACCACAAGTGGATTAAGAGCAAGGCAAATGTATGATCTTGATAGGCTTTCTATTTTACCGGTCTCATGATGTTAGTTGAGAGACCGGGTTATAGGATAGATAGCCGTACTATCAAGAGGGGCTCTCGACCAAGTATCTTGATCGTATCGTTCGTGAAGAGCTCAAACCTTTGCATCCTTGCAATCATCTTTATTGGTTCTTATTTGTCTCTTATCGTGGCGTGGTCTTGGTGCTTGTCGTGCTCATCATGACAAGGCCAAGTTCACCGAAAACGGTTTTCATATGCGTCTCCTTTTGCGTTTTCGGTATTGGAGATTTTGTCGGTTCTTCCTCGTGAAAGGTCTCTCTCTTCCAATTATTTGCAAAATCTCCTTTACTTGTTTTCAACATTTCCAAGGGTAGCATTTGTCGTTCTCTTTCCAACAAAATTGGTTTCACCATTTGCAAAAGATATAACATTTCCGGTTTGCGAAAAAGAGTTTTTTAACTTTCCCCATTTGTTTTTTATAATATATTGTTGGACGATGATGTTTCTCTACATAATCTTGTAGTGCTTGTTGTGACGATTCCAACGAGTCTAAGATTATCGAAAACGGAGTTCGTGGGTGAAAGTTATTGCGTTTATACCATCGGTCTTTTTTTAGACAGATTTTTAAAAGGAAAAAAAAGGGCAGCCGAGGCCGGCCTGGCCGGGCCTAGGCCGGGACGAGGCCGGCAGCCTCGGGTGGCCACCCAGCCCGCACGCACACTGCCTAGCCGGCCCAGGCCGGGGGCAGGCCCGCGGCTTCGGGCGCCTGCCCGGCCCAGCCGCGCCAGGCCGGCCCAGGCCGGGGCTACAGGCCGGCTCCCCTGCGGCCAGTGTTGGTTCGCTGGGAAGATGCTTGGCCGGCCTGGCCGGGGTGCTGGCCGGCCCAAGCCGGGCTGCCGGTCTGCTGCATTTCCCCCCTTTTCTTCTCCAACGGCTCCATTTTGGAGCCCCATATAAAAGGGGCTTCTTCCCCATTTTTTCCTGCAGCTTCTTTTCCTCTCTCTCCTCCATTGTTGCACATTTTGAGACTCGATTGCTCACTTCCCTCCAATGATTTTGCCCATTTTAGGGAACAAGAGAGGAGACTCTAGATCACCATTCCACCAATCCATTCCTCCTCTAAGTGAGGGGAACCTAGTAGATCTAGATTTTGGAGTTCTTGGTGATTCTCCTCTTTGTTCTTCCTCTTAAATCCCTCCATAGCATTAGTTACTTTGGTTGGATTTCGGAGAGAAGGATATGACCACTTAGTGTT